>JAGXOD010000082.1:3637500-4050000 GCA_020368025.1 Brachyhypopomus occidentalis | reverse complement strand
AGAACTTTGGGAGGAAACAAGACGAGTGCTTCTCCGGATTTATTCATATCTCGACGACTCGACCGTTTCTCTGCCTGGGTAGCAATCGACATCAATCCTCACCAATGTTTCCAACCAACTGAAACGCGGGGATTTATTCCTTCCAGTTGTTTTATTCACTATTAATAAAAATAGCCAAAACCTAAACACGGGTCATCATGTATTTGTTAACATTCCATACTAGAAGACGTTTGAATAGCTTTTGTCCGGGGGCGTTGTGCTTGCAATTCATGCTTTGGATTTTATGTGCCGTTTACGGAGAGGAGCAACCGTTCAGTGTGGAGGTAAGGATAACGCTTAGAAACATGTTATCGCTCAGTGTATCGAAAGGTTAACACATCGTTCACTAATGTGAATACATTTTTTGCAATATTTTTTTTATGCGTCGTACTGTCAAAAAACAGTGCGAGTAATTTTACGATTTCTTTATTAACAAGTTGGAATGCATGTTGAGACTACAGAGCTTTGAGTACTTTTGTTTTGAATTCACTAACACATTAACATGAATGTTGCTAATAGCATCCCCAAAGTACACAACAATTCTTATTGTTTGGCTTTACTGCCACGTATACGTCAAAAAGTCCATCTTCATTTCATTAAATTATGAAAAGCACAATTCTGACAAAACGTTGGGTCACAAGCTATCGGGAGTAAAATCTTTGCTATCCAGTATCAGAGGTTATTGGTTTGACAACACTATCTTGATATCTAATACTGTACCATATGCTGTATCAACAACCGAGCACGCGTTACTTTTGTGTCACTTTCTCAGCTGGTCTTCGCTGCTCAGTGTGTAGTATTTAGTGCCGTACACAAAGGACCAGACAGATATTGATGAACAGGTAGATATTGACGGCTTGCAGTACACGTGGGTTGATATTTCTCGTCCTAAAACCTGTGTGCTATTACCTAATGTTAAGGCAACTATGCAAATAACGTTCAAAACATATACTCTTGACTCCTGAAGACTGTTATGTTGTTTTGCTCTGTACAACGCCTAGTAAAGCTGGTCACTTATGCTTTTCTTTTGGTGTGACTCCGTTCATGAGAGGGTGGAATAAATCAGCTTGATACAACTTGATATCCAGCCAGCAAACTCAGGCCAGTAACCAGAGAGGAGTCAGCAAGTCCTTGCAAATGTTTTAAAGGTAACAGAGTGGGGGTATCATGATTCTTCCTTTACTTCACAAACACAAGGCAGAAGGGCTTGGTTTACAGTTACTGTTTACATGAGAGACCAAGCTAGAAACGCAGAAACATTACAGGGGCAATAGAACTGTTTTGCATTCAAAAATGAAGTGCTGAAGAGAATCGAGATGTTTGTTTCAGACTGCAGTGTTTAAGTATGATGGAAGGGTTCCTCTGGCGATTCTTAACGTAATCTCCCCTGGACCCTTCAGCAGTCCAAACAGTTTGGGGAGCTGGACCTTGAGCAGCATGTGTTCAGGCATCTTCACTGCAAGATTTCTGACCAAAATAGGATGATCTCTCTCCAAAACACAAAGCTGAGGTCAAACTAATTTTATAGCAAAACACGCACCACCATTTATATATAGATATATATTGAAATGATTAGAACTTTTCAAAACAGATAATAGGCAGCATGTGTGCAAAGGGAGAATCTCTGATTATCTGGTTTCTGGCCAATTTTAAATGAGAGACTATAGATCTTTTTTTACAGACTTTAATAAGTGCTTGAATGAATCAACGAGAAAGAGAGAGACATTCTCCTGCATCTGTGACCCTTACGCCCGTGTGGATTTACATGGAAGGTGCTTATCAGCACAGTGCTTTATTGGCGTGCTTTGGTTTATATGCTGTCTCGGTTTGGTGAGGCTTCTCCTTTTGTTGCTATGTTATATGGACACAGACAGAGACAGGAAGAGAGTGGGAGAGAGCGCGAGTCTTTAACGAGGTACAGGATGAGCGTCTTGGCCAGTCAGTAGGTTTAAGCCATGGCGAGGTCGCTGTCCTGGCCTGCTGTTGTTGGTGAGACTGCAGTCCTGTGATATCCTGATCCTCTCCGCGGGACTGCGGTCTGGTGACATCCTGAGCCTCCACACAGGAGACCAGGGCTTTGGTAGAGCCAGATGGTAAGCGTGGACCCAGCATGACCCCTACACCTTCTCCACCTTCTCCTCCTGCTCCGCCTTGTTGAGCTGTCTTCTCTCCACACACGTTCACACCTCTGTTCCTCTGCCTCACAGCTAAAAAGCCATTTTCTCAGATTAGTACAGTTCTGCCATAATGCCACTGCCACATTTAATTTCATTTGTTTTGTAATGGTCCTATTCCTTTTTTTAAATAGCTTCTCTTCCCAGTAGAGCTGAACATTCTGTCTGTGTGTGTGGCTGTGTGTGTGTGTGTCATTATTAATTGCGTGTGACGGACAAAGAAGGTATTAACTAGTTCACCAAATAGGAAATGCTATGCAAGAATGCCCAGGCAAAACTATTTGATATTATAAAAGTCAAAATTATTAAGAGGAGACAATGCATGCATAATCTTTTCATTCCACTTATCTCTCTGGGACTTTCTGCAGCCATTTCTGTCATAAGGAAATGGTCAAATATGACTAGAAACAACAGCAAAGTCATTTCTTTACATCATGGTTGATTGAACTCATGAAAATTGACAAAATGAAGTGAAAGAAATGTCCAGTGTTCTATTTTTCACAGTCAGTTGAGACAGAGAGGCTTATGCTTTATTCGTCAGAGATTTTCATTTACCGTTTTCTGATGAAGACTGCATATTGCTGCAAACTGTCATTACATGATATTAAATAAGCAATAATACTGTCACACTTGCTCAACAACACTGCTCGAGAAAAACTTAATCACAGTCTTCCAAAAGAAGTCTGTTGTCTCCACAATAACACACTCGACATAAATGTGAAGCGTCTGTCATTTTGTTCAGTGTACTAGGTATGCAGCTGTGTAGGTGTGTACGTGTGAATGAACAATATATCTTCCTGTCTCTTCATTAGATTTCATTTCGTTGATGTGACAATAAAACATACAAGGAACCTGGGAGTATAGAGGGCTGGGAGAAGGGGATTGGATAGGGTACTGGGACAGGGAGTTAGGAGAGGGAGTTGGGAGAGGGAGTTATGACAGGGAGTTAGGAGAGGGAGTTGGGAGAGGGAGTTAGGAGAGGGAGTTGGGAGAGGGAGTTATGACAGGGAGTTGGGAGAGGGAGTTGGGAGAGGGAGTTATGACAGGGAGTTGGGAGAGGGATTTGGGAGAGGGAGTTATGACAGGGAGTTAGGAGAGGGAGTTATGACAGGTAGTTAGGAGAGGGAGTTATGACAGGGAGTTAGGAGAGGTATTTTGTTGAGGAAGTTGGGAGAGGGAGTTTGTAGAGGTAGTTTGTTGAGGTATGTTTGTAGAGGGAGTTTGTTGAGGTAGTTTGTTGAGGTAGTTTGTAGAGGGGGTTTGGAGAGAGAGCTCTTCACTTGCAGTGTAGGCAGCCTCCCCTTCTCATATCTTATCTAAACCTAAAAATGGAAGGTCTCTGTCAGGTTAAGGCAGTCAAAATGTATTTAGCTGAGAGTCAGGTGCAAAAGCCCAGTGTGTCCCCTGTCTATGTTTCACATACAATTACAAGCACACACACACACACACACGCATGTACACTTTTCACATGACAACCTCGCCTCCTTTTCTGCTACCACAGGACAAGTCCACAGCCTCCAAGAGAATATACACAATCACGGGAGCCCAGTACAATCCGGGCTCATTCACTTTCCCTCTTCCCAAAGCCATTGATGTAGCACTGTGTGCAGGGTAGCGCTCCAGGAGCAGCACAGAAGCCCCGCCCACCGGCGCTCCCTGGCGCGGCCTGACGAGGCGGCCGGCCAGAGATCTCGCTCTGAATTATTGAAAAGCACCAGTGCAATGACTGACGCTGGTGTGGAGGCAGACCTGTCACCAAGGGCAACATCTGACTCTCCTTTAAAGGGTCATGAATGAACAGTGTTTATTGGTCTTGCCCTGTCACTCGTCTGGGTGTTTATGTGATGTGGTGGGGGTTAGTGTCTGGGTGTTTATGTGATGTGGTGGGGGTTAGTGTCTGGGTGTTTATGTGATGTGGTGGGGGTTAGTGTCTGGGTGTTTATGTGATGTGGTGGGGGTTAGTGTCTGGGTGTTTATGTGATGTGGTGGGGGTTAGTGTCTGTGTGTTTATGTGATGTGGTGGGGGTTAGTGTCTGTGTGTTTATGTGATGTGGTGGGGGTTAGTGTCTGGGTGTTTATAGCTGGGAAATAAACTCTCTCTAGAGTGGTTCGCAAACAGAAAACCAGTTAAACCCCGTGGGCTGTTATCTTTCATGTGCTTCCTGACTCCTGGCCTGCTGTTCAGAGTGATCACCGGTTACGTCAGTTCCTCACCTGTAGTATCTTCTGACTTCTGTCAGTCTGTCAGTTTTAGTTAGACTGTATTATATGATGTAATTGAACCCTGTGATCTCAGGCCAGACAGCTAAGTTTTGGTTCTTGAGGAATAAAACTGACAACATGTGCTGGAACTTGATGCATTTAGCTACTCTGCAAGGGGCACATGTACATTCTGTTTCTATAGCGTGTGATCATGTACCGTCAGCAATTCCACTCGAAGAGAGTAAGGGAGAGAGAGAAACAGAGAGAGAGAGATAGAGAGAGAGAGACAAAGAGCTTGAAATAAAGGGAGAGAGAGAGGGGAAAAAGAGAGAAGCAGAGAGAGAGAGAGAGAGATGTCCTGTGCTTGGTACAGCATGTTGTGTTCACACATGGCCTTTCTGACGTCAGCTTGGCTTTGCTAGGAGAGCAGATCTGTGTGGGCCCCTGGGGTAAATGCGATATGCCAGTCTGTTTACCTATCACACAGTCCTGCAGGAGGATGCAGCAGGAGGGCACCAGTACAAACCAGAGAAGATTTCTAATGAAAAAGATGGTGTTTGTTTGCACTGTTTCCAGCTTTCTGCCCCATAGTATGTTCTCTAGAGCTTGGCAACATTGCTACCTTCTGTGCATTGCCAAGATCTCTCTCTCTCTCTCTCTTTCTGTCTTTCGCTCTCTCCCCCTTAGCTTAGTGGAGAGATGCTCAAAGAGTCTGAAAGCATTTGCTACTTTTCAATCTTTAATGTTGTTGACATCTCCAGTGGTGTGGAACAGAAGCACATGGGAACAGGAGATATTCTCAGCGCTCATGACAAGTGGTTCTCGTGACATGACACAGTGAGAGCATAGGGAAATGTCACTTCATGACAGTTTGCTGAGATTCTACTGCATGGACTACTGTGCTAAACTCACACAGAGGACAGAAGAAAGAATATCACAAATGAATCCACACTTGCCCAATTTTAAAACTTGCATGCTTAAGCCAGCCACTAAAGTTTTATTTTTTTTTAAGAAGTTGAGAGGTTAAGGGAGTAAGATGGAGATGAGTTCCACTTTGGAGGAAGGTGTGTGATGCGAGGTCTTGCATTAAATTCATTTACAAGGGCCGTGGCATTTCTTGACATTTGCCCAAAAGTGACACCAGCGGCTGTGGCATGCAAGAGGATGGTTGTCATGGAGACCTCATGCACTGTGTGGGGGTCCTGCTGAATAATTTAACGCGGGCGAGGAGGATGGAGAGGAGAGGGATTGGCCTAACCCACACGGGCACCTGCACACACTGAGCTCAAGGCTCAGGTGATCAAGCAGAAGATCCCATACGCCTGTCACACTGCGTTAAACATAAGGGCCACTAAACGCCAGGCTTTGGAAGTACGTGTGTGTGAGGTCCGGGTGGCCCTGGGGCGAACTTAGAAAACACTCGCTGCGTCAGTCACTCTAATGTGTGTTTGTTTAGTCGTGCCACAACACCCCGAGATCCTGGGAAATCAGGAAGAAGGCAGGAAGACGCATTACAGCAGGCACCAATGAGAGGATGCGCACACCAAAGGCTCGTATGTCCAGGGCACACGAGAGAGGGATGGATTATCATCTGAATGAAATATCCTTACCTCATAAAAAACCCCCTTCATCCTTTCTGTGCAAAAAATAACAGGCTGGATTATATGGTGTTACGTTTCACATTTTAAATGTGCTTATGGATGCCCTGAATTAGCGAGACACTGGGAGACGATGGCCAATAGCATTGTGCTTTCTCTTCTAACTGACAACAGTTGTCTATTCATGTTGCCATGGCTACACCACTCCATGGAGATCAACTCATAGTTAATGACGTATTCTCACAGCATTAAAGGTTCTGCTTTGATGTTTCTGCTGGGCTAATTAGTTCTGTTTTGGCCTGTTAGCAAACCGATCTAACTCATGAGCTAGACCATCTCTACAAGTTCATGCTTCTTCTGCTTTTAGAAGAAGCTAACATTATGATGTAAAGACACATCAAACTAAAGACAGCATCTTATCAAATCAAGACAGTGCCATCAATATATCGGTTTGCGTCATTAGAGTTAGAATACTGTGCTCTGACAATTCAGCATTCTAATTTTAATGATATCTGTGGTATTGTTTGATAAGGTCTACTGCATCGTCTTTAATCGGATGGTCTTTATTTGCATGGTCTATAGCCTGTTTTTGGTACTGGAGGGTTCACGTGAGGTTTTTGCGCTTTCCGTTATATTTACATGAGACTTAACCTCCAGGTATATCAGGGATTTTTTACACATTGTACACAGCTGAGTAGTGAAATCCTATTGAACTGCAATGGCATTGAATGATAAAAACCTGGGCATGAAACAGCACTGACCTGCTTCATGTGGCTCGACTGTCTTCTCCAGGCACATCAAAGACGAGCGTGCATCACATAGTAAAGGGAGGAAAGAAGTGAGCTGGTGAGTTGGGACTCTGGTTGTCAGGGATGGCTCCAGCGCGACTCCCTCTGTTGCCACTGGAGGGAGTTCTCACTCCCACATTCCTCGTAATCAGCGTTGAGGATCCGCAGCTGTCTTTCCCCTTACTAAAGGGTGACAGTTGCGGTGATTCAACGCTGAGTTGTTTGTTGCCTTGCTCTTGCAGCCAGCCTCTCTAATGCGTTATCTCTTGGTGTTGTTTCACCTACGCTATTCTCTTCGAAAGTGTTTAACTCATGCGCCATCCCTGGCCATTCTCAAGTTTTCCTTTCTCTGTTTTCTTTCTATCATTTTGGCTATTTTCTTAGAGATAGTTTTCTGTTGGTTACTTACCTTATCCGCCACGTCGACCTTGTCCGTGTGCTTTTGAGTTCTCTTATTACTTACCTACACGTAGAGTTTTGCTCCGTGCCCTTTTGTTTGTTATTTCCATTTCGCATTTTTACATTTTTCTTTTCTCAGCTTTTCCGTGCTATTTTTACGGAGGTCTCAGTTCCCTAGATTATTTTATTGCACTTGGGTCCAATCATTAAAATCCCACGGGTTCTCGGGGTTCGGAGGACTCGCGTCACTCCGCGAGTCAGCCGGACACGGAGCAACCCCCCTTACAGAACAACTCAGCCAAAAAATGGACCCAGCGATAATGCAGATCGTAGGGGAGCTTAAAGACGCTCTGCTACGTCAAGGACAGGCTTTTGAAAGGCATGAGCAGACTCTCCAGCAGATTTTGGGGCAGCTTCTGCACACTCTAGCTGCCATTCAAGCAGCCAGCCCGGTTTGGGTGCCCTCTAGCCCTTCATCGCCTCCTACTGCCCCTGATTCACCCACTATCACGCATCCTGAACCTTACATACCACCTCCGACTCGGTTTTGATGGTTGCGCTGATGAGTGTAGGGGTTTCTTGCTACAATGTACGCTCATTTTTGAACACCTGCCCTCACAATTCCCCTCTGAAAGAGCTAAGGTGGCTTATGCTATGGCTTTACTCTCGGGGAGGCGTTACGGTGGGCTACTCCGTTGTGGGAAAACCAGTCAGAGAGTTGCACGACTTTTGACAAATTTTCTAGAGCTATCGTCAGGCGTTTTACCATCCGGCCGCAGGTGGATTACTAGGGTCCAGACTCAAGCGCATTCGTCAGGGTCGTCAGTCGGTAGCTGAATACTCACTAGAATTTCGCACCCTGGCAGCTGAGTGCGACTGGGGTGAGGAGGCATTGGTGGTCATTTACTTAGATGGGCTAAGTGATGAACTCAAGGACGAAGTTATCCTTTACCGAACCTCCTTCGGTTTGGATGATCTGATAGACCTTACTGTCAGAATTGATAATAGGTTACGTGAACGTAGAAGACCGCGGGTTTCGTCTTCTATTAATTTCAGCCCTGCTATTGCGCCTGAACCCTGTAATTTTGTTAGAGACGCCCGACGAACCTATGCAGCTGGGACATACGCGCCTATCCAAGCAAGAGCGTCGCACTCGCATTCGGGAGGGTAGGTGTCTTTATTGTGGTGGTAGCGAGCATATGATCGCCACATGTCCTGTGTTGCAGGAGAGAGATGCGGACCTGTCGGTAAATAGAGTTGCTCCGGCGGTCCGGAATGCCCTATCTCCTGCTGCGGAGATTACTTCCCCCGTAGTAGTCTCCTGGAGGAATTCCGCTGAGCATGAAGTAGTTGCCCTGGTAGATTCGGGTGCCGCAGGGAATTTTATTGATTATTCTCTGGTCACCTCGTTAAAAATCCCTACAGTTCCGCTGGACAAACCCCTCTCGGTTGCAGCGGTTGATGGCAGACTACTTACCTCAGGAGGAGTCTCGCACCAAACTATTCCTGTAGTTATGCAGATCGGGATCATCGGGAAACGCTTTCCCTGTTAGTGATTGATTCGCCGCAATTTCAGTTGATATTAGGTTTCCGTGGCTCCAGCGTCATAGCCCCGAGATCGACTGGTCTGATTTGTCTATCCGACGCTGGGGTAAGGGGTGCGAAGGATCCTGTCTCGTGCCTCGATCTTCCCCCGGAGTCAGGCGTACTTTGCCGGCTAGGTTGCCTAGGCGAAGGGAGTTTAATGTTGAGTCAGTGACTCCGGTACTGTCCTTCCGACAGTGAGGGTGATTGCGCCGTTATTAGTTGGTCAGGAGAAGCCGGGGGCGTCCCCGAGGTCTTTATCCATGCCAACAAAACCCTTGCGCAGGATTCAGCCAACCGCTGCCGAGGCACCGTCAGACGACGTTCCCGGCGCAGTCGTTTCGCCCTGGCGAGAGCGTGTGGCTGTCATCTAAGGGTTTGCCGGTCCTTGGGAGTGTTCATGGGGCTGTTCCCCGATTCCTGGGGCCGTTTGTAATTGACCGGCGGCTTAATGAGCTTTTCTACCGCCTGGTTTTGCCGTCCTCCATGCGGTTTCGCCCAGATTTTCATGTTTCCCGTTTACGGCCGTTTGTTTGCGATGCTCCTGGAGGTTGTGGGCCTGCGGAGCATTCCTGGGTCTCCGCTGCGCGTGGCCTGGATCCATCTCCTGTCCATGATGTTTTTTGCGACGGGGCTGTTGCCCTGGGACCGCGAGGTCTCGGTCCTAGAAGGGGGGCTCTGTCAGGGATGGCTCCAGCGCGACTCCCTCTGTTGCCACTGGAGGAGTTCTCACTCCCACATTCCTCGTAATCAGCGTTGAGGATCCGCAGCTGTCTTTCCCCTTACTAAAGGGTGACAGTTGCGGTGATTCAACGCTGAGTTGTTTGTTGCCTTGCTCTTGCAGCCAGCCTCTCTAATGCGTTATCTCTTGGTGTTGTTTCACCTACGCTATTCTCTTCGAGTGTTTAACTCATGCGCCATCCCTGGCCATTCTCAAGTTTTCCTTTCTCTGTTTTCTTTCTATCATTTTGGCTATTTTCTTAGAGATAGTTTTCTGTTGGTTACTTACCTTATCCGCCACGTTGACCTTGTCCGTGTGCTTTTTGAGTTCTCTTATTACTTACCTACACGTAGAGTTTTGCTCCGTGCCTTTTGTTTGTTATTTCCATTTCGCATTTTTACATTTTTCTTTTCTCAGCTTTTCCCGTGCTATTTTTACGGAGGTCTCAGTTCCCTAGATTATTTTATTGCACTTGGGTCCAATCATTAAAATCCCACGGGTTCTCGGGGTTCGGAGGACTCGCGTCACTCCGCGAGTCAGCCGGACACGGAGCAACCCCCTTACACTGGTGAACAGCACTTGGCACGGGTGTCTGTCAAAGTGCCAAATCATCTGCTAGTTTCTCTTTTTCGCTCTCTCTCCATTCTCTTATCCTTCCTCTCCCTTTTCTGCTTAATTACGTGTTGAGTTAGGAACAAAAAGAAGACAGAGATCAGACTCACTTGTGGAGACTAACTTGTGGAGACTAACTTGACAGTGTGGTGTAAGCAAGAGGCAGCACGGATACAGTGCTTGTCCAAGTGACTGACATACTTCTGAGACAAAGTACTGCAAAAGGTTATATGGTTGTCAAACTGACTGTCCCAAGAGGCACATTATTCACTCTGCTTCCTGCCTGTGAGTCTGCAGTCCCCTGGCCTCCCCAGAGTCCGACCCAAAACCTGCCGGAGTGGATTAAGAACTGCCAAAGGCCTTTTAAAAGGCTGGTCCTCCAATACCACAGACAGGATTTAACACAGTTTTGAGAGTGAAAATCCCAAGTCTTCTAAAATATTCCAAGCGGCGCTAGGAAACTGGGTCAGTGTGCAGCCAGCCAGTGTGCCCTGGCATCTTTGGTTTGTTTTTGTTGACAGACTTCATTTTTCTCAGCCTCTGGGATTCTCGAAAGTTGTGAAACAAAGTAGGCGAAACCGTTTAAGGCATCTTTAGTTTGGTAAGAGCCCCAGAAATACCCAAAGCAAATAGATGGAGCTCGCGGCTGCATAATTAAGCAGCCCAACGTCTAGACGCCGGTAGCTTACATCAGACAGTGCAAGAGGAAAGCTAAGCAACCAGACCGATATACGTAGTGCCTTTCTCCCCAACCTTAAATAACTTAATAACGATTTTGCATTCTGTTCTTTCCCCATATATAATTTCAGTTTTATGTAATGCCACATATTACCCTATACAATACATGCCTGTATACTCAACCGCTGAATCTGACGTTTGATCCCGTTTGAGCTACGGGCCACGACTCTGATTCCCTTGAACAGAAGCAGAATTTTGCCGGTGTCAAGCAGGCTAGTGGAACGCAAGGAGGATGCCACGGGGGATATCAGCCGAGGTTGTTCACCGTTTTTGTTCTGTTTACTTAAAAGCAGGCTTGCAGATGGATGCAGTGCTCTTCCCCATCTTTAATTTCTATTATTGTGGCTGAGGGCGAGCGGATAGCAGGTTAGCATTGTCACTCTCGCGCTGTAATGGATCTACTCTCAGCGTAAGCGCTGACGAGAGAGCGTGCACACTCAGATCAAAGGTGGAGGAGAGGAAGAGAAAGCCAGTGTAGTGGGAATGTTCAGCGAATATCTCACACTTGACCAAGTAGTAATATTTTTTTCTGTCCTGGGTGAAATAATTCATTTCTGTCACATATACTACCCTTGCCAGTGGCAGAAGCCTTCCTCATAGGGTAGCACAGCACTACCAATTATCCACTACCACCACATATAGCGCTTTAGGTCATTATGCATAGTGCTTTAGGTCATTTTGGGGTTCACATTAGCCAGCTGGGTAGGTGGCTCTGCGTCTCCGTGTGTGTGTGTGTGTGTCATTCTCACAAAGGCATACTCAATCCAGATGGACCATATGTGGTATCAGAGCGATAGATCTATGGTGTGTGTTTGTGTGTGTGAGAGGGACAGAAAAGAAGTGGACCTTCCACAGGTGTTTTAGTGGATACAAACATTGTTATTCATACATGATGAGTGCAGAACATGTGAGTAGCTTTTTTGAGGGTAGTTTGCTTGAGAGTGTTTTTTCTTCCATTCTGATGTTCAGAGTGCTCTGCATAACACAGCTGATGTCCAGTTTCTACAGTTCTTCATACAGTAGACAATTGCTCTTGAAAAGCAACCTTGAGAAGATGTATATGGCATCATTTTGAATGACGTCTTACCAAACGCAGACAAGTGATTCAGAGTAGTTAGACTCTTTGAACCCAGACAGAAGGAATGTGTTTCTTCACATTTTCCTTTCTGTGCTTATGTCACTTATTCTCTCACTACACATTGTTCTGCAGATGTCGAGTAGTGGACTGTTTGCTGAACGTCCTTGTCCTTCCCTGTCATGGTGCCTACTGGCTGCTTATTTCTTCACCAAATAACCCCCAGAAACCCCCACACTCCCCCAAACCCCTCCACCCAGTAATCACAACACTGCTGGTTTGTTCCTAGGCTCCTAGGGTAGTTCTTGTTCCTCTCTTTGTCCGTGTGTGTGTGTGTGTGTGTGTGTATGCGTGTGTGAGTCAACCGAAAGGCCACATACTGCACATTCTGCGGAATAGTCAAACACACTTCTCAGGTGCCAGTGATCCGGTGATAGCATCTTACAGCACATGCATGTCATGCTAGAAGAGAAATCTGATATGAAGGTTGTTAGTGTCTTTGAAACCATAGCGAGTTCTTTTACCCATGAGCCCCTGCCTGACTGATAGATCTCCAGCACGTGAGCTGACCTGGGCTGCCTGGGGCCACCCAGCCTGACGGGAGGTTTCTGCACATACAACACAGGGCCTGCGGGATGTCAGACACATACAGCGCTGCGATGAGCGTGGTAGTGTCAAGTGGACATATCTATTACAAACAGCAGCCCTTTGGACTTGTTGTTATAAGTGTGTTCAAAGACCAGCGTCCAGACTTGATACAGCATGGTATGGGTTACCGATTTCCTTTAAAGCTCTGACTTAAAACTAATTCAAAAGCCATGTCTGCCTGCGCTAACGATGGCGATCAAAGTAATTGCAGCAGTCAGGCATTGTCCATCCAGACGGTCCCAGCATCGACTGTCCGCAGCGGCGTTTAGTTTTGCGCAGTCTAATGCTCTCCTTGCTCCCACAGGCGACGGCGCTGACCCCTAGCTGACCTTTGTGTTCTGTCTCCCCCCAGGCCTGGCTCCAGCGCTATGGCTACCTCCCCCCCACAGACCCCAGGATGTCTGTCCTGCGCTCGGCTCAGACCATGCAGTCTGCTATCGCTGCCATGCAGCGGCTGTATGGGCTCAACGTCACCAGCGCACTCGACAAGAACACCATCGAGTGAGTAACGCAGTAACGCCCCACCCCCCCGCCTCCACAAGCCCAGTACTCAAAGGTCACCCATAGGCTCCTCTAGACTAGGGCGCTTCTGCAGATGGAGCAGTGCGTACGTTTGAAAGCGGCGGGTCATTGCCTTTAGAACAGGTGCACCTCTCCTATATGTTAAATGCCGCTCGCACAATAGAAAGGCATACATCTCTCTTTCTGTATCTGACTCTCTCTCTGTCTATCTCTGTTTATCTCTATGTCATCTGTGTGTACTGTTAATTAATCTTTGTGTGTATATTACCTGCTCTGTCTCCTTCGGTTTGCTTGATAGCAGAAGGCCTAAATTGCTCGACAAACCATGGCATATTTACTTCCCATATCACACACGATGTGCTGAGTCTAATCAATGCCCTGCACAGTATGATGTTTCAACAGATGAAACCTTCCTCCCCTCTAATATCTTAATTGTTGTGTGTCCTTCTGTTTCCTTATGTGCTTCTGTGTAGCGCTAACACTATAAGGTGAGGCACTGATTCTTCTCTTGCGCATTTGTTATTTTGTCTTAAGGAAGTTGTGTGTGTGTGTGTAGGTGTGAGGATGTGTGTTAAAGCAATTAATTAGTAATTAACAAATCTCACATACATATTAAGTGACAGGTGTGTGACAGTCTTACTAGATGCTAATATGCATTCAGTTTTCTGTCTCTCTCTCACCCCCCTTTTCGTGTTGTTTCTCTTCGTTCATCTCTCTGTCTCTCTAACGTATTTATGAGTGGTTTAGAGAGAGAATTGCTAAAGCCTCCAGTTAGGATGAGGTTAGAGAGAGGGGTCCCACTCAGCGGCACATCCCCAATCTCCACACACACACACACACACACACACACACAAACACAGAGATATACACAAATCCCCTGAGCTACCTGACATATTTACAATGAAATGCCTTTAGAAGAGTTTTCAAATGCAGAGTACTCTCTAATGTACACACACATTCACATGCATGTACACACACCCGCACACACCAACCCACCTGCTCACACACACACACACACACACAAACACACATGTATAATGCAGCTTCTGAAAGAGACCTGACTCTCTCATTTCCACCTGTCAGAAGACCGGCTTAGATGCTCTACTTCCTTCATGGCGTAGCACTTCAATGCTGGCCAGGGCACTGAGGAAGTCTTGCAGTGTTTCTGAATAAAGCTTTTGTACTTGCTATTCCTCAAACATATGCAGATTTGTAGGCCCTAAGCAATGTGTGAGGAATATGAAATACACTACCTAAGAAATTTCCTTAATTAGACGCTTTTGTGTGTTAATGCATACAGGCAGAATGATAAGATGAGCACTGCTGGTGTGTTAGTAATTCAGGCCTCTCCCTCTCTCTCTCTCTCTCTCTCTCTCTCTCTCTCTCTCTCTCTCTCTCTCTCTCTCTGTAGCTGGATGAAAAGGCCCCGGTGTGGGGTACCAGACCAGCTCAGCGGTGCCTCCAAATTCAGCGTACGAAAACGACGCTATGCCCTCACAGGACAAAAGTGGCAGCACAAACACATCACATACAGGTATGACAAGTAGCCTGAGCCTCTATGTGAGATGGGATGTCTCTCTGATGTATTAATGCAAGTGTGTGGGTCTAACCTCGACCAAACCACCATGCCCTTACACACATGCCTCCATCTCCGTCTCTCTGAGCTGGGTTTTACAGTGTGGCATGTTCCATGTAAACACAGTCCAGTCGGAGGGGTGGGGGGTGGTTAATGTGAAATACGTGAGGTCCTTCAATTTTATAGAGTTACAAATACATTCAGTGTTCAGTATAATATGGATAATGTAAAGTTTAGACATGAGCATTAAGCTTTCATTACTGAGACCACGCTTGTTAACACTGTGGTCCCTGTGGTTCAGTTCAGAGGTGGGAGGAGAGGTCAGTGTTGTGCATGCAGCCCTGCTACTGAGAACAGACTGCACACTGTAGATGGTAGATATACAGCACAGGTTAGCCACACACACCCTGACTCCAGAACCTTACCCCACACTCTCAAACCAAACCCTCACCCCAGAACCTCATCCCACACCCTCACACCAGACCCGGTGTTTGTGTGTTGGGTGGAGCAGTTGAGCAGACACGTGTTCCTCTTCTGCTCCTCTTCTGTGCCCTGTGCTAGAATACGCCATCTTGGGCGCACGCTGGTCTGGACCCACACAGAGAGGAACGCTCCCCGCCCGCCTCATTACAGCAGCCCTCTCCACTACTGTCTCCTTGCAAACCATTTTTTTTCAACGGATATGCAGTGAATATTTAATAATGTTTCACCCTGGAAATGCATGACCTTAAGTTAAATTTTGTGCAGATTTCAATTGTTTTCGGCAATACATGTTTGCCTGCCTTAATGGAGGTTAAGGTGTGTCTTCATACGTCAACTACTGTGTGTGTGTGTGTGTGTGATGTATTGTAGAGCGTTCAGCTGCAGGGAGCTGGTAATTAGCCCAGTCTTCCTCTCCAGTACGTAGTCTCAGTATGGCCAGAGCTTTTCATAATTACCTACAGTACCTCCAGCACGCAGCTAAGGAACACAAAGACAAAGTCATGTCTGCGTGTGTGGCAGTGCTGGAGGGGAGCTCTGTGAGTCTGTGGCTCTGTCTGTGAGTCTGCTGCTCTGTCTGTGAGTCTGCTGCTCTGTCTGTGAGTCTGTGGCTCTGTCTGTGAGTCTGCTGCTCTGTCTGTGAGTCTGATGCTCTGTCTGTGAGTCTGCTGCTCTGTCTGTGAGTATGTGGCTCTGTCTGTGAGTCTGCTGCTCTGTCTGGGATTCTGTGGCTCTGTCTGTGAGTCTGATGCTCTGTCTGTGAGTCTGCTGCTCTTTCTGTGAGTCTCATGCTCTGTCTGTGAGTCTGCTGCTCTGTCTGTGAGTATGTGGCTCTGTCTGTGAGTCTGCTGCTCTGTCTGGGATTCTGTGGCTCTGTCTGTGAGTCTGCTGCTCTGTCTGTGAGTCTGTGGCTCTGTCTGTGAGTCTGCTGCTCTGTCTGGGATTCTGTGGCTCTGTCTGGGAGTCTGCTGCTCTGTCTGTGGCTCTGTCTGTGAGTCTGCTGCTCTGTCTGTGAGTCTGCTGCTCTGTCTGTTAGTCTGCTGCTCTGTCTGGGAGTCTATGGCTCTGTCTGGGAGTCTGCTGCTCTGTCTGGGAGTCTGTGGCTCTGTCTGTGAGTCTGCTGCTCTGTCTGGGAGTCTGTGGCTCTGTCTGTGAGTCTGCTGCTCTGTCTGGGATTCTGTGGCTCTGTCTGGGAGTCTGCTGCTCTGTCTGTGGCTCTGTCTGTGAGTCTGCTGCTCTGTCTGTGAGTCTGCTGCTCTGTCTGGGAGTCTGTGGCTCTGTCTGTGAGTCTGTGGCTCTGTCTGGGAGTCTGCTGCTCTGTCTGTGGCTCTGTCTGGGAGTCTGCTGCTCTGTCTGGGAGTCTGTGGCTCTGTCTGTGAGTCTGTGGCTCTGTCGGTGAGTCTGCTGCTCTGTCTGAGGGTCTGCTGCTCTGTCTGAGGGTCTGCTGCAAACACAGGATACCTGGGAGGTGCTTAAAGGAGAAAGTTTGGGCACGTGAACTAACACTTTGGGCAGTTTGAGTCCGCAACTACTGTAATATTTGCCTTTCAGATGCAATCATGTATTGACAACACACTTTCCGATGAAATCATAGCTATCCACATCTTATACACATGTCCAATAGCTACAGAAGCAGTGAGATCAAGGAGACAGACCCGCTCACTCCTACTTGTCATTTACAAGATAAAATTCAGCCTACAACACCCTTGCGAGCTTCCAGCAGATAGCTGTGCTACCAGCAGGGCTCGGTCCAGAAGCTACCCAGCAAGCCCGTGATTAGGGCCCCGTGCTCAGGGCCCCCGCCGGTGCCCCGGCTGACAGACTGGAGGCGCAGGGGGGGCAGTTCTTCAGCAGGGGACCTATCAGCTCAGCCCGTCCCAGTGACAGACCCGTCACAGACACTCACCCCCCCCCTCCTTCCCTCCCTCCTTGGAGTGTCTGCACATGAGTTCCGGTGTGGAGGAGGGCTGATCGCTGACACAACCTCGAGGTGGGGGGGGGGGCAGTTTCTGTGAACTGCTGCCAGTCTATGGGGCAGGCCAGATGCTGAGCCAGCAGGCTATGGGAATTTGCCAAAGGCTGAAGCAACTGCCCAAGAGGATATGCTGTGCCTAGGGCCTAGGAGGCATTACCCCACAGCACACAGCATTCAAAATACCCCACAGCACACAGCATTCAAAATACCCCAGAAAGAGAGACAGAGAGAGAGATGAGAGAGAATGATGTTGAAATGACATGCTGATATGAAATATTGATTTGATTTAGTACCACATACCAGAGAAGTGCATGCATTAGAACAGCCGAGTTGTGCTTAGATCTGTGAATTAAGTTCTGCTGTAATACTGTGGACCACCGTCTCTGTGAACTACCCAGGAGCTGGAACAGGACCAGGAGGACTCTACTGACTCTGCTGACTCTACTGACTCTACTGACTCTGCTGACTCTACTGACTCTACTGACTCTACTGACTCTACTGACTCTACTGACTCCGCTGACTCTACTGACTCTGCTGACTCTGCTGACTCTACTGACTAACACATTCTTTCCAGGTTCACTTGTGACCTTAACAAATCCACTCATTTAAAGCACCAATAGATTAAGAAGGCTGCTGGAAATTGAATTGAAAGCATTTGCCTTATTTCAGCCATTAAAAAAAAGAACTGGAAGGAGTTAGAACTTTTCCTGGCCTGTCTGCGCTGGCAGGAGCAGTGAGCTGTTGATAATCCTTCATTAGAAAATAAACTCCAGCCGTAGGATGCACCCCCAACAGCCCCACAGCCACAGGAGCCTCTGACGAGCCTCCTTCTTCAGGGGTGTTCAGATCCACACTCGTGGCTGGTTTCTGCCGTTGTGCTGTGTGCTGATATCTTTACCGTTTTGCTGTGTGCGGGCTGTGTTGCCCAACGACATGGCGGGTGGACGTCCAGCGCCCGACGGCCCTGAGCGCCAGCGTCGACATGGAAGCATCTGGGGGTTTGTCTGTTTGCCGCTGACTTCTCCTGACCAGTTGACTCTCTTCTGCCTATTCCAGTATAAAGAACGTCACGCCCAAGGTCGGCGCGGAGGAGACCCACGATGCCATTCGGCGGGCGTTCGAGGTATGGCAGAACGTGACGCCCCTGCGATTCGAGGCGGTCCCCTACAGCGAGCTGGAACGGAGTAAGAGGGACGTGGACATTACCATCATATTTGCCTCTGGGTTCCACGGAGATAGTTCGCCCTTCGACGGCGAGGGCGGCTTTCTGGCGCACGCCTACTTCCCGGGGCCGGGTATCGGGGGAGACACTCACTTCGATTCAGATGAGCCTTGGACGCTGGGGAACCCTAACCATGATGGTAAGCAATGATGTGGAGAGGGTTTTTGCTTCTGGTCTCTGGCATTACACTGTAAGCATTATGCAGGAATAATTCACATATATATCTGCTGTTAAGGAATGTGTTTCTGATGTCCCTGTTCTGTTGGCTGTGTCCCAAATGTTGTGCAGTGCACTCATAAAAGCAATTGTCTAAGATATTGGATATTACACTGCTGAAAAACCTCCCCCTGAGGCAGGATGTATTACACTGTGTCTTGTCAGCACCGGTATGTAAGGATAACAAATTTCAAAAGGAGACATACAAAAGCCTACCAGAGCCATCCGTATATAACAGCAGTTGCCTCTGAATGGAGGTTAGTCAGCATTGCAATTCAATACACACTACAGTATAACATGCAACAGTGCTTCAAATAAATAACATAGTGTGCAAGTTCAACACCTAGTGTTCAGCACCTAGAGTTGACCTGGTTGAAGTTAATACAGTCATTTAGGTCTATGCTATAGGTGGCAGCAGAGCTGACTGGACCCTGATTCAGGTTCTTGTCACTCTGGGTCGGGGAAGAAAAGAGTCACCCAGCACAGTACAGCACAGTACAGCACAGCACAGCACAGCACAGCACAGTACAGCACAGTACAGTACAGTACAGCACAGCACAGTACAGTACAGCACAGCACAGCACAGCACAGTACAGCACAGCACAACACAGTACAGTACAGCACAGCACAACACAGCACAGTACAGTACAGTACAGCACAGCACAACACAGTACAGCACAGCACAGCACAGCACAGCACAGCACAGCACAGCACAGCACAGCACAGCACAGCACAGCACAGTACAGTACAGCACAGTACAGTACAGCACAACACAACACAGCACAGCACAGCACAGCACAACACAGCACAGCACAACACAGTACAGTACAGTACAGTACAGTACAGTACAACACAGTACACACAGCACAGCACAGCACAACACAGTACAGCACAGCACAGTACAGTACAGTACAGTACAGTACAGTAGGTCTTCATGTGGCACGATGATAATGTGCTTCTGCAGCTGTCAGCTCTCCAGTGATTCAGCTTATCTGCCCCCCTTCATCCATCCATCCATCCATCCATTCATCCATCTATCTATCTATCTATCTATCTATCTATCTATCTATCTATCTATCTATCTATCTATCTATCTATCTATCTATCTACCTATCTATCTATCTATCTATCTATCTATCTATCTATCTATCTATCTATCTAATATTGATGTGACTGATTTTGAAGATCCAACTGAGATCCTGCTGAAGACATGGAATAATGCATTAGACTGAATTATACATCCAGTGAAAGGCAGAGAAAAACTTGCGCTTGTGCCGGGGTACACCCATGCATGTTTCATCTGACACCGCGGCTGAGGGTGTGTGGCTATCACGGCTGCTGTAAGGGTGTGTGATAGTTGGGCGTGAGAGTGTGTGTGTGTGTGTGTGTGCGGGCACTGTGAATGTGTGTTTGCTGCGGTGTTCTGCTCTGCGTGGCATACGGAGACGTGTAAAGGACAACCGGCAGGGGACCGGGAAGCAGAATCTGGAAGGCCTGATGTACTCTGCTTCAGCATGACGTTCAGCTCCACAAACACACACAGAGCTCCAAGCACACACTCCACAAGTAACAAGGAACTGCTGCCCAGAATTAGTATGTGTGTGTGTGTGTGTGTGTGTGTGTGTGTAGAGGAGAGAGTCTCAAAGAAAGACTCAGAGAGTGAGCAGTGTGACTAGAATTTTTCCTTTATGCATGATTGACTGTATCAGACATCAGGATGAATACTGCTCACCCGTATCATCGACCTTAGTTGCCCTCGTTGTGCTCTGTGCGCTATTGTAAAGCAGATCAGACCCATCACTGCAGCCCTGCACCTTTCATCTCTCATGGCCATTTCTCATTTATTCCAGCAACCATCACCCCTCCCTCACATTCCCAACATCTGCGAGAGCTTCAGTCTTCTCCTTTGTTCCCCTCTGTTCTGCGGATCCTTCACTCTACACTCCAGCTGCACCCGTTCTGCTCTCTGGTTCTGTACATTAGTGGACCCACTACTGCTCCTCCCCTGCACCTCCTGCCCGGATCTCCCATACGGAGGCACTCAAAGAGCCCCGCTCACTACCCGTGTGCAGGCAGGAGGCGGAAAAGAGAAAACAGCTGGTGGTCTCTATCTCTCCATCTCTTTCTATCAGTCTCTCTCTCTCTGCTCTCTATCTGCACAATCTCTCTCTGCTCTCTCTATCTCTGCTTTATATCTCTGCTTTATATCTCTTTCTCTCTCTCTCTCTCTGCTCTTTCTCTCTCTATCTCTGCTCTATCTCTCTCTATCTCTGCTCTCTATCTCTGCTTTATATCTCTCTGCTCTATCTCTGCTCTTTCTCTCTCTCTTTCTCTCTCTCTCTCTATCTCTGCTCAATCTCTCTCTGCTCTCTCTACCTCTGCTCTCTCTGCTCTATCTCTGCTCTATCTCTCTCTCTCTCTCTCTCTCTCTCTCTATCTCTGCTCAATCTCTCTCTGCTCTCTCTATCTCTGCTTTATATCTCTCTGCTCTATCTCTGCTCTTTCTCTCTCTCTCTGCTCTATCTCTCTCTCTCTCTCTCTCTGCTCAATCTCTCTCTGCTCTCTCTATCTCTGCTTTATATCTCTCTGCTCTATCTCTGCTCTTTCTCTCTCTCTCTGCTCTATCTCTCTCTCTCTCTATCTCTGCTCAATCTCTCTCTGCTCTCTCTATCTCTGCTTTATATCTCTCTGCTCTATCTCTGCTCTTTCTCTCTCTCTGCTCTATCTCTCTCTCTATCTCTGCTCAATCTCTCTCTGCTCTCTCTATCTCTGCTTTATATCTCTCTGCTCTTTCTCTGCTCTATCTCTGCTCTATCTCTCTCTATCTCTGCTCTCTCTATCTCTGCTCTCTCTCACCCTCTCCCTCTCACCTACCCACTCGTTCTCTGTTACATCAGATCGCTTACCGTCTTTGTACTATGTTCTTCTTTTACAGACACCCATGTGAGCGCACACACACACACACACACACACTCCCGTTGCTAGGGAAGCAGCAAGGGGTGGTGTGCTGAGGGTTCTAGGTCCTCCTCTTCCACTCCTCCCCAGGGCTGCGTCACTCCTCCCCAGGGCTGCGTGAGTCGCGCGTCCTCGCCCCCCGAGACAGCCAGCAGCAGCATCCTCACCCCCACCTGATCCCGCTACGCCCACGACTACTCCTTCCATTTCACTCCTCCGCCCTGCTTTCAGACTGCCCATCACTCTCTTCTCTGATGCCCTCCACACCCCCACCACCACTCGGACCCACAGTGTTAGTGTTGCATGCATCAGGAAGAAAAACTACAAACCGCCTCACTCACTCTATCAGGATAATCAGGATAATCACGCTTCAATCACAAAACGGGCCTTGTGAGGATCAGGAGTGGGTCACAGTTAACAAGATATTTAGTGTGGGCTATGAGAACATGACACACATCTCACACAAACAGCCCCTTTGTTCCTGTCTCCCTCTCATTCACACCCTTGTCCTTTTCCCCTGTTGCCTGCACTATGATTTCTGCTCTGTCAAAACCTCCCTTAGGAGGAGACAGAAAGCACAGTGCTAGCTCTAGTGTGTGTGTGTGTGTGTGTGTGTGTGTGTGTGTTTGTGTGTGTGTGTGTCTGTTTGGGCAAAGGGCCACAGTAGAGAGATCAAGCTTCCCCCTCTGAAACTTGAATCAGAGAGAAAGAGAGAGAGAGAGAGAAGAGAGAGAGAGAGAGAGAGAGAGATGGCTTAAAGGAAGCACTACCCAGGACTGGTCTAGCATAGCTGTAAGTATTCAGATTGGTTCAAAATGAGCTGTAATTATTGTCTGTTTTCAGACAGCAGAAATAAGAACAGTGTCTTCTGTAGTGCAAATATTTGACATGATGGTGTTTCCCCTGGGCTCATTCTCCATTCTCCCTAACGCAGACAGAGGCTGAGCCTTCAAAATGCCTGTAGTAAATGAACTTAATGAGAGAGAGAGAGAGAGAGAGAGAGGGGCAGAGGGAGACAGGGAGAGGGATGGAGAGAGAGGGAGAATTCCTCAGACAGGCCTGCCATGTAGCAGACGTGTTACGCAGGCCTGCTGTTCGTGGTTCTGCAGAGAGGCCGGCAACACGGCACCACAGCACCAGATTACACCCCAAATGCAGATAAGACAGACTGGCTCTGTTAGCTTTGGAAATGGCCCTAGACTGACATATAAGGTCATGATTTCAGCAGATTTTCATCGCCCTAAAAGATGTTGGCGATAGCGTCACTCGCAGGGTGGAAGCAAAAAAATAAGAGGCTCACGTGTTTGCGTTCCTGCAGCAAACGTGGCGGCCGCGGTGACGTTTGTAAAAGGACACGGAGGTTAGGAAAACAATGCATGAGCAAACGAAAATGGAGAGAACAGGTCCATATTACTGGTGCCCCACACTTTACTGAAGCCTGATCTAAGATCAGTGGAAGTAAATGGTAGCACTTGGCAGCCTAGTGTAACAGCTACACGTGGCGCTGGCGGACCGGGCCCTCGGGCCTCTCCCTTGACCCGGGCCAGGGTGCCGTTCACTCAGACCTGCTCCTCTGGACACAGGCAGCGTGTGTGTGGAGCTGGTCCGGCGGCCCGGCGCAGCAAGCGCCGTCCTTGTGGTGCGAACTCGTTCTCCTCCGAGGACGGTGATTGTAGGGATGTGTGTGCCTGATAAGACGCAGCTCTCCTATAACTGCAGGAGCAAAAAGTCTTATTTTTTCACCGGCTGCATGGGCCCGATAGCTATCAGCATGCTGTCTGCACGAGAGAGAGAGAGGGAGAGAGAGAGGGAGAGAGAAAGAGAGAGAGAGTGAGAGGGAGAGAGAGAGCCTGGAGCTGGTTTCTATTAAAACCCTGTGATGAAGGCAATACGGAAGGGGGATAGAGCTGTGTTGACAGCAGGCAGCAAAAGTGTTTTGGTAAATGCAGGAAGCCATAATTCACAGCACTGTTGTGTGGAGGTGTTACATTGTGCAATGTTATATTTCATGAGTTTGATAAGTATGTCATCTCTCTGCACAAGTCTGTGTCATGCTAATAGAGTAATTGTGGTCCTAAGCAAAGATTCATCAGCGTTAAGAAACGACTGTAACTGCAGCATATCTTCTCCTCTGCCCTCAGATGTTTCCTCAGTTAGATTGTTTTTTTTTCCTGCTCTTTTCCCTTGTTTCTCAGAATAGGTTTGTAAATGTTGGGTGTGTGTGTGTGTGTGTGTGCAGGCACAGGCAGGCGTGTTTACGTGTCATCGTGTGTGAGGGGTGTGAATGCTGTGTCAGTGTGGAGGAAGGCACTGGGACTCAGTGGGCCGTGCTGTATGTGCTCACTCCCCTTTACCGCATAAGGAAAGAGTGTGTCCCTCTGCCACCCGCCAGGCCAGACCCTGAAATAGATGCTGGCCTGCTGGGTCTGGCGCTGGTGTGAGATGCAGGCAGCTGTAGCCTCTTCCGCCCACTCCTGCAGCCCACGCCAGGCGCTCTGGAGCGCACAGGCCCGGCCAGCTTGACCCGGGTGTACAGTCAAACGCTGGCATTCGTCTCCCAAAGCTTGAGAGGATCTCGGCCCAGCAAAAAGAGGCAGACGGTAGAAGCTGTTGGCGTCTCGGCAGCAGGAGATGGACGGGGGGAGGGGACTATCTGGTGAGGGCTTGGGTGTTTGAAGGCTTGGGTGTTTGAGGGCTTGGGTGTTTGAGGGCTTGGGTGTTTGTGGGTTCAGGTGTTTGAGGGCTTGGGTGTTTGAGGGTTCAGGTGTTTGAGGGCTTGGGTGTTTGAGGGCTTGGGTGTTTGAGGGTTCAGGTGTTTGAGGGTTCAGGTGTTTGAGGGCTTGGGTGTTTGAGGGCTTGGGTGTTTGTGGGTTCAGGTGTTTGAGGGTTCAGGTGTTTGAGGGCTTGGGTGTTTGTGGGTTCAGGTGTTTGTGGGTTCAGGTGTTTGTGGGTTCAGGTGTTTGTGGGTTCAGGTGTTTGAGGGCTTGGGTGTTTGAGGGTTCAGGTGTTTGAGGGCTTGGGTGTTTGAGGGTTCAGGTGTTTGAGGGCTTGGGTGTTTGAGGGTTTAGGTATTTGAGAATTTGAGTGTTTGCAGGATTCGGTATTTGAGGGCTCCACTGAGGTGCCGAGCAAATAGAAAAGGAATGTATTTGAAGGTTTTAAGGTGTGTTCTGCGTGGAGACCAGGGCCAAAGCTAAGAGCGTAGGGTAGTTTGGGGTAATACTGATAGAAAGGGAGGGATAGAGAGTCATGGAGTTGGAGCGAGAGAGACACGAAGAAAGGGAACGACAGAGAGAGATGGATATGGAGGGAAGGAGTGGTAGAAAGGCAGCTGGCCTCTCCACAATAGCCAGTGTGTGCGCAGGCAATAGTCCATTTCTTCACACCCAGAAAACAGAGGTGAGAACCTGATCTGCCCTGGCATTAGCAACGGGTAATGAAAGAATGACAGTAATCTGAGCACTCAGCCCTCCTCCTCTCCGTACGTCTCTCTCTTTCCCTCTCTCCCTCCTTCTACCCCAGACTCAATTACAGAGACAGCCTTAACCGTGGAAAAAGCAAACCTTCTCACCCTGATATCCTGCTATCTTCAATATTTTCACGACCATACATGCCGAAACAAAGAATAATAATTCACTAGGTTTCATAATGTGTTTTGTGAAGGAGCTGAAGTGTTTTTTTTACTAACAAGGTACAGCTTCATATAACAGGAGATTTCTTTCCATTCCATTTCCATAAGATTCTTAAGAGGGTAGTCAGCAGTATCCTGTAGGGCACGTGCTGGTGTCTGAGGTCATGTGACCACATGCCAGTGTATGGGGAGGCAGGACACTCAGCCCAGAGAATAAATGGCACATTTAATTCCACTGCTCATAAACAACAAACAGGCATATACACACACTCACACAGACACACACAATTACTCACAGGCTCACTGTTTGCAGACGTCTAGTCCTAACACACAAAGGCAGGTTAGACCAGGTTTGCTGTTTCTCTGTGTGTGAGCATGTTTGTCTGATGATGATGATGATGATGATGATGTGTGTGTGTGCGTGTGTGTGTGAGTTTGTAGGTGTGTGTACGTAGGTGGCTCTGTGGGTGTAAAATGAATTGTAAGGAAGGGTGTTATTCTTTACATTTGGTTGCATGGGATATTATAGCTGAACAGCTGTTTGAGTTCATGGCACTGTGAGAGAGTGTGCTAACGGTCACAGGCTCCACTGCTTTTAACCTGCTTCTGCTCCCTCTCAACCCTCCCCTGTCACCCCTCTCTACCCTCTCACCCCTCTCACCCATCCCCTCTCACCCATCCCCTCTCACCCTCTCTACCCTCCCCTGTCACCCCTCTCTACCCTCTCACCCCTCTCACCCATCCCCTCTCACCCTCTCTACCCTCCCCTGTCACCCCTGTCTACCCTCTCACCCCTCTCACCCATCCCCTCTCACCCTCTCTACCCTCCCCTTTCACCCCTCTCTACCCTCTCACCCCTCTCACCCATCCCCTCTCACCCTCTCTACCCTCCCCTCATCCCTCTCTAACCTCCCCTGTCACCCCTTTCACCCCTCCCTACCCTCCGCTCTCACCCCTCACTACCATCCCCTCTCACCCCTCCCCTCACCCCCCTCTACCCTCCCCTCTCACCCCTCTCACCCCTCCCCTCTCTACCCTGCCCTAACCCCTCTCTACCCTCCCCTCTCTACCCTCCCTTCACCCCTCTCTCACCCCTCTCTCCCCTCTCAGCCCTCTCACTACCCTCCCCTCTCTACCCTCCCCTCTCACCCCTCCCCTCTCTCCCCTCTCACCCCTCCCCTCTCTACCCTCCCTTCTCACCCCTCCCCTCTCACCCCTCTCTCTCCCCCCTCACCCTTCTGGCTGCCCCAGTGAGGTGGAGAGAACAAATACAACCGTGTTCTCCACAGAAGAGAAAGGCAGAGCGCATAAGGCCACTGGCATCAAGGCTCTGGAGGGAGCTTGTAAGGCCACCGGCATTGTTCTTTTTTGCTTGAAATACTGTCCCTCTGGAGGACGGCTAATTTACTGAGTGCCCTGCAGGCATCAGCCGGTACTGCCACCAAGAGCTATTGCTGCACTAGAGGATCCCTGTGGAGAGCCTTGTATCCATTACAGGAGCTGAAGCAGCACCCTGTGACTGAGACCGGGGGTGGGGAGTTTGTTTAAGGACACCAGAGCCAGCCACTGTGTGTGGACATGTGGACCCACTGTCTCCTTCCCCAGCCCTCGTGTCTGCGTTTGTCTCCGGTGCCGAGAGGAGCCACGGGAGATTTATGATGTATGCTCCACCCCAGAGCGCACTGACGTGTGTGTGTGTGTGTGTGAGGCAGAGAGAGTGAGACAAAGAAAAAAAGAAAATTTAAAGTGAGTTGGACATTTCTAACAAACCTAGCAGGAGCCAGAGCAGGATCCTGCGTTTTTGCCGAGGTTGAGGCAGAACTGCAGCAACAAAGTCACATTCAGAGCTTTTCTCCTTTGGTGTCTTGGATCTTAGAGCTTTGCGCTCGACCCAAACGCAGCGTGGCTGGGAGACAGAGAGCGAGGTCTTGTGGTCAGAGGGGTGTGTCTCCCGTTGCTCAGCCAGGCCTCGCGTGCTCCTGGATTTGCGTCTCGAGGAGCGTCTCTGCGTGTCTCTGGCTGCTCCGCTCTCGCGCTGAGGAGCATACGGCTCCTCTCAAACCCGCGGCCACGTCGCGCGCGCGAGAGGCGCTGTGTCTCTGCGCGAAAGGTCCGTGTGCAGCAAGCAGAACCAGGGGTACGCTCTCCAGAGCCTCGCAGGTCAGTGCCGCTGACGTGCAGTTCCAATGGCCTTGCTGGTGTTTGACCTTTGACCCTTCGTGGAGGAAGGATTAGCCTGGTGGCTGCTGGCTACCTCAACACTGCGCTCGCAGAGACTGTGCTGCATCACGCCACTTCCAGAAAGCCACAGGTCATCGTGGGCCCCAGGTAGCATCCGCCCTCACCTGAGGAGGAGACTACACACTCCTCTCATCACTGGGAGAGAGGGAGAGAGACGGAGAGAGAAATGGCGGATGACCCAGTGTTTATGAAGTTCTCCTTCTCTTTATGTTTCTCCCTCCGTCCTCTTCTGTCATGAGAACGTAGCAGAGCAGATGTCTCAAACACTTCAGCATCCCCCAGTTCCTCCCAGGCTACAAGTGATCTTATACGATTACAGTCTCTCTCCCTCTTCCGTTGTTATTTCACCTGAGATGTTTTCATGGGCTCTGAAGACTTAACGCGGTTTGTTTACCGTTTTATTTTTTTCAGAGTGCATTTTTATAGCACCGTCTTTCCGCACTTAGTGCCGTCACATTCGGTATCTTGGTGGAAACACTCAGAAGCAAACCGAAGCGCGTGTTCCAGCAGGCGAACGGCGCCACTCTCTGGGACGCACGATCTGCCTGCGTGGAAATGCAACAAACTGGTGTGGACGCTTGGCGCACCCCCGGCCCGGCCTCCCAGAATCCTGCAAATCAAACGAGCTACCTTTCTTCCCCCGCCTTCCCGTGTTAGAGCTGGCGAGTGGCGCGGGAAAGGAAGCGTGAAAGGAGGAGGAGAAGCGAGGCCTGGAAGGAAAGACGGTAAACCAAGAGAGGGATCTGGAAGAGAGGGAAAAGATGGAGTGATGAAAGGGAGGAGAGGAGAGGAGGGGGGCGGGGCGGCTGCTTCTGCAGCTGCTGATGTGGCTGTGTGGGTCTGGGCATCGCACTCTGTGGCCCTTGGTTACTGTCGCCGAGCGCTAGCTGGAGACGTGGGCCTGGCTCTGGGCCAGCCGGGCTGCTTTGGGCTGGAAGTTCACCCCAGTGTAAAATCCCCGCCTTAGCAGGGTCATTACCGAGATGGAAGGGCAGGCTTTTCTGTGCACTCCGAGAGCAAAGACGCTCCACGGCGGTTTGATGTGCAGGCGTGTTTAGGGACAGGACTCTATACAGTAATGATTCCCATCAGTAGCTGTGGCTTCACTGGGTTTCCTATTCTGGAGCAGAATCAGAGGTGGATTACAATTATGCACACACACACACACACACACACACACACACACAACACGCACTGGTGCACCCATATTCACAGGATCGTTATGCACTAAGATTTCAAATAGCCTCCCTGTTCCCAGGGCTCAGGGCTGATGTGTATGCATGTGTCTCTGTGCAGGGAACGACCTGTTTCTGGTAGCGGTGCATGAGCTGGGACATGCCTTAGGTCTGGAGCACTCCAACGACCCCACAGCCATCATGGCCCCATTCTACCAGTACATGGACACAGAGAACTTCAAACTGCCTCACGACGACCTACAGGGTATCCAGAAGATCTACGGTAAGAGTAGCAGCCAGCTTTGGACTGCCCGCCAGGCGTTTAACATACGTATAAGAACGGAGAAGAGAGTCTGTCTTTTCTTTTTGGGGAAAAAAAAACTTGCTGTACAGAAGTCATGGCCAGAAGAACAATAGCAAAGACACCCCGAGCTGATTTTCTTCCGTCGTCAGGTCAGAACCAGCATGATCAGGTCGCAGCTTTGCACGTCAGAGTCTCCTCTCCTCCGCAGTCAGCCTGTTTGATTGGGTATGATTCTACTCTCCACCCATCCTGGGTAAGAAGGGCAAGGCCTGCCTCCTTCAGCAGATGTTCATGTCCTGGGGCCTTCCCCACGTTCCTCACCCACGTTCCTCACCCACGTTCCTCACCCACGTTCCTCCTCGTGCTCTTGCTCTCCCACTTCCTTCCTGGCCTTGTGTGGAGAGCGTCACAAGGCCTTACACACAGGATGATGTCTGACGCAGGAGACCTGGGAGTGAGAGAATGCCCTCTAAACCCCTGTGCATGGACACACGCACACACACACACTCATCCGCGCGCACACACACACACATGTGCGCACACACACATACAAACACACACGCGCGCACACACACGCACACACACACAAACGGGCAACACTACCTATCATACTATTCTGCTCTCACTCCTGAAATCGTATCATTGTAATTCTGCTTCTGTAACATGGCATGGGAGTCAGATCCAAACCAAAGTCTGGAGTCCTGTGGCTTCTCTTGATTTCTCTGCCCACTCTTTGCCATTTTGTAATGGGAGAGTGAGCTCTTTCCTCCCTAATCCACAATCTATTTCAGGAGATTTAACTCAGTCAATGAACAAAGTCTCTCTTCTTGCTGGCTCATTGGACCAGAGGACCATATTGGGGTAACGAGAGGAGCAGCCGTCCCTCTAACTGCCTGATCCTGTCTCCAGTGCACCAGGACCGGGAGCACATTCCTGTTCACCCATGCTTCCCCTTCTCCAGAACTACGCCCTCTAATGGCAAAGGGAATATGACACCCGCTTCACAGAAGACAACAGTTGTTTTTATTTTGATATAAACACATATCATATTGACAACAGTATTTATATATTGAAAATGCAAAATAAATAAAGCACCAGGGTGCATCACCAAGGCAAGTAAACAGCAGACCTCATTACTACACCACATCTCTCAGCGTAAGGAGAGCAGTAACTACTGATCTGTGGGATTATGTACTCTCCACTGTTCAGATATAACTGATGCTGTGCTGATGATGTTGTGTCATGGTGTGTTTTTTAACTCCATTACCAGTCCAAATTAATAATACAATTGGCAAGGTAACTGCATGACTGCCTAACACAGATATATGGAATCTCGTGCTGGGATTATGGCTGTGGCAGACCTAGAGGGTCTACAGGGTGGCAGACTTGCTTGGCCTCATGTAGACCTTTCTCCTCCTTCTCCTCAGGGCCCCCAGACAAGACCCCTCAGCCCACCAAGCCTTTACCGACAGCACCTCCTCCACGTTCCCACCCTCCCTCTGACCCCCGCAAGCACGACCGCCAGACACGCCCCCCACGCTTACCCACCGGGGACAGGCCCACCCATCCCAACGCCAAGCCCAACATTTGCGATGGTGACTTCAACACGCTGGCCATCCTGCGGCGAGAGATGTTTGTGTTTAAGGTAACAGTACATATCCTGTCACTTTATACCCAATACACAGGGAATCTAAACCCATCATACGGACATGTGTCTTAAGGTTTAAATGATGGATAACTGGGCCTGTCTACACACACATTAGTCTATACAGCAGCTAGGACCCCACTATGTGGTCTCCTCAGTGCCCTACATTATAAGCCCCACTAGCTATAACTGAATGGCCCATGGTATACATAGTCATTTCCCCTGTAGAGAACAGCACAGATCAGGCAGTGTTACAGCTCCATGTGTGAGAGCAGTGTGTTTCACACGTGTTCCGTGTGTGAGAGCAGAGTGTGTCATACGTGTTCCGTGTGTGAGAGCAGAGTGTGTCATACGTGTTCCGTGTGTGAGAGCAGAGTGTGTCATACGTGTTCCATGTGTGAGAGCAGTGTGTTTCACACGTGTTCCGTGTGTGAGAGCAGAGTGTGTCATACGTGTTCCATGTGTGAGAGCAGTGTGTTTCACACGTGTTCCGTGTGTGAGAGCAGAGTGTGTCATACGTGTTCCGTGTGTGAGAGCAGAGTGTGTCATACGTGTTCCGTGTGTGAGAGCAGAGTGTGTCATACGTGTTCCGTGTGTGATGTTTGCTCCTGTCAAGTTGAAGGTCACTGACCTGTGAAACTCTTACTCGACCCACCGAATCAACTACTTTCTTTGTGCCTCTCAAAATGGCAAAGTAATCGTTCCTTCAGGCCCTGCTTGCGTGTAAGTCAACACCCTGTGTTCAGAGAGGAGAAGCAAGCCGTGGTTATAGTCCCGACTGGTAGCCCCCTGCTCCTCAGACCGAACTGGACTGTGTTAGAGTGTTAGAATGTGAAGCTTTTAGCCAGTCTGAAACGTCCAGATGTTCGCGCACCTCCCGTTTGTAGGAGACCACCCCAACTGATCTATATGCACCTCTAAATTAGAACGCCTCGGTCGATCTGTGTGCACCTCCCAGCAGCCCCTAATACCCTCAGCCCCACACAAAGATACCCTGTGCTCCCCTCACTAAATCTTTTGTGTAGTCTGAATTCAACTCCTAGCTAAGGCAGGACAAAAAGTGCCTTTATCTGTAAGTAGTTAAACACACATTGTCGGATTTATTTCATCTGCGGTTTTTATTTTTGTCTCGTAACTGTCTGTTTCCAGAAGCAGACATATCTGACAAAAGGATCTATCATGACTAAAGGATCTATCGTGAATGGCAGAGTCTTGCGGTGTTTGCTTTGCTGTAGGGTAAAAGGCACAAACAACAACAGGATAAAACACGTCGTAGGTGCAGACGTGTGTAAATACCGTAGAGTTTGCTGAGTTTCCAAGACAGATTCCAAGACAGCCTGAGAGGTCCAAGAAATGTGTGAGCCTTTGGGGCTGGGATACGGACGGGCTTCCACCTCTCCCAGCCCTACAGTCTACCACTGTCTGCCAGTTCCACTCCAGCTAAGCTTAGAGCTAAAACACGGCGTGACACATGGGCGAGTCCTTCAGCTTCTAGATTTCATGCCACCTCCTTATTGGTCGGTTCTCTCGTTTGTTGTTTAGTCAGCTGGTTGACGGGCGGTTCGATCTCAGGTCTGCCAAACGGGACTATATTGACCTTTAACCCCTAGGGCTGTTGCCTCAAGCTAATCCAGTCGGACTCACACTAAAATGTTTCACGACTTCGTGCCAAGACTCTTTTAATATTTAGAGTTGCCTCCCCAGCCTCTTTCATCCACATTCGTTATTTGAACTGACCAATACGCTTTTTCTTTTAGGGTCCTTTAACGCCCATAATTTGGTGTATTTGCATGTAATTATGATAGTGCAGGCTTGTCCTCGATGGTCATTTATATGTGCTAGCAACACTGAGTCCAGTCTCTGTTGCCTGGGATTTGCGTGGTGCATATCAAGGACTAGCAGCAGTAGTAATTGACCTCGCTCATTAAGATGGACTTCAGTAGCCAAGGCGCAGTGAGCCCGACTGTGGAGGATTACATTAACCTCATCTGGGGAGCCGCAGATGGGAACCAACACAGCCTCTCACAACCTCATCAGACTAAAGAACCAATCACAGCCCAAGCAACAGTATCTGTGGGGGGAGAGAGGGGGGGCACTGATGTTATAATACTGCATATTCGTTTCCTCCTATCACAGACTAAGATGTAATTGGTCTGCTGTAAAGAACAGACTTAGAAGACTAATTAAAGATTTGCTCTTCCTCTTGAGGCTCTCTTCAGAGATGTAGTGGAGTGTGTGATGGATGAGTGATGGAGAAGTGTTGAAAGACTTGCGACGTTGTCATCTGCTTCTGTTGCCCTGCTCTGGAGACTTAGGCGGTTGTAGTTGGGGCCTGTTTGAACATCCAAGTCTACAAACATCACAAGCTGAAAGATCTTCTTCATACACCCCCTCCCTGATTCTGATTCTGCTGAAGGAGCTCTCCCAAGTTCAGCACGGGGAGTTGGGACCTCAAAGACAAAGACATTTAATTAAACGCATTCTTGAAATAAGTTTCCTAATAGACAGTATGTGGTTACAATTTAAACAGAGATTAACTTTCATGCAGTGGAAACACCACAGCAAAGGCAGCAGCAAGAGCAGTTCTTCATCGTAGCTTCAGACGTACGTACAGTAAAAGTTCATCTCCTTCAACTTTCTGCAGAAGGCCCAAACTGTGTTTCTTAGTCTCACTCCCGAACGGCTCATGCACAGGTCATGGTGCGTGTACGGGTGATTGTGGGGTCATCGGGGTGTTTTGAGGGGTTCTTAAGGGTCAAGCGGGACAGACGTGGGTTTAGATTCCAGCAGCGCTGAGGAGAATGCGGCTGGGCTGCTGCAGAGTTACGATCAAGGGGAAGATGTCCTGCAGGTATCACGTAAATCAGAGGAACAGCATGCATCTGACTTCCATGATCACCACACGCCAGGGCTGCTCCTCTGTGAACACACCCCCGCACATGAAAGCCCCTGATCTGGACCACGGGGACAGCAGCCCCCGCTTGCCTGATTTCAAGGGCCATCGAAAGCTGCTTCCTTCCTGGACACGAGATGGATTTGGAGGGGAGCGTGCATGGAGCACAGCTGCCCCGCAGAGCAGCACGAGAATCGGCTAATACACGCGCCCCTCTTACACAGCACACTCGGTTACACACAAGACCCGCGTCCAACTCTCTGACTGTACTTGTGTCCATTCCTCATGACTTCCCAGCATGCTGTACTGTCAGGCTTAAAGTAGCACAAAATTTAAACAAGCAAACTTCACCTCCCCCCAGGACGCCTTTCTCCACACTCTCTCTCTCTCACTCACTCTCGAGAGGAAGATATTCTCCCAGACGTTGACCTCTGCTGGAGACGTTGAGGTGTTTGAAGTACAGGAGCCAGCGCAGAACCGTGCTGGCGGGGTGGTGCTTGATGGGCCAATGTTCTCGGCTGCTGACGGACCTTCCTGTGCCCACTCTGGAGAGTCTGCCCTGCAGGGATCTCCCCGCCCTGGCACATCACCTGGGTCTTTCATCTCCCATCCGTGGAGCTGTGTCTCCCCGCAGGCCGCGTCAGTGCTGGTTACTCGGGGCACGCCGCTGTGGTCTGGCTACGGCCTCTGCCGCTCTAACCCTTAACCCCGCCTCTCGATTGCTGTATTATTTCTCTGCGGGCACTTCTAAGCAAGCCGCTCCGTACTTCACTCTGAGAGGTAAACTTGTGAGTGACATGCGTTTATGAGAGGGGAGAGACGGAGACAGAGTGTCTGTCTCTTCCTGTCTGGCTTTCTATCTGTCTGTCTTTTTCTCCGGGGCTCTGAGAGGGACCCTGAGGTAACCCCGCGTGCTCTCAGCAGCCTTATTTATTGTTTTGAACAGGCCTCGAGCCTTACTGCTCACTCAGCAAAGACAGGCACTAGAACCAGACTCCCTTTCAGCTCTGAGACCCGATAAGGGCCCCCAGTTTCAGAGGCACTGGTCAGGGAAGTGCACACACGCCGCTCTAAACAAAGGAATAATGAAATATTTCGTAATGTGTTGTCTATCTAGAAAAGGCTATGTTGTGAAAAGGTATAGTGCTTTTACAGTGGATGCGTGATTAGAGAATGGCAGTTAAATTTGTACCCCATCTCAGTCTGGCTCAGCACTTCCAGGGAGGAGGGCACCACATTTTTCTCTTTGCAGAGAGGAAGGGAGCAGAATGGCTCTGATTTCACAGTTTGATCTGTTTTCAATTACACTGACTTGTCGTACGAGAGAAAATGTTGAACAATTGAAATCAATCAGAGCTTTGGGGACTTGGGGGGGGGGAGGCTACGAAGTTGACTCTCAAACTGCAGCTGAGGACATTGCTCGGTGGATACATGTGTGTACATGTGTGGACTCATACATGTGAAAACAAATCACTGAATGCTCTGACAGGTATAGGGTTGCTGTTACTTGCTGTCTACTCTCTCTCTCTCCCTTTCTTCTTGTTCAGTGACGGTTTGATCAGCTCCAGGTCTTGGTGTGAGGGCAAAGGTTTATTGAGGTATACAGTTTCTCCCAGGACTCAGCTCTGCAGCAGGTCTGAGGGCTGTTCTGTTTTCAGGGTGTGTCGTGTATCTGGGCCTTAATGGTTTCTCCAGACCTTCCTGTGAGTCTTGGCTTCCATCTTTAATCTCTAGGTTGTTGGCTTGGTAACAGAGTTCATCGTAAGAAAACTGTTCACTCGTTCCTGCATGATGAAGTAAAAAATGTCCCACATTCAAGCTCACGCCTAACGTACCCTGACCTTTCTTCGCTGTAATAGGAAAGAAGACCAAAAAGGCTAGCAGGAAATAGGCTAGCAGGAAAAAAGGCTAGCAGGAAAAAAGCTAGAAGGAAAAAGGCTAGCAGGAAATAGGCTAGCAGGAAATAGGCTAGCAGAAAAAAAGGCTAGCAGGAAATAGGCTAGCAGAAAAAAGGCTAGCAGGAAATAGGCTAGCAGAAAAAAGGCTAGCAGGAAATAGGCTAGCAGAAAAAAGGCTAGCAGGAAAAAAGCTAGCAGGAAAAAAGCTAGTAGGAAAAAGGCTAGCAGGAAAAAAGGCTAGCAGGAAAGCGTGAAAAACATGAAAGCTAATAAAAGTATAGCTTCTTTATATCTATTTTCTGGTTCTTTTTGCAGTATATGTTCTATTTTAACAGCTGCTAAATAATAAATTCGCTGGACTTAATGAAACACATTTTGCTGCCAGTTAAAGCCCTTCAAGCAAATTGTTCAGTAAATTTCAAGCGTAATTGAGCATGTGAGTGTATGTGGTACAGAGAGCAATTTGAGCTATTGTTAAGCACCAACCTGATAGCCCTCTGTCTGCTATCTTCAAACTTCACAGCTGTGAAACTGACCTGCAGTTCAGCAACAGCGCCAACCTAGGCCCCGCTCATTAACATTTAATGTAATATAAAGTGCACAGTGTAACACCATATGTCTTTTATTTGACAAACACATGGCATTCGTTGCTAGAATGCCAACTTTTTCTACCCAGAAAAATAATGAAAGTTGACTATATCATCTCCAAAGTGTAAGATTTAACATTTGTAAGTTGTCACAGACAGGGAGGCTTTGTATTTAATGTGCTTGTGAAGAGTGAAGTGTTAGGTGTCATTGCTCCCTCCGTAATAAAAGAGATGAGGAGTGTCACATGCCCACTTGTGTGTGGAGGCAGCCATACTCTAATGAGGTCACACTACATGATACTCTGGGGGAAGGAACTCCACAGCCACTGGGAGACTTGACATTGGCCTGACTAAACACAGTCATGAGTGTTAACAAGATGGTTCAGGCTTTCAAAAGAGCACTGAGACGCATAGCCTCATGGGACATGTAGTTCTACAGCTTCCATTTAACGAATGCCAGATATGCTTGCATTAATCGTGATCGCCCAGAGCTCTGTGATGCTCTTCAGAACATTTCTTATCACAGTTTGTCTGATTTTGTTGTTTTTTCTGCTCCACCAGGATCACTGGTTTTGGAGGGTCAGGGATAACGCTGTAATGCCAGGGTATCCCATGCTCATCAATGTGTTCTGGAGGGGTCTGCCACCCAAGATAGATGCCGTCTACGAGAACAGCGAGGGCAAGTTCGTCTTCTTTAAAGGTAAATATTGCAACCAGCCATGCAAGTAATATGAGTTAGTCATTGTATCACGCTAATTCTAGGGTTGAAAGCAGCAATCAGACTTCCATCAGTAGTGGAGAGGGTAGTTCAGCTGTAACCATAGCTGTAGGCTTTGAGCTCTTTTGTGTTAATATTCACTATGACTGGCATTATAAATGAATAGAAACCTTGCATTTTAGAGTGATACAATTTTAGCATGTTTTTACATTAATGGGCTATGACACACTCCCGTGCATGGAGGCATCAGGTAAGTATGCTAGTAAATGTTGCCAAACCTTGATCCATTCATTATGTTTTTCATCCTTATCGTAGCAGTGTCATTGGAAGCAGTTGTGGGTTAGCTGCTAGCTAGCAGGGCTATAGGGTGATACCCTAAGAGCGTGGCTGTGTCTCAGTTGAGCAGCCATCTTATGTTGAGTCATCATTATTGCATGTCGGAGATAGGGGGCTGAGGGTAGTTTAATCCTATCACCTAATGTTTAAAGCGTTGATGATTTTTTCACTATTATTAAAGTAAATAAATGATTGGAGATGGTTAACAATTCACTCTCGTACAAATATTGGAGTGATAATTACAGGAACTAGAGCTGCAGAAACTGCAATGCCTTACAGGAGAAGCAAATGCTTATCTGAGGAGTATGTGACTTTAACTGGAGCAATTTAGCTCTTAATCTGTGATGGTAAAGATTATCATCTGCTGTGTGTGTGTGTGTGCGTGTGTGTTTCTCTGGCTGCTGTTTGCTCTGCGGTATGCGTGTCTTTACTCTATACTTTTAGTATGTGTTCATCTGTGATCCCTTATTTAAAAACAAAATTGTTCACTGCAGATTTGCAAAAGGCAAAAGCAACTAACCACCGTTATTATTTTTATTCATCTATTGTGGAAAATGTCAGGTGTGAATACATAGAGAGAGAGATATATATAGAGAGAGAGAACACACGGCGACAGGGCAAGAAACAGCGTCTCTTTAGATTATAATTACATACACCTACAAATACACACTCACACATATACACTGTATATATCTGTGTAGGTTCCCAGTCATCCAGGTCATTGTAGACTTGAGTGGTAGAGTTGAAAGCAACCTGACCTCTTTTTTTCCTTTTTTATGGTTCATTACTGTACACTTCAGTAATACTACAGACGCAGTAATAGTTCCAAGTGTTCAGCTTCGAGAATCCTTTTCCTTTCTCTCTCTTCCATCATAATATTTTTTCTTTTTTTCCTGCCACATCCTCCCATTTCCTGCGGCGGCCTGCCGCTCATAGGCCGGGGCAGGTCTGGGCAGGTCTGGGCAGGTCTGGGCGGGTCTGGGCGGGTCTGGGCAGGTCTGGGACGGCCGTGCGTGAGCCGAGCGGGGTGGAATGATGCCGTTTGGTTTGTGATTTGCCATTACTGCTGATGACTTTCTCTTAATGAGTGCCTTTCATCTTACATTTACATTTACATTTACGGCATTTAGCAGACGCCCTTATCCAGAGCGACTTACAAAAAGTGCTTCATTGTTTTACTCAGAACAAAATCTCTAGCTAGTTAGTTTAGGCTAAAATCAGGAAGAAACTTTAAGCAAAGATATTATTAGATACAGTCAGTATGGACGCCTAGATATACTCAAATATATACTGAGAAAACCCTACTTAACAAAGCCCAAATGTCCAAACTGACAAATAATGACTCCCACATTTGCACTGACAAATAAGCCCCCCACCCAGCAAGTGTAGCACCATTTTTGTGTTTTGTTTTAATCATGTGTTCAGGATAAGTGTGAATGATGCAGTCCAGACTCATCTCCTCATCTTCTGTTGTCTGGGGAGACAATTTCAGCCTTGTTTCAGGGTAGTTCTTTTGTAGTAGTTTGGGAAATCATTTGCATTATCATGTATTATACTTTCAAATCTAACTTCTTAGAATATGTACTCTTGCTTAAAAGTGTGTGTGTGTGTGTGTGTGTGTGTGTGTGTACACCATTTTAACACAGTATGTCCCCTGTATGTGTTCATTGCTGTATGTGTGGTCCATGTGGAAGTTGAGAACAGGCGTTGACATAGGCACTTTGCCCAGATTAAATAAAGACCATTGAAGTTAATGTAAAATACATTGTTAGGATCAGCTGTGAGGGTCTTTCCACAGAATCCAGTGTGTCTGAAAACACCACTAGACCTGAGACAGCAGCTGATTCATACACCAATGTACAATTCCTAAAATACAGATTTTCCATAGTATTCCTTAAATGTTTTTTTATGCACACACACACGCACACACACACGCACACACACGCACGCACGCACGCACACACACACACACACACACACACACACACACACACACACACACTTCTTGGCAGAGCCAAGCTGACCCTGTCAAGAGGGGCATGAGAAAGACCCAGGTGAAATGACAGGCATTTCCTGTCCCGGGGGGAAATGGGGCAGACCCTGTCCTTCTCTGACCCCTGCCCACTCCTCCAGCGAATCTGCAGCCTATGCAAACTAATCTCTCGCATTCTATGGGAGGGCGTGACCCATCGGGCCTGGGGGGAGGGGCACCAGTGTGGCCTGGAAACGCCAGTGGGAGGTTCTCTTTTGTCGAACTCTGCGTCTGTAACTTTTAAGGTATGGAGGGCTCACCTCTCCTGCAAGCCTCTCAGAGACTGTGACATTTAAAGTGAGCACCGTTAGACAAGCCAGCCAGGACCCTTTCACCTTAATTAAAGGCAAACAGGGCAATCTGAAGGTGTGAAATCAAATATTTATTCTAGTGAAACAGACATTACAAAGTAATATAAATATGAGAGATTTCGTGTCATTAATGCCACTGGCAGGTGGGGTGTCAGCAGTTTGGGAGAAGCTGTATCTGACTGGGTCCCATAACCATGAAAGAAAATCATATTTTCTTTTAATGACACGACATCCAAATGTGCCATTATAGTTAACATCGATTTGAGAACAATATATGCGTGCGTGCATGGAGCAGCTCAGGGAATAAAATAACTGTAAATCAGAAAGCAGCAGGCAGTTGATAGCAAGTGTTTAATGAGGGTTTGTTGGTAAGTTGAGCTGAATCACAGCACTTTTGTTTGGCCAACCAAAATGCACTCCAGAGAAATCATGCAGTGCTGGAGAGCTGTGCAGATGTTCACCTGAGACTGTACCTGGTGCAGGGAAGCAGTTCTGGGTGTTCAAGGACACCATGCTCCAGCCGGGCTACCCAAAGGACATCTCCATGTTTGGGAACGGCATGCCAGCACAGAGCATCGAGACTGCCGTCTGGTGGGAGGACGTCGCCAAGACCTACTTCTTCAAAGGGGACAGGTCAGTGTGTGTATAAGTGTGTGCATATGTGTGTCTGTCTGTTTGGCTGTATGTGTGTTTGTGTGTGTGTGTGTGTGTGTGTTTTTGTAAGCTTACTGCAACATCACTGTGACTATATATTTGTGCTTTAATTGCTTCTGAGCAGATATTGGAGATACAATGAAGATATGCGGACCATGGATCCTGGCTACCCAAAGTCTATCACGGTGTGGAAGGGCGTTCCAGATTCTCCTCAGGGTGCCTTCGTTGACAAAGCCAATGGTACATATTGTTCCATTAATTCATAACTACTAAATATATCTCACTGTAGTGTTTTGTACAGTACTATAACTATAACTTCTGTGAGCATTTCAATGGTGGTCAGCACAGCGTAGAATTTTCACTATGCTGTCCTATTTTCCACTTTGTCCAACTGGAGAGTTTAAAGTACCCACAGGAGAGGCTTGTCGGTTAGCTTTTGCACTGTCTGATTGGATGTCCAGAGTGGGTGGTGCACATTTCATTGGTTGGCGCCACGGGGCGGGTCCGTCTAACTTTGGCAAAGCTTATCGCTAGAGGTGTGCTGTTGGAGAGCCACATGCTTGCCATCTGCTCCCCTCTCAGTCTGCCAGATACACACATGGGCTATAGCATTCACCAGAGCGTCAAGGGTGGATCAATATTCCAGGGAAGTCATTTGGCTGACCACACTCTGCAAGTGATCACTAGCTTTCCGTTCGTCTGCTGTCCCTCCGGATCACCCGGAAGCCACAGCGGACAGAAAATTGGCCCTAATTATCAGCCATTATTGTCGCCCAATGAAGGGTTGTCAGGTTGGGAGCTTCTCTCAGTCACGTCCGCGGCGGCGGACGCAGGCGTTTTTGTGTGACATGGCGGCAGCGCTGCGTAGCTCTCCCGCCAGAGCCGACGTCGGCGCCGCTCACGGCTCTCCCGACCGCCCGCGCCTCCTCCGCCTCAAGTCGCACTTTCCCGCGATGAATCTTTCAGGATCTTTGCCCCGCTGGACTGTAAACTCCTCCGCTGCTCCAGTGATTTAGAACCGCCTCACACACCCCACAAGCCCCTGGAGCCCAAGGAGTCCGACGGATGCGGCTCCGAAGCCGGCACAGCTCCTCCTGTGTTCTCGCTTTTTTCTGGAGAACGCGCATGAATAATGCAGGCAGAGAGGAACGGAAGAGCTGAGGCAGATTGTCCTGCTGAGGACGTCACCAGCTCCCATTCGTCTTATTCACCAGGGCGCTGGAGTCGCCCTCTCATTTCTCCACACGTTACAGTGCTGGGAATGTAGGGCAGTGGGATACAGCAGCACACATGCGGAGGAGAACAAAACTACTGTCATAGTGCTCGCATGCATAAATCCAGAAGCCAGCTGCATCGCTGGGCTTAAATAATCTATCTAGGATCCACGATAGCATCATGTAAAAAATAACATGTCTGAATGTCTTGCAGGCTTCACATACTTCTACAAAGACAAAGAGTACTGGAAGTTCAACAACCAGAAACTTCGGGTGGAGCCGGGCTACCCTCGCTCCATCCTTAAGGACTTCATGGGCTGTGACCTGACGCCCATTGACCCCGACCGCCTGCCCGCCGAAGACGTCGACATCGTCATTCAGCTGGACAACGAGGCCAGCACGGTGAAAGCCGTCGCCATCGTCATCCCCTGCGTCCTGGCGCTGTGCCTACTGGTGCTGGTCTACACCGTGTTCCAGTTCAAGAGGAAGGGCACGCCTCGGCACATACTGTACTGCAAACGCTCCATGCAGGAGTGGGTGTGAGTGAGTGAGTGCCCCGCCCAGGACTGACACTCCCACCCCACCCCCCCCGGCTGACGCCGCGGTGGTACAGCCCACCTTAAACCTGCGGACTAGGGCCCTGACCTCACTCTGCCTCACTCAGGTTCTCTGGGGAGCAGAGAGGGCCATTGCATAGGACTCCCCCTCCAGGAGAGGAGGGGTGCATTACTCCTTACTCTCAGCCTCTCCCCCATTGGTCCAGTGCTCCCGCTCTAAGACTAGGGAGGGCTTCAGTCCAGACTCCTCCAACGGTGCATTGCGTCGTCCTGTGTCAAATCAGGTCTTTACTGCTCTAAGTGGAAACAAGCTGATTGCTATATCTTTAGGTTTTACTCCCAATTGCACGCTCAAAAGAGAAAAAAGGAGAAATACGCCCATTTTAAAGTTGCTGGAATTCAACAAGTACACGTCTTAAAAGTTTACCTTTTTTTTTTTTTTTTTTTATCTTTTAGCCTTTTCTTTGACTTCAATTCATAACTTATTTTTTCAACCGAGGTATTTACAATTCCCTTTAAGCACTCATGAAAAGAGAGCCCAAACCAAATAAAGACTTTCTCTGCAAAGAGGATTTTTTTTTGTTTATATATAATTACATTTTTTTCTTTTTTTTTTCTTTCTTTTTTTTTCTTCCCTGCTTATAATCTTCTGTAGTGATGAGAAGTGGGGGATTCTTGACTGTTGTGGCAGGAGCCAAAATATTCTGCAATATTTTTAACAGCTTTAATTATACATTGTGTTCCTCTTGTTTGCTCCTCTTTTATTCTTTCAGCATTGTTTGTTTTGTTTGTTTGTTTGTTTGTTTTTAGCCAGCGGGCCGCACCTGTTGCTTTGCTCCCGCTGACCTGCGACTGACAGGTCATGGTTAACCAAGTTTAGCTGCGCCGATCTGCCCATTCGCTGGAGCAGGGGTGACCTGTAAGTGGAGTGTATCATTGGGAGATGAGATCGAGGTTCAAGCCACTACATCAGCAAACACATTCCTGCGACTGTCTGCTATATCAGTGGGAATCTGATGTAAATGGAAGGGCTTGAAGTGCTATAGTGCTTTAAAAGATCGCTTGTTCGTTCCTGTTTACCTGCCCTGCAACAAAGCTTGGAGCATTGGTGCTCCCGTCTGACAGGAAGTGTCTCCTGGGCAGCGCGCCACGCGTCCATCTCCTCTGGACGGCCTCGCTTACGTGCAGCGCTGAGACCCCTTGGCTCGGGGATGCTGCACAGGGGCTGAAACCCAGGACCCACGAGAACAACATCTCAGGACAGTGCTTGCGTGCGAGCGTGCACGAGCGCTCGCGTCCCGTCTGTGTCCTCTGAGTGACAGCAGGACACGAAACATATGAACACACACGAGATAAAAAAAAAATGCTTTAAGTTGTTTTAAAAAATTACTTTCTGGGTGGAACTGTAGCTCTTAACACGCCTTGTGACATGCGACTTGAACTCGGGCTCAGCTTACCACGCCAGATCTCACACTCTTCAGAATACTGTACCTTGCTTGCATTTTACTTTGTTTTGATTTTTTTTCTCCTGGTACAATACAGAACAAAACTTTTATGATTTCAATCTCAAGGTACAAGTGGTACTCAAGTAAGCTGAGTTGTCATCAGGCTTTTTTTTTTGTTGTTGTTGACCGATATCACAATGTGTCACTAGTTCAGTCTAAATGAGGGAAACAGATGAAGGCGTGGCACAGATGTTTGGCAAGTATGTGTGTCGATCATGCTACAGTTCTATTCTTACGAGAACAAATGAGAGATATACAACACATGTAAGACTTTGAATCAGGATGATGGAAAAGGCTGGGCAGAAATAATAAACCGATTAGTATGGCAATAATGTCTTTCTATATGTTTTTTCTAATGTCAAGACTAATATCTTTAACTGCACAGTGCTGACCGTTGCTCTCTCTCTTCTTTTTCCTCCATCTGATCTCCCTGGTTCTCACTTCTCACTCACTGTCACTCTCAGGCTGTATGTCTCTTTCTCTGTGTCTCACTGTAACTCTTAGGCTGTATCTCTCTTTCTCTATGTCTCACTGTCACTCTCTCTAGCTGTATCTCTCTTTCTCTATGTCTCACTGTCACTCTCTCTAGCTGTATCTCTCTTTCTCTGTGTCTCACTGTCACTCTCTCTAGCTGTATCTCTCTTTCTCTGTGTCTCACTGTCACTCTCTCTAGCGGTATCTCTCTTTCTCTGTGTCTCACTGTCACTCTCTCTAGCTGTATCTCTCTTTCTCTGTGTCTCACTGTCACTCTCTCTAGCTGTATCTCTCTTTCTCTGTGTCTCACTGTCACTCTCTCTAGCTGTATCTCTCTTTCTCTGTGTCTCACTGTCACTCTCTCTAGCTGTATCTCTCTTTCTCTGTGTCCACACATATGCTCAGCAGTTTCCAGAATCTCAATAGACAAAAAACAAACAAGCAAAACGAAACAGATTCAGCCATTGTTTTATATGGAAATACCAACACCAGAGGCTCATACTTACAATGACTATATGTCATGCAGTCATATTTCATGTTGGATGAGAATCAAAACATCAGAAATGTAATCAGAGACATGTTTGTTATGACCACTAGCTGTCCTGGACAAAGGACCCATTTCAGTTAAATGCCACAAATGTTGGTCTAACATTATAAGGCAGTAGCACTGATTTCAGTGAGGATTTCAACTGGCTTTAGTTTCTGTGATAAAAGATATGAAAGCTCTTGAATTGGTCTGAGGATTCAGTCGTAGGCCGATCCAGGGTTCAGTCTTAGGCCTTTGCCATACTACTGTTTTAGACTCTTGGCTGAGCAGGAAAGGTTCGTGTTTTTTCTGGTTCGTGAGAGAACAGAAGAAGTGGTGCTAACTTCACCTACACACTGGCAGCATAATCTTGTGGTGCTGTTGTCTTCAATAGTTCAGTGGGGATTTACAGATGAGTGACGGGGGTCTGGGGAAGAATAATATGCTTACATTGATCACCAATCTTTACTGGTGCGTGATGCAATTTCTAATGGCTCACAGTTACCTTGGTTACTAGATATTTTTACTAGGGAAAGTATCAAGGGGTCATTCATTTTGAACAAGCTCCATGTTTGAGTAGGACAGTGATTCATGTGTGGAGGCAGAAATGATCAGACTGACTTACTGGGGAAACCTGTTAATCCATGTCCAGTACTGTTATTCAGTTTTCAATCCAAACTCTTTTGTTGTTCCACATGTTCACTGTCGTAACATTTTCTATGGTTTTCTTCATATACATAAGTTCAACTTTTTGCATTCACGACTGAAAAACACGGAGGGAACAATTTAGAAGACAAAAGTCTTCCCTAGCATTTCATCATTGTCTCTTTGTGCTGTATCTTTTCAGGATACACGTTGTTGATCAATAAACATTTTTGAACATATTTTCCACAAACTCTTGCATGTTTTTTTTTTCTCATATCATCTGTTTTTCTCATGTTTTTCATTTTCATGAGTCAGACATGGGGACACCAGGTAGCCGAGGGAGGGGAGAGGGTGGAGGGAGGGAGGTGGAGGAGAGAGGGGAGATGGTGGAGGGAGGGGAGGTGGAGGAGAGAGGGGAGATGGTGGAGGGAGGGGAGGTGGTGTAGGGAGGGGAGATGGTGTAGGGAGGGGAGATGGTGGAGAGAGGGGAGATGGTGAAGGGAGGGGAGGTGGAGGAGAGAGGGGAGATGGTGGAGGGAGGGGAGGTGGTGTAGGGAGGGGAGATGGTGGAGAGAGGGGAGATGGTGAAGGGAGGGGAGGTGGTGGAGGGAGGGGAGATGGTGGAGAGAGAGAGATGGTAGAGAGAGGGGAGGTGGTGGAGAGAGAGAGATGGTGGACAGAGGGGAGGTGGTGAAGAGAGGGGAGGTGGAGAGAGGGAGATGGTGGACAGAGGGGAGATGGTGGACAGAGGGAGATGGTGAAGAGAGGGGAGGTGGAGAGAGGGAGATGGTGGAGAGAGGGGAGGTGGTGGACAGAGGGAGATGGTGGAGAGAGGGGAGGTGGTGGACAGAGGGAGATGGTGAAGAGAGGGGAGGTGGTGGACAGAGGGAGATGGTGGAGAGAGGGGAGGTGGTGGACAGAGGGGAGATGGTGGACAGAGGGAGATGGTGGACAGAGGGAGATGGTGGACAGAGGGGAGGTGGTGGACAGAGGGAGATGGTGGAGAGAGGGGAGGTGGAGAGAGAGAGATGGTGGACAGAGGGGAGATGGTGGACAGAGGGAGATGGTGGAGAGAGGGGAGGTGGTGGAGAGAGAGAGATGGTGGAGAGAGGGGAGGTGGTGGACAGAGGGAGATGGTGGACAGAGGGAGATGGTGGACAGAGGGAGATGGTGGAGAGAGGGGAGGTGGTGGAGAGAGAGAGATGGTGGAGAGAGGGGAGGTGGTGGACAGAGGGAGATGGTGGACAGAGGGAGATGGTGGAGAGGGGAGATGGTGGACAGAGGGAGATGGTGGACAGAGGGGAGGTGGAGAGAGAGAGATGGTGGACAGAGGGAGATGGTGGAGAGAGGGGAGATGGTGGACAGAGGGAGATGGTGGAGAGAGGGGAGGTGGTGGAGAGAGGGGAGGTAGCCAAGACAGCGTGTGATGATGGGAAGTGCAGGGGAGAATCAGCTCCATTAATCATGGCATGGACTGCAGCTCCAGGGCCGCTTCCGTCACACACTCCACTGGACCTTCCTCACCGCACCTGAGAGAGAGCTGCCTTTCCACACACTCACTCATCACGGTGTGTGTGTGCAGCTCCAAACTGCACATGCTACGCATGGAAGCACCACACGCTACTGTACTGACAAGAAATCAGTCTCACACTCATGCACTGTTTTCCAGGTTAAACGACTTACATGTAATTTTGAGCTTGTGCAAAATGATAGATAACCCAAAGTGAAATGAAACATTAGTTATGAGCAGGCTCAGGGAAACAGCGTTATCTTCAGAGGAAACCCACCAAAGGTTTTAATCCATTATTTATTATAAAAGTAGAACTCTGAATCATATGTAAATGCTATTTTGATCTTTTTTGCATCTTTGCTGTAGAATCCAGATCAGAAGCACTTTTTATTTGTCAACATTAGTCACATACCAAAAAATATCTTAGCATTTCTGACTTTGACCTACCAGCCAAAACAGGACTGAGCTATTTGAATACAGTAGTCCATTAATTGTCAAAGCAGTTGAATGAATCAGGCCTCTTGTGGTTCAGAAATAATAAAGATTCAACAATGACCACTGTACAAAGGAGAAAAGTAGGAAAAAGGTGTTTTTGAGAACCTCATTCTACCGAGGACTAATCTACGGTTTGAGGCTTCTCTCTTGGCTTTGGGTAAGTCTCTACCAGGGACCACAGCTTGTGTTCCGCTTAATGGGATTTTTCCTCAACCTTCTGTTTTACACAGCACATTCCATTCTGCCCCTTCCCCAGGGCAACGGAATCATTCCTGCTTAATTAAAGCCGCCAAGCAGGAGGTGTTGCTGAGGACTCCAGCACAGCGCTCCGACAGGAACGAAGACTTAAGACTGCAAGATTAACGACACTAGATATCAGCTGTTGAATCTTCAGTACTCCCCACAGGAAAGATCCACTTTGAAATGATACATTTATTGCATACTAGACTGCTTGTTGAGAGAGATGCGGTGTGTTTTTCATCATTTTTAAAACAGCGCATAAAAATTGTGCTGTGTTTGGCTGTATCTCATTATTGCATCTCGTCGCTGTGAGAACGCAGTTGTCAGGGGGACAGTCGATAGTCGACAGTAGAATTATGAACCATGATTATGAATATGATGAACCAACATGATCATGATTGCGACAATTATGAAAATGCCCATAACCCTATGAAAACAGATCTCAATGCTCATGAATGCTGTTGTTAGAAATAACATTATTACACACCTCTAAATATAGTCTTACAAATACTTTCAGTATGCGATCTATAAAGTTTACCAAGCAAATACTTAAATGGACTCACAAACACATTTCAGCAGTTAAAAATGAAATTAAATTTCACTGCCAGTGAGGCAGTGAGGCAGTGTGGCAGTGAGGCAGTGTGGCAGTGAGGCAGTGAGGCAGTGTGGCAGTAGTGGCAGTGAGGCAGTGTGGCAGTATGGCAGTGTGGCAGTGAGGCAGTGTGGCAGTGAGGCAGTGTGGCAGTGTGGCAGTGTGGCAGTGAGGCAGTGTGGCAGGGAGGAAGAGTGGCAGTGAGGCAGTGAGGCAGTGTGGCAGTGTGGCAGTGTGGCAGTGAGGCAGTGAGGCAGTGTGGCAGGGCAGTGAGGCAGTGAGGCAGTGTGGCAGTGTGGCAGTGTGGCAGTGTGGCAGTGAGGCAGTGTGGCAGGGAGGAAGAGTGGCAGTGAGGCAATGTGGCAGTGCGACGGCGATGAACTCTGCAAACCGTGAACGCTTCGGCCGGGGACGCCGTATTCCACTCAGCAAAGCTTCTGTCTATTATGCTCGGGTTCATTACGGCCTTGTAGGAAGGAAGTTTAAATGGGACGGTTCCAGACTGTAAGGCAGGAATTTGCCAGTCTGGCTCCGGGCAGCAGAGAGAGTTCATCCAGAGTTCAGACTGTTTTCTGAGGTGTCAGCGCTGGCGACTTACTGAAGTTTGGCTGCAAGGCCACAGACAGCAGCAGTACCAAAGAGTCCTGTACAGACAACGGCGACTCGTGGAAGACTTGCTGTAGCCACACGAACACATGTAAAAATAGCTAGACCGTATATTCACAATATAGCACATTAAAGTTATTACAGTGACTGGCATGTTCACTACCTACACAGCTGTGCCATTATTTTAGTGCCAAGAAAAAGAAGAATTATAATAGCATTTTACTTTTACCACACACTATGTTAGATGTCAAGATTTTTGTACAAAAAAACTGCGTAGTCTCATTCAGGGTCACGGGGGCCAGAGCCTATCCCAGCAGAGCAGGGCATAGGTCACGACCCTGTACGACCCTGTACGAGCATCCACACACCCACACGTTACAGACATCAACAGACATAAAATGCATGTCTTTGGAATAGTGGCCACCCAATGTGGGATTTTAATGGCCAATGCTGATATTTAGAGAGCAGTGCGACCAGTGGCTATTTATACTGCCGATATCACAATATCACAATATTTTCTTTCTCGCAACTGATAAAATACAGATGAATTAAAGTGTGACAAAATTGCTGAATTCAAATGAACATTAGTTTAGCTACAAACAGTTGTTGCTTAGATCCTGTGTGAACTGTCTCTGTTTGTCTGCAATGCACTTGTTTTAAACATTTATAAAAAGCTCATCAATTATATGAATTGCCTCAGGTAATTAAAAACATCTAAATAAATTGATAGTGCACTTAACCATCAACAGACAACACCAGCTCTTTACTTCTGAGAGAGAATGAAAATGTGTAAACTTACATAAATAAAAAATAAATAATGTCACTGAATGTAGTTTCACTAGAGGAGAAAATATCAGAGAGAAAGAGAGAGAGTGACAGAGAGACAAAGAGAAAGAGACAGAGAGATAGAGAGAAAGAGAGAGACAGAATTCTGTTATACTAGCTATGAGCTGAGAAAATCACATCACACTTTAATCCTTCTGGAAAAATAACAAAACCCTTGTTTTGCTGTACTCCACAGAAATGTGGTTTTCAAATTAAAGTCACAAGTATGTTGAAGGATCAGGCTCATCTTCTATAAATTAGGGCCGATTTTTTAAAACAGCTTCTAGCTTCCCTATGGCATTATCAAGCCCTTTACCTACGGAGATAGATTACCCCGAGCACCCCGATTACCTCAAGCACAACAAATGATTTTATTTTGTTATTTAATTATGGTTCCAGAACAGTAGAGGCCAAGTTCAAAAACTGGAGCACTAGTTGTAATAGTTGAGCTGGCCGTTCCCTGCCGTTGGACGGGGCTTCGCTGAGTGAAATGCCACAACTTCCCGTTGAGCTCACACATACCATTTGTATTTCGACACCTGGGCCAACATTCTAGCTCAGTAGGTTAATTCATTTCTGATTTGTTCACACCAGGAGGAATAATAAGTGAATTTCAGCCATTCTTGCTGGAGGTGCAGATAATACTCTAATCATAACAGGAGAGGAGTTGACGAGTACATGGTAGCACTGGGTGCACAGGGGCTTATAATGGAAAGTAAATGAGTGTTGTTTATGTGAGGGTGTGTCCAACCTGTGTGTTAGACTAGCTTGCTGTAAACAACGCTTCTAGTGAGGACAGAAATGTTGGTGAATTCATGTCTGGCCAAGAACAGGAGGGACGTTGTCATAGAGAATAAAGCAGGTTGTCAGTTAACTTGTGCTAACTTGGCTATACTTACAATACATTAACTTCACCTTCACCGAAACCTGAGCTGAGGCACAAAACTCCAATCTGAACATCACATCTCAAATACTTATGGTTTACGCTTTCAAATGTTTATACAGACTCGAGTTTTGATGGGGTGATTTGGCAGTCAGCGGACTTGAGGTATAAGGGGATAAATGGAGTTTTTTGTGTGTTGTGTGTGCTGTGTGTTGTGTGTGTGTGTGTGTGTGGGGGGGTGCACTACATAATTTAGTCAACTGAGAGATTATTATTCCTGCATGACTTCTCTCAGGAACTCATCTTTTTAATATTTTTTTTTCATTCTAGGCTCTAAATGAACTGTAAATGAAGTCGTTAGCAGGAATCCTTCATTAGCTACGACACAGTCTATGTCCTTACGGAAATCACAACTAACATAATCAAGCTACGCAGGCTGGGGCTTAGCATTTACAGGCCATCACGGAGCTGTGCTCTGATTGGCTAATGCCTCTACAGGCTTGCTCATCAACAAAACTTGATGCCGAGATGACTCCTAGTCGGAAACTCACTAATTGCTAATTTCAGGAAGAGAGATAATTAATCAGAAGAGTGTCAGCCCCTCTGCTAAATAATGTCTTCACCACATTCACAAGCACCATACTGGCTCTGTTGACTGCAAAGAGAACTCACACATTTGTGCGTGTGTGTGTGTGTGTGTGTGTGTGTGGGGTGATGTTGATCAGCTCATCTGAAATTCTGATACATCACAAATCATTCAGTGTTTCACAACTCAGTGATGGAATAAATCACAAAATCTGTTTATCATGTACTGTAAGTCTTTGTTTAAAGCATTTATGTTTCAGACTGAGATTAAAAATCCACTATAAGAGTTTACTTTACTATATAACATAATAAAAGGCATGAGTTCACACAGATATACTGAGGCATGAAATCAGTCATACCAGTCACCCTTTCTCCGCAAGTGTACACATCTCAAAAACACAGCCGTCGAACGCCAATCCGATCAAACTCCACTGATGGCCTGTGTTCTATTTCCCAGCATGCACTCCTGAAGGCATGCCACCTCCTTCAGAGCGATGCTTACAGCCAGCACGTCTCTCTTCATAAACGACAACGACACTCATTCATTTTAACCAGCACTTGTTGCCAGCGTAGAGTATAAAGTATCCCCCCGAGATGCTGATCCACACTGAGGAAACCACTCTTCCTGCTCTCAACTCTCGTCTTCTCCTCGTCAGTGTGTTGCAAAGTAATTAGCTTAAAGTCCCAGTGAAGACTTAAAAATTTCAAATAAAACAGATTTATTTTTTTTATTTGTAAAACGGATGCTAATTAGAAAGGGTGGTTTTGTACCCGTCAGAATCTGCTCACCCAAATACCAACAAAGAGCTACCAGCATGGCTGCAGGTCATTTATATTACCTACTGTAAGTTCAGCACAACACTGGGAGCTTTGACTAGTGTTGGGAATGGCCCAAAATGAAAGAGCTCATTATAGGGGACTGAAGCAGTTAGCCATAGAGAGCTTCTTTATCTGCAGTCCTCTGAAACACCAATCCCATCAGCACTTGGGCCCATGGCCCAGGTTCATCACGCAGAGTGCCTTACTCTGAGGCTGAGTACATCTCAGTAGAGGCCCAGGGACACTGGTGGGTGAATCTGTGAAGACATTAATCACCCCCCCCCCCTCCTCATGCCCCCATCCTTGTGTCTGGACACAGAAATGCCCAGACACACAGATGTTTGCCCTGCGCTTGCCGAACGCGCGTGCCGCACACACACTGGTGACAGACCATTTCCGAGCAACAGTGTGAGGAATGTGGTGAGTTTGCAGTTTCCCAGCATTCACACGTCTCATCAGAACATCACTTTCCCAACCTCGGACCCTAACACACACACACACACACACACACACAACGCATGACTAATGTGCCCTCGCTGCTCAAATCAACAAGAAAGCTCCCAATAAGACTTAAAATGACCCTGTGCTGCTGTACAGTCTTTCTCTGAATAAACCTATTGCTATTGTAACCATAAACTGCCACTCTGAACTGAAAATGTACTGTGAAGTGCTGAATTCAAATGACACAGACAATCAAGTAAGACTGTTGACGCATCCCACCCCATTGGCCATGGAAGAAAGTTGGTGCAGCAGATTATCAATAGGTAAATAAAACTCACATGGAGCTGAAAAATGGCCCGACAGAAGAGGGAGAGTGTGAAATACACAATAATGACAGACGGGAGGAAGACCGGCTACCCTCCTCTTCCTCCTCTTAGCCTCACAGCGCCAACTGTCCCTGAGCACCATGATTTGAATCCTTTAATGACTCAAACTCAATCATCTTCCTGAGCAACATCCACGCCTTCACCCGTCCACACAGGGGCCTGCTGTCAGAGGCCCTCGGCCTCTCCGCCTGCCACGCCCGGACGCGCCCGCGTGGGAGAAGACGGCGTCATTCAGCAGCTGGTCATGGGTGGGGTCAGGGTCTCCGACAGGCGTGGCTGGTGGGGTTGTGAGACTGAAGAACTCATCGGAGATTTTGGTACAAATATAGACCGTGTGTGCACAGACCGTGTATACAGACTGTGTGTGTACAGACCGTGTGCACAGACCGTGTGTGTACAGACCGTGTGCACAGACCGTGTGTGTACAGACAGTGTGTACAGACAGTGTGTACAGACCGTGTGTGTACAGACCTTGTGTGTACAGACCGTGTGTACAGACCGTGTGTACAGACCGTGTGTGTGTACAGACCGTGTGTGTGTACAGACCGTGTGCACAGACCGTGTGTGTACAGACCGTGTGCACAGACAGTGTGTACAGACCGTGTGTGTGTACAGACCGTGTGCACAGACCGTGTGCACAGACCGTGTGCACAGACCGTGTGCACAGACCATACGCTGGACCAATCACATTTTACTATGGGGACGACTGCTTTGTTCGCCTTTGTTGTGGTCGTCCTGCGTTTCGCTGAGCTGACGGAATGGGAGGGCGTGCATCGCTGCCGGCATCGAAGGTCACTCTGGTTGGCACGGTGACAACAGAACGAGAGACCAAGAAAAGAGGTCGGGTGTGAGGACAGTCAGGAGAAGATGAGTCAGGTCTGGGAAGTCGGTCAACTGGCCATTAATACTCGCAGGGAGAGGTCTGAGAACACATATGGCCTGGCCAGGGACGAGAAAGCACAGAAAGTCACTGCAGTGTTTATTGCTTTGTACAAACACCACACTTAGACTTACACTTACACTTACAGGCTGGCTGAATTGATATAACCTCGTTTGGTCATACTTCATTTGAACATCGTTTAAGGTTTTTATATAAAAAAAATGTATCCATGCATACCTGTTTTTGTTTTGTTGAACATAATGCTGTCCTGTCTAGAAGTAACCTAACACAAGCCAACCTATTATCTATAAGCATTCAGAAACGACTTATGAACATGAATATGAATATACTAGGAAAGATTAATGAAGCATTAGTTACTTTCAAATAAAGTGTTACTATGACATTTTATAAGAGTAAAAACATATTATTATTATAACATATTACTACTTTGTGCAAACAGCACAAAACAGCACTTGGTCTTGGCCAATGAAAGTAGTAATATTTATCTGATAAAAAGGCTCATGTGAATGAGCTAGAAACAAAACAACCAAAAACTCTTAGTGACTTTCAATACATGAGAAACTTTTAATTTGAAAAGTCTTATCTCCACTATATTTGAAGTAATTATCAACAATGAAACAGCCTATGGTCACTGACACATACTATTGGGAGAAACTGTGCCTACTGTATTTAGTGGAGGCTTTTTTTACATATTAATGCAACACAGAACCTTCTACTGAGTCCGTAGTCCTCAGAGGGATGCTAAGCAGCACACATCTTTGGAAAATGTGAAAATATGACTAAAATGTGAAAAGAATGACAAAGCGCAAAATTGTAATCATGCAGGTTCATGCCAGTATGGCATTAGCAAGGCTTAGTTCAGTTCATTGCCATAGCAACAACACAAGAAAAAAATATAAGACGATTCACTGGCAATCAAGGGACAACAAATGCGTGTTTGTGTGTGTGTCGGGCCGAGGGGGTTTGGGTGTGTGTGAGTGACTCTCTAAAACATCCCCACTTCATCCCCACTGGTCATTTATAGAGTTAACAAAGGGTCAGCTGTGGAGCTGGTTAATCTTTGGTGGGGCCCTTAAAGGGAGTCGTGAGGCCAAAGGGCTCTTTCATCCCTGCAGGACTGAGTGATGCGGAGGAGAGAACTGAACAGGCAGATGAGAGTAAAAGCCTGAATGATCTCCTGATTTCCCCATGAATGGACTCCATTATGACTCTAATGGTTTCTAATAAGCAGGTGCTGAAGGGATGAAGAGATTAACAGACCTGATCGCAGAGAGAAGAAACGAGTGGGAACAAATTCATTCATCAGCTGGACACTCCAGGAATAGCTAAATACTAAAATGAAAAGAGCTGAATCATGACTGGGCTTTGTGAGGTGGTGATGGGTTTGCGTGATCTTAACAATCATAGTGAATATGTGATACAAACCAGGACTCAGCCTGGCAAATGTAACGATGTCTTTACCAAATGTAACGATGTCTTTACCAAATGTAACGATGTCTTCACCAGATCAGTGATTGGTTCAGTGGTTCTCTCTTCGCTGTGCCGTATTTCTCAGCATCTTATTTTGTGTTTTTGCACCAGTCTAAATATTCCTTTCATTATATTGCTTTATATTCTAATTCTTTCACCTTTCCTGACTGACCCATCTGGTTTGAATTTGTCAGAAGACAAAATGGGACCAGACGAATCCTATTATATCGACGTGGTTCCAGAAGAATTGGTTTTGCGCATCAGAGGCGGGGCGTGACTGGTCGGGGCGTGGCTGGGCGGAGTGTGACTGGTCGGGGTATGGCCGGGCGGGGTGTGGCTGGTCGGGGCGTGACTGGGCGGGGCGTGAATGGTCGGGGCGTGGCCGTGCGGGGTATGACTGGTCAGGGTGTGGCCGGGCGTGGCCAGGCGGGGCGTGGCTGTGATACTGCAGCCCACACACCAGCTGCCGCACATTTCAGAGGCGGCTGAGCTCCGAGGCGTGTCCTCACACTGCCCCGACCACGCCCCCAGCCTCCCCTAGCGTTAGCAGGCGCAGGGCACGTGATCGGTAGTGCCGCTCAACAGCCGCGCGTCTCGTCCGCTGACCTTCGGAGCACAGCGGGAGCCTGGAAGCGCGAGGGGGAAGTGGAGCAGCATGAGGACGCTGCAGGGCATTGTGGGTGTCCCGTCCCCAGTCACACACGGCTCATAAACACACGTCCCTCACAACGCACCAATGACAGAGCTTGCTAGCTGATTCACCTGTTTGATTTCAAAGGCAATCTGGTGTAATCCGTAATTATACGCGGAGTCGTTAAAGCTCATAAGAGCTGCAGCATTTTGATTCTGGCCCCGTGTGTCAATATCAGAGTCTCATCAGCATAAACCTGCTGTAGGAAGTGTGCAGTCCAGAGAGGCATAACGCCCACATCTTCAGCATCTGCACTCGTCTGTCTCCATTAACTCACCGCTGTGCTGCGCAGTCAGACGTGGGGGGTCTGCGTGAGCAGAGGGGAAGATGGGAAGAGATGGGGCTCAGCACGGGGCCCCCCGAACACGACGCAGCGCATTTCATTTCATTTCTCCCTCCTTTGATAAACGCCCCGTTCTCACGCATGTATCCCATAATGAGCAGCGTAATGTAGTGGAACAAAGGCCTCGCGGAAGCCGGGCCCCTCCCCACGCATCGTCTGCTCAATCTACCGCCGCTGCCCGATGCATGATAGGCAAGATGAAGGTGGCAGACGGCTCGAAAGACGGCAGGCAAGCGGTTCGAGCCGGAGTTCTCTGTTGACACTTTCTCTTCAATTTAGCAGCTCAACCTGAACTGAACTGAACTGCGCAAAAGCCCTAAACAGGCAGAAGGGCTTTTGTTTCTCCTAAGCGGAGACGCCTGGTGGGTGAGAGATGACGGGAGAAGACAGAGTAAGGAAAGACGGGCTGTGAGAGTGAGCGTGGGGAGCTTGGGAGGGCGGAGGAAGTGTAGAGCAGCTGTTGGGAGGGAGAGAGCAGCTGGAGGTGGAGATAGAGGGCGTGGAGACGCTGGAATGGAGAAGGATGCTGTTGGAGGTGGAGAGTGAGGCTGTGAGATCAATGATGGAGTGAACAGAGGCATTAAGATAGAGCAGCCACACATTGAGACAGATTAGGACATTAAGACAGGTTAGGACATTAAGACAGGTTAGGACATTGAGACAGGTTAGGACATTAAGACAGGTTAGGACATTGAGACAGGTTAGGACATTAAGACAGATTAGGACATTAAGACAGGTTAGGACATTAAGACAGGTTAGGACATTGAGACAGGTTAGGACATTAAGACAGGTTAGGACATTAAGACAATCATGAAGCACCACAGTGCGTCACACAGCTGGGGCAAAGAGCAAAGGTCACAGCGTTTGAAGTTTCTCATTTAAACTGATATTTAAACTGATAAACTTAGAAAACTCACTGGTTTCCCCTGAAAAAGAGAGAGAGGAGGTTTTTCTTCCCAGATGTGCATGGCTGTGCAAACCAAAGGGCCTGATCAGGGCGATATAGAGTCACAGATGCTGTGGGTCGGCTCCGCCCACAGAGGAGTGAGCGCTGGATTAGCGCAGGCGGCTAATGCTGCTTGATTCCTCTGAGAAACAGCAGAGAATGCTGCAAACTCTCCACCTGCTTCACCTCATAAAACACAATGTTGTCGCTTTCAAATGCGAATGCGCTTCTTGGCCAGACACAGTTCCAATTAGCCTCAGGCTGTAGGCGAAATCATCAGTGGAGTGTCTCCAATGACAGGGCAGTCTAGCTCAACGTTAGGCTTAACATCTGCGAAATCAACACATCTCTTTAAATAAGTAAGATTTACCAAACATGTATACCTCACAACAGTCGAAAACCTCATTGTACATTAAGACACAGGGAGTGTTGTGTGTTCAGTCACCAGCGTTAATCTTACACTGTTGCCTAGCTGAGAGCCCTGTGAATGGAGGTTCTGTCTGCTAGCTGTCAAATCCTGAACGAAAATGTAAAGCTGGTGTCAGGTCCATTTTAACACGATCTTACTCACCTCAGACTCAAAAGGCCAGTGTGCTGGGAGACACTCACTCAGGGAGCTGCCCACAAGGGGCGGAGCAACAATACTGCAGTGCGGTGGACGTTCATACTCGCTTTCAAAAGCTATAAGCTGTCAAATAAAATGAGCAGCCAGAGCGACTCAGTAATCTAAAATGCGTGTGACCTAATCCAATCTAATATAGGCACCTCAGCCCCTCCCCCACAAACCCCTCAACCCTATCGCACTTCAATGCCTCATCATCAAGCAACCACGGGCCTATCTGAAACAAAGCACATTTTCCTAATCAAGCCTTTTACACCTGGTTGCCACAGGGACGTCACGTCCTTTATGCTCTCCCACGGCGTTTAGGAACAGGGCGCAGGTCAAAGGTGATGGAGGCGGAGCCCCGCGCGCCCTCTCCGATTAATCAGGCCAGACGGCACATATCTCTCCTGGAGGGCTGGGGGAGACGAAATGAGGGGAGAAAAGGGGAAAAGCTCCTTCATTGTGTTAAGATGGCAGCGGACTGGCACTACAGTAGCAGTGGCAAACGCCCAGGGAAGGAGAGCATAGAAGTGTAGATATGACCACGTACCTATATAAGGGAGGGTAAGATAATGCCTTCTGCAAGCAAGGCCCTGCTGTCATTAGGCTGCCCCCAGTCCGCTGAGCTCTGAGCTCATGTGCAGAGGTTCCAGGGTCCAACACTACACATGCAGATGAAGAGGGAGGGACACGCCCATTTCTGCTCATGTGCTGCATTTTAGCAGGAAAGGGCTTGATTTGGTAGCACTGACAGAGCTGCTCAACTGTGTGAGATGAGCACACACACCTGCCCGCCTCCGTGATGACGACCTCTCACCTTTCAGGGGTGTGAAACAGGGTTCAGCTCTGCAGTGACCTGTTCCTGACCCTGCAGTATCTAAATGAGTTACAGATTGTGGACAGTTCACAAACATCTAGTGTCAGGATTGTGTTGCAGGCACATTGATCTTCTTCTGGCGAGATGGAGCTTAGTAAGTCAGAACACCGGAGGTATCTGGCCCATTTCTCTGATTTTCCAGATCCCACACACCACAGAGAAACTCACCAACACCACATAATAACATAATTCAATAACACATCAGCTTCACTTTATCAACTAACTGGAAGATGAAGTGAAGGCGATAGTCAAACAATGACCCACAGGGTAACTTACAACACTGGCATCAAAAGCAGATTGGGCTTTTAAGTGAAGTCTAATTTAAATTCTTTCAAGTTTAAATTCTTTCAAGTTTGAAAAATGTAACAAGCTGGTTATTTTCTTATACAAAAAGTCCAGTGTTTGCTGGATTCAGACACATCACCCCATCTGTGCTCGATCAGACCAGAGGTTTGCAGTGTCGTATGCTGCTGGGCCACACAGCAGGGCAGACCAGGGCAGGCCAGGGCAGACCAGGGCAGACCAGGGCAGGCGAGGGCAGGCGAGGGCAGGCCAGGGCAGATCAGGGCAGATCAGGGCAGGCGAGGGCAGACCAGGGCAGACCAGGGCAGATCAGGGCAGATCAGGGCAGGCCAGGACAGATCAGGGCAGGCCAGGGCAGGCCAGGGCAGACCAGGGCAGACAAGGGCAGACCAGGTCACGCCCACGTGGAGGTCTGCGTGGAGCAGCGCAGTCTGCAGAGTACAGACGTTACAGAACTAAGGATTGTGGTCACCACATGCGACCACGTGGTGTGTTGTCAAGCACCTGTAAGGTCCTGCTGAGCAAGGCACTTCGGTCTCTTCACGTGGGAAGCGGAGGGAAGCAAAGCCCTCTAAAATCCTTCACTCCTTCCGTCCCACGAGGATGAAAGCCTTTGGGACCCTCTCCCCTACTCGCCCGCAGGGCATGCCGGGTCAAACACAGCCTTCCCACCGGCCTCCAGAACCTTCCCAGAAAACGCGATGGTATCAGCCCCATATCTCCTCATTACCACAAAGTGCATTAGAGGACCACGACTTCTCCACACTCTAATGTCATCCAGACCACAACAGTATCTCCAAACTACATCTCCTCGCCCTAACAATGTTATGCAGTTCTTCTAATTAGAGGGTGATGCACTGCTTCGGGCATGCATAAATAAATTATAAATAAACAAATAAATAATGAAAAAGTAAACAAGACAGTGGATACGTGCAGGCCGTCGACTCTGCCCACAGAATGTAATTTGTTGTTATGTGCTTTCGTTTTGTCACCTAATCAAGCCACTCACAGATGGGTTTTCTTTGTACGCTGACATTTAATCTGCAGCGCAGACGCTGAAACATGAGTGTGAGGTGAGGAGTGAAGAAGTGGAGTGTGAATTAAAAGATCTCTGTGGGGCACACTCCTCCAGAGCGGCTGCTAGAGCATCAGGACACTGGGCTGAGAGTGTGATAGCAGGGCTGCCTTCAGGAAGCTGCGTGAACCACAGCACCAGCGGACAGGAAGTCTGAGTTTAAACAGAAGCCACAAGACAGGGCACGCGGGAGCTGCACGTCTCGATTTGACAAGACGATGGACTTCTCAGACGTTTTTTGTTTCCTTAAGTCTTAATTGTCTTCAGATTCTTCTCCACGAGTGCTGCTTTGTGCGGCAGCTGGAATGAAGACCTGCCTTCCTTCGGGACTGTCAGGTACTACTGGATTAAGCTTCTAATCAATCACTCGCTTCTGGAATTTTAGATTCGAACTGACCCTTTGAAATGCTGAACTGGGACCTCAGACGAGAAAGTAAATGTTTGTTTCTCATAACCTGAACAGCCTCAAAGTTACTGCCACACTGGACAAAATACACTCCCAACAAAGGCATGAGGACTCTGCCTCTCTGATGAACCAGCTTTGTCTTGGCGAGTCAGAGTCCAGGGTGAACAGAAAGACCCGTGGCCACTAATAAATTCAAAACTCATGTTAATCATTCGTCTTTAAAGTCCTCTCAACGGCATGTGCAGTGAGCCGTTCAACCCCTGTCTGGAAAGACTGTCCACGCAAAACAGCCCGACTCTGGAAGTCTGGCCGGCAGAGCGGGAAGTGGCCATATTTGTTCGGGACTGGAGTGCATATGGTTCCACTTTCCTACAAGGCCAATGGCCAAGAGGTCAGCGCCTCTCCCTCCCTCTCCCTCCCTCTCCGTCTCCGTTTCGCCTCCTTTTTTTAGAATCAGATGCAATAAGGTCCAGGCATGCGTGGCCGCCCATGTGCCATAACGTCTTAATGGCCGCTGTTTGGAAACCCATCCTTTCTGTGTTTCTACAACACACCAGTCTGTGAAAGACTAGGGATGCACTATTGGTGAAACTCAGCTATCTGATTCAGATGTACAGGTTTACAGGTTCCTGTAGGTCCCCATCTAACACTACAACATTCATGCTCCATACTGACAAAGAAGATCATGTTACAAACATGGCACACTCCTTCTCAATACTCCTATCAGTGCCTGGCTTCTGGTTCCAAGCTACCAAACATTCAGAGCCTGAGAAAACCTCATTTGTGACATAGGGAACTTATATAATTTATCCGATAAGTAAATAAATGAGCTTGTGAATTATCATTGGCTGGCACCCTTGCAGTTCCCATGAATCCTGCACAGACTTAGCCGCAGCTAAATTTAACCGCTCATTTCCAGAACCAGTCCCTTTCGTTCAATTTATAAATGCCATGTTCAACATTAGAAATGAGAAGCAGATGGTTTATCTGTGTGTACCTTGGATGCAGGGCGAGACAGACTCTCACTCGGTGGAGCTCACTTCGGTGACTTTCATCATGACCTGCAGATGCATTTCTACGGAGCCAATCTGGCTGCAGAGCAAATCTGCACATGCATCTCACGCAAGCATCACGCCATCAAGCCATCACGGCCAGGCGCACCAGCGCAGTCACATGATCAGGGGGCTCCAGCAGGCGGGCGGCCCAGGCGTCCCGCATCACACCTGCCCGTCTGGGCCCTGGCAGGAAATGAGACGGGGAGGAAGGGAGGGGAAGGAGGGACGATAAGGACGCCGCGGGACAGGAACGTCTCCCGAGCTGTCTCCTCTCAGCAGGGGCAGCTCCTCCACTGCAGGAGCACAGAGCTGAGGGTAACTGACAGTGGCAGGGGACACAGAGACCCGAGGGACGCTACGTGGGGGGGGTCGAAGGTCAGAGAAACGGAAGCAACTGAAATGGAGAGAAAAGGCGAGAGGTCCTCATGTGACCCGCCCCTGTCCCGACGCCCCTCACGTCAGTCCTGCCGCAGACCTGATGGGGGGGGAAACCTGCTGAGCGCAAGACTCCTCAGGACATCAGTAAACACAGGGCCCGGTAAACAAACTTCTATATCACGGGCGGCATCCTTAACTCTTGAAAAGCCCACAGCATGAGGTGGCTATATGTCAGATGAACTGAGGCATCTAGAGGCATCATTATCTGTGCTATTTCACTTTATATACAGTTCCTTTGTACTTCTCCATTTATGGCAAATTGCACAATATATAAGATACACAAAGCACATTAGAAACAGTCTATGCACCGGCTCACAGGACTTCAGTCCTGCTTCAATATTATGGAATTAGTACAAGTGCTGGTTTCTAATGCATGGAGAATTGAGACAGGAAAAAAAATATTAATATATTATGAAGAGAATAAGATTTCTAGACAGATAATAAGCATGTAAGAGCCAGCATAGAGGAACGAGGGCGGTTTAAACAGTGGGCCAGGAAGCTGGTCACACACACACATCGATTTGGTGTCTGTCCTGTGTATTAAAGTGAGGTATTTGACATTGTGTGCATGTATGTGTGTGTGTGTGTGTGTGTGTGTGGGGAAGGGGTTGTATGTGCCAAAGAGGCAGGATGGATAGTGCCCAGACTACAGAGGTTGCCGTTCATTAAGAGAGAAGGCAGACACCATGCCGGGGTAATTGCACTGTTTATCCATTACTATTTCCGTTCATATATCAGCCACTGAGAAAACAGTGCAGGATGTCAGCGGGTGCAAGCGTGTGACGCAGACGCAGGACCATTCATGCGCCTCGCGCCGGCACGGAGCTATCGCCGCCGCCCGACGTCAATCCAGAGGTTAACACGGCTACAATAAACAAGCCTGCTCTATCTGTGGCTCCGGTGCGTAGTGTTTATATAGCCCACATTAGTCAAATGTGGCCAACAAATGCACAAGGACCTGGCACACATACCAAACCACTCACCAGGGCACTACACTACACTACACTACACTTTCTAACCATTTTTTTTGTTGATTTGTTTGTTTTTTATTTTGCGCCAGAGAACCGGCTGCAGTTTGAAACATCACTTTGTCCAGAAGGTTTCAGTTTTCTGCTTTGGTTCTAATGAACGAGGCTAGAAGGCTGAGCAGGGGTCTCGTGTCCAGCGAAGAGGGCGTGTGAAGTTCACTCTTTATTTAAAGACTTGTCATCGATTTCCTCTTCTCATCTCCCACGATGATAATGTCACTGCACCTATGTGTATCCATCACCCCTCAGCACACGCTCTCAGGCCTTCTTCAAACACAGGAAATGGCCGTGTCATTTCCTCTCCCACTTCACGTTCACACAGAGACACTGTGCATCACAGCTATCTCACCAGCTGTGAGGAATGCTTCACAGGAGAAGCGAACGTTTGTAACGTTGTAGCATTTCCTTGCTAACTCGCGCCGAGGTCAGAGCAAAATAAGATCAAACACTAATATAAAATTTGACTGATGTTCATGTTTATTTCATCCGGAGTTCCTTGAAGATCAGGCGAAAACCGATGCTTAACAACGAAAGAGCAAAAGCAATCACTGGCAGTAAAACGTCTTGCAGTAGGGTGCTGGAAAGCATACACTATAAAGCATACACTTCAAGGGAATCATCTGAGGATAACAAGAGACTAAAAAAGTTTTTTGGAGTATGAATTTGAGCTGAGGGAGTCTGAGACTAACCAGCCCCCAAGAGGGTCACTGAAGGTTAACTTAAACAAACCGAAGTATATTCCATGCGGATTTATTCATGCTAAGCTTCTTGCGCTAAAGAGGACAGCAGAAGGCCAGCCCAGCCTTACTGCTAAATCATAACGTTTTATAGAACGTAAGCCAAACGTGACCGTACCGGCCATTTCGTACAATGATCCAAGTTCCCTCTCTTTTCTTTGAGATACCGTTGCCATAGGCAATCCATTAACGTTGCTGTTTGGAAGACATTTAGCATATGCATAGAACACGTAGCGGCAGGGATGTGAGGAAGAGGAGTCTCAGTGAAGACAGCTCGCGCCATAACACAATCAAACGCACATTTAGCTGCCTGAATGGTGAATGACAAGAGGCCATTTGCCCTTTTGTTGAGAGAAGAAGGGTAGTTTGTGGAATTTGTGACTGTAACTGAAAGGACCTTCCAGTGAAAGGCTCAGAACAAAAGGAAAACAATAGCATGGGAAGCCCATGTGAGTGGTCATGTGATGAAGCTGGTGTCAGTGGGAAAGACTCGATCTCTGGAAACTTCAGACCTGCCGTGTTCTGGCTCTGACCGTGATTTTAAACACGAGGGCACCCACGCCGGATTGAGGAGGAGAGTACGGTCCCTGTCCGGTTCTGTCGAGTGGGATAATTACAACATTATGTTTCCGTCCCCTGTGTCCCCTGGCAAAGCCTTTCGGAAGCACAGTGGAACAAGCTGGCTGATTGAGAATAATTGCATCTTGTTTGAAAGGCTTTTGAAAAAGAGAGAAAGAGGGCAGAGTCCTTTACACAATGGCGCAGAGAGAGCACTTATGGGGTTGTTGTTTTTTTATTGCTGAAGAGAGCAGGAATACAAGCTCCAAAAAGGAAGTGACTTACTGACCGAAAAGGAAGTGAGTTGCTGACCAGTGTCAGTGATTGGTTACATACATTCATGTACACCAAAAACAGCAAGTCGGGCTTTAGCAACAGTCGTGTGAATTTGTGGGGTGTGTGTGTGTGCGTTTATGTGTATCTATGTACAGGGAACCATGCATGCCTTGCCGCACCCCCTGATGAATCCCGCTGCTAGAAGAGGACACCAGACAACACCTGTTTCTGTAAAGAGAGACGGAGCAAAAGAGAGAAATGGATGCTCAGCAAAACAGGTGCTTGATTTTGTACTTCATGATGGCAAGTAATAAGGAGCGAGCCCATAAATCACTTCAGGAACTGCTTGTCTTGACATCCTTAAATACATAAGGCAGACAAGATGGAATACGTCTGTGCAAAAGACAAAAATGGGCAGCCTGTCAGTGTTCGAGAAAGTATCGACATGCAACACAGTGTTTCCAGTGTGGCATCATTAAAGGGCCCATTCTGCCTCTCACTTCAATGGGATAACATTGTTTATTCCACTGGCACCAGAGTGACACTGTACACACATATAGACTAGACATCACACTGTACACACACACCAATACAGAAGAATGCAATTAATGTTACTCTACAAACATGCTGCTTGTTATATATAAACTTACAGTTGATGTCTTCAATTTAGGTTACAGCCTCTAGTATAAACTGGACACCATGACAGCACTAATTTGACAGCACTAGTTTGGCACTCCCTTCAGCCTGGAGGGTAGAGTATATCTAATCTGGAGTGTAGAACATATCTAATCTGGAGTGTAGAGCATATCTAATCTGGAGTGTGGAGAATTTCTAATCTGGAGTGAAGAGCATATCTAATCTGGAGTGTGGAGCATATCCAAAGAGGAGGGTAGAGCATATCTAATTTGGAGTGTGGAGAATTTCTAATCTGGAGTGAAGACCATATATATATATATATATATATATATATATATATATATATATATATATATATATATATATATATTTAATGTCTCCTCATGTTGTTTTCTGAATTATTTAATGCCTGTCTATATAATTTAGTTCATGGGGTAAATACTTAATTATCCTTATTTTTTATTACATTTTGGATCCTTTATTTATGTCTATTTTCATGTGATCAATGAGTTTTTAATGTTAAAGCCATTTCTTTTTCTATATTGCCAGCTATTGAGAAGTAGTCAGGTAGTACACAGGTATTGAGACGTAGACAGGTAATAGACAGGTAGTAGACAGGTAGTAGACAGGTAGTAGACAGGTAATAGACAGGTAGTAGACAGGTAGTAGACTATGTAATAGACAGGTAGTAGACAGGTAATAGACAGGTAGTAGACAGGTAGTAGACAGGTAATAGACAGGTAGTAGACAGGTAGTAGACTATGTAATAGACAGGTAATAGACAGGTAGACAGGTAATAGACAGGTAATAGACAGGTAATAGACAGGTAATAGACAGGTAATAGACAGGTAGTAGACAGGTAGTAGACAGGTAATAGACAGGTAGTAGACAGGTAGTAGACAGGTTTTGGCAGGTTTTGGCAGGTATTGGCAGGTATTGGACTTGAAAGTGCTGACCCTGTGTATACTGCATGATGAAGGCACTAAAACAAGCTCAGTGTATATGCAACAATGTGACAACAGTGTTCTTGTTGGTTGGGATGAAAATAAAAACTTTATGACTACACATTCTGCCAGAGGCACAAATGCTCTTCACTGTAATTACAGCACTTTGGAAAAGCGCTTGCTCCAGGATCCTTCCACAGCTAGCATTATACAGACAATGGCTGACAGGTTTGATTGCCGCAGCTGTTTAGAAGTTAAGAAGTTACCATTCATTCCACACCACAAGTGCCACAAAAGCTCCAGACTCCTGAGTGACTCCAGAGGTCAACCTGAAGCCGTGTTCATGCTCGGAGAGGATACCAGGACAACTGCAGCTTTGTAGCACACAGCATAGTTCTGTTGGGAAAACACACTCTCAGACACTCTGCTGTATGGATGCACCTCATCGCACCACACTGCTACCACTCACTGAATAAATGAATATAAGGGAACTGCTACATCCTACTAAGAACTGCAGGTGAACTAGTGGCATGCGTGTCTCCACCCAATCACTGTTCATGTGTATACACAGCAGAGGGGCTGTCTGTGTCATACAGGGTGGATGAGTTAACTTCCTGCAATATGGCCCCACTGTCTGACGTATCACAGCCACATTCCAGTTCCTTCCACTTGAACAAACTGATGTCCTCCTCCCTCAAACCCAGCCGTTATAAACACCCCAGCCACGAATGAGACACACATCCACCCTCCCACCTCACACTAGCTCAGACGAATAAGGGCTCAGGCAGAATTTACAGAGAGCCATTTAAGCAGAGTCCAGAGTGTCAAGCAGGGTCGTCTGTCACTAGTTTGGAGTGAGGGAGTTACCAGACATCCAATAGCGCATGAGCTCTCACAGACGTGTTTGTGAACACGGCGGCCTGACAGATGAGATTATTCAAACAAAAACAAATCTTTCTAATTTTAGACATGAAGAAACAACAAGGAACAAGAAACGCAAGTTCTTCGCCATCCGTTAATCTGTCAGATTAGCCATTAAGGCCCTGTAATTACCGTCTGTTAAGGGACATTTTCCATACTTGAGTGTTAAAATAAACTGTTTTGATACTTCAGGCTCTGTGCTCCTGACAGAGACGGCATGGCATGACTGTTGTGTGAAATAGACAATTAAATCAACAAGCATTTGGTTTGATGGTAAATGGCTTGAAGTCTATTGTTCACTTGGAGTGAAATGAGACAATGTAGGAAATGAAGAGGACTGAGCAGTGGGACGTAACCTGACCCGAGGGGTCACAAGGGGTCAGGTAGAGGATAATCACACATAAAAGGAGTAGACTGCATTTGGGATCGCCAGTCCCATTGGAGTCCCATTGCAGAACTAGGGGCTCCATTGCAAAGCCAGGAGCCATTGCAGAACTAGGGGCCCCATTGCAAAGTCAGGAGTCCCATCGCAGAACTAGGATCCCATGCTGCAGCTCCAGCACACCCGGTTTGGCACAGCTCTGCGGACCACACACACTAATACGACAGGTCTGGACAGCTGGGCTGAGAGCGGCGCAGCCTCCTGACAGACAGAGCGTACAGTTTTCCATTTTCACGGAGGCCATCAGAGTCACCAGGGCAAAGAGAGTGAAAGACAATAGTCCTGCGAACCCTCCAGACCAGGGCAGGCCACGCATGTCTTCCTGAAAGCGGAGCCCCTTTGTCAAGAGCTTTGGAGAGTGGAGGAGGGCTGAAGCCCAGCTAGCATTCCAGCGGAATCCCCCCAGCCCAGCCAGAGCGCGTTGTACAGAGCAGTAAAGTAGACAAGAATGATCGCCTTTGCCAAGGAAGCAGGGAAGAGACAGAGACTGAAGGGGAGTTTGAGATCTGTGAGAACAATGAGGGAAGAAAAAGGAAGTCTGGGAATTAGTAAAACTGATGCCTCTCATAAAATCACTGCCAGAGGTTTTTTATTGGGGGGGGGAGGGGCAGGGGATCAGATCCTGGGCTTGGCCTTATGCAAACATCCAGAAGGTATCTTACATCAACGAAGCTTTCTGTGAGAAAGGACAGAGAAAAGGTTTGGGGTCATAGGCAGAGAAGAGCACCTTTAAGTCATCCCACTCCTTGATTTTCTCCCACCTTATGAACTCCTTACTTATCTCCTCCTACATAAGGAGAAATGGGAAAATTGAAATCAGACTGCAGGAGTGGACGAGGTCAACAGTGAGTTGGCATGCTGAGGGGCCCCTGGCAAGGCTATCGTCCAGCAGTCTGGCCCTTATGTGTCTGGGTTTGAAACCTGAGTGGTGTCCCAACCCCCCAGTTGCCCAACTCAAATCGAAGGGCCCGTGGCAGGACGCCATGACGATGCTACAGGGGAAGGGTTGGCCTTGTAGGACGCTCAGTTCTCCGAACGACTCCACGAGGCCGAGCCCCCCCACCACCACCATGACACATACACACAGGGCATCTCAGCAACACAAACCCCAGCTGGTCCTCAGATGAATGTAGCACCAGCTACACCGGCTAGTCTGAACCCCACTGCTTCCAAATGAAAAAAGAAAAAATGGATGCCTTATCACATTTGCTGAGAGTTATTGTTTGTTTATCTGCCCCTGACGGCCTCAACACTGCCGGATCAACCCGAGCCTGGGCTTACGTGAAGGAAGAGAGGTTGTTGTTTTGTGTGTTTTTGTTTTTACTAAGACCTTCTTTTGCAGGAGGATTTGCAAGGAGCTGGCATCCTGAAGGATGGTGCACTCGCCCTCTGGAATGTAGGCCACATAGGGACACACTCTTCCTTCCCTCACCAGCACTGCACACACACCGCAAACACACCTTCACAAAGAACAAGAAATAGCAGAGCTCCATTACCCTGCGAGCTCCCTCTCTCTATTACCCGGCTAGTGATCGGCACTGAACACAGGGATTCAAGAACACTGAACAAATGAAACGCCGCCGTTGTGTGGGCAGTGAGAAGAAAAAGGGGGGAACCGTTTATAATGCCGTCGACATGCGTGTCTGGGTGCGTGCGTGTTTTATTCCAGCCGATACACCTCGTACCACACAAGAGGGGCACAGCCTCATCCACCGCCTGCCTGTGGTCCTAGAGCGTGGGGAGTGGTCCTAGAGCGTGGGGAGTGGTCCTAGAGTGGTCCTAGAGCGTGGGGAGTGGTCCTAGAGCGTGGGGAGTGGTCCTAGAGCGTGGGGAGTGGTCCTAGAGCGTCCTAGAGCGTGGGGAGTGGTCCTAGAGCGCGGGGAGTGGTCCTAGAGCGTGGGGAGTGGTCCTAGAGCGCGGGGAGTGGTCCGAGAGCACGGGGAGTGGTCCTAGAGCGTGGGGAGTGGTCCTAGAGCGCGGGGAGTGGTCCTAGAGCACGGGGAGTGGTCCTAGAGCGTGGGGAGTGGTCCTAGAGCGTGGGGAGTGGTCCTAGAGCGTGGGGAGTGGTCCTAGAGCGTGGGGAGTGGTCCTAGAGCGCGGGGAGTGGTCCTAGAGCGTGGGGAGTGGTCCTAGAGCGCGGGAGTGGTCCTAGGTCCTAGAGCGTGGGGAGTGGTCCTAGAGCGTGGGGAGCGGTCCTAGAGCGTGGGGAGTGGTCCTAGAGCGTGGGGAGTGGTCCTAGAGCGTGGGGAGTGGTCCTAGAGCGTCCTAGAGCGCGGGGAGTGGTCCTAGAGCGCGGGGAGTGGTCCTAGAGCGTGGGGAGTGGTCCTAGAGCGTGGGGAGTGGTCCTAGAGCGCGGGGAGTGGTCCTAGAGCGTGGGGAGTGGCCCACTGGAAATGACGGACGTAATCTGTGTTTAGGCAGAAGCCCCAAGAGCAGCAGATTATTTCTTCATGTGACAAACTTGAGGTTGGTTTGTAGAGGTGAGCATTAAACTGATTTACAGTGAGTTCTTAATGGTGGGGGAAAACACAGTATATCAGTCCTGACAGGTGTTTTTAAATCCCATCTCCGTGAAGCAGCGTGCCGGACACACCGCACCCATCTGTCTGCTGGGTGACAGCAGTCTGGGCTTCTGGAACCAACCCAAACACCAAGAGAGGAGCTGGCAGAACCGCGGCCATAAACAGAGTGCAGTCTACCCACTCAGCTCCCCCCAACCTAATGCATCACTACTGAAGATCACACTTGCTCCATATCTCTTCTACAGCCATCGAAAAACTAATGTCTGGATCACTAGGGAAATTACAGTGCTCTCTACTAGATGTGCTTAATCTCCTCACATGGCCAGACTAACCACATTAGCTGAGAAGCTATTTTTCTCCAATGGGACAAGTGCACATGTGCTGCTTGGAGGAATCGCGTAACAGAATCAGTGACCCAAGTCGCAATGAAATAAGCTGTCTGCAGCAATGTATGTAAGTCGACAGGGCAAATCGGTATTCCCTTGTAACTGCTGTGCCCTCAGCTTCACAAGGCACTTCCCAGGTCTCTGACTGACCCTGTGCGCTTGTGCCTGTGGGCTACGTTTGAGCTGAAGGCCTGTTCTTCACCTGCTTGTTTTGGCTGGGGTGTTTTCACTGCGTGTGTGTGGGCAGCTGGCTGGCCCGTCTGCAGCAGACCTGGAGGACGCCTCAGCCATATAAGTGGGGAATTAGTCTAATAGCCTCCTAACAAGCCCCCATTACCATATGAGATCCTCATTTCCTCTAATGAGGACTCTGAAATAATAATCACTGCCTGATATATGGCCACATTTTGGTCTGAAGAACAGGAGAATAGAGGTGGCGAAGGCAGTTTGACAGCTGGGGATGGTCACATGGTACGAAGCGAAACAAAACAAAAAAAAAAATCTAAATCTGGAAGAGAGGAGATGTGTTAAGTGGTGTTTCTGTTAAGTCACCTCTTGTTTTAAAAGAGGTCCATGTATTCAGTCAGATACAATAGGGAAGACGCCTGTCAAGCTGATGGTCTCCATAAAAGTCAAAGACGACATCATTTTATTCGCAGTCGTCCAAAAAAAAAAAAAAAAGTCTGCAACTAAACCTATAAAATGCACGGACGTAAATCTGCCGCTCGGGTGGATGGAAAACATCACAGTACAAGTTCGATTCATGAGCAGTGACATCTCACAGACTTTCAGATGGTTCTGTGCAACTGGCGTCCTGGTTTCCGAGAAGCTGTCGAGGGGAGGAGCAAGAGGGAGATGGCAGGGGATTGTGGCTCTGGGCCTGGTGGCACTGTGTGCTCCTCCTCCCAGAGAGATGGTGGTCCAGCCCAGCTGGACGAGGCAGCTGCTGCCTCCAGGAGCCCAGGAGCCTGCTGAGGTACGGCGTGCTGACAGTGGAGCAGCATGCTACGTATCTACCATGTAGAAGAGCGCGTTAGAGTCACCGAGGAGAGATTCATGCACGCACACACTCCTCTAGAGCAGCTCTGGTGGAGATGTGTGTGAGAGGTCAGAGCCCACACTCTAGCAATCTCATCTGAGAGAAATAGTGATGGAATAAGAGAGAAAGAGAGAGAGATGAGGAGCACCGTTCTTCAGCTGCAGGTAGTGTAGATCCATGATGGTCCAGGCAATGACCACACAGTCAGTTCATCATCAGCCACTAACTGAGTTAACATTCATTCCCTGACCTTTGCTGACTATGATTCATCTCTCTCTTAGACACACACACACACACACTCTCCTCTCCATCTCTCTTCTCACACCCACCTTGCATCTCAACACAGCTGAGCCAGAGGACACAAGCACACAAAAGAGAGTAACGCAGGGGAGGTTACCAGGACTAAACATGGTATACGATATAGTAAAGCCATCACAGTGAGAAACAGGGACAATCACCACACTTGAATTTGCCAATTGAATCAGCAAAGAATAGTGGAGCTTACTGACAAGTAAACTGATATTTCATATACCATAAAGAGTGTGACTTTAGTTACAGTCGAGTGCATCACTAGCAGAGCACACACGATACACACTTACATGTGAAACACAAACCTACAGCAGCTCAACGAGCATTAAACTCCGAGATGGAATCACTGCACTAGACCTGTCAGGTCTTTTCTGTCTGTAGTGTGGTTCTCACATACAGCAGGTTAAATAAGCAGCACCATCATCCATCATAGCGCCACCCCTCTCCACCCCCAGCCTGCCTCCATCTCAGCTGATAAGAGGAGCTGCTACCTAAGGCTGCTGATAGAGGTGGAGCAGAGAGAGAAAGCTTCTGCCATAGTGAGATGGAGCGCGTTCCAGATGGGCCGTGCCTCCTCCATCACAAATCATCCTGCGTCTTAGTGCTCTCGCCTGGCAATCAAGTGTCAGGTGCAGCCTATGATAAGAGCCAATCAATCCTGCTCTTCCATTCTCCCTCACCTGTCCTGTAAAGCTCTCCCTCTAATCATATCACCCTTCAGAGGTCTCTACGATTCTCTCTTTCTCTCTCCCTTGTCCGTCTCCGTCTCTCGTCCTCTGCGCTAAAAACTGCGGCAGGAAGATTACAGCCTATCTGTCTCCTGAGCAGAGCTCGTCCTGGTCCTGGATACACAGTCGGCTTTGATGCCTAAACTGCTGCTTCATTCGGCGAGGATCAGACAGGAACAAAAGAAACAATAAACCAAGCGATGCAATGATAGAAAATTCCAATTTCAGTTCGAATTTACTCAAAAAAACCCCCCCAAAAAAACCCAGCTGTCAGTTAGATGTAGGTCGTATACAGTATCTGTCTTCAAGCCTTTATCAAAGAGAAGGAGAAGCAGGCGGGTGGAGGGAGCGGGCGGAGCAGCTCGGGCGGGTGTGTAAGCCCCATGGCAGCAGGCGTCAGAGCTGAGCAGCGGGATGAGCAGAGACAGAGCATGAGCCCCGTGGCCGGGAGGTGACGACACAGGAGTCTATGAAATAAAGAGTTTAGCCACGGCGCCTTAGTTCTGTGTCCCGTCTCTGCAAAGCCGTGCTGTACGCTCGCCTGTCACCTCCTGACAGGGAGGCCGGAGAGGGAGGGGAGGGGAGAGGGAGGGGAGGGAGGAGATGGGGGAGAGGGGAGGAGAGGGGGCAGAGGGAGGAGAGGGGGCAGAGTGAGGAGAGGGGGGAGAGGGGATGAGAGGGAGGAGAGGGGGAGGAGAGGGAGGAGAGGGAGGAGAGGGAGGAGAGGGAGGAGAGGGAGGAGAGGGAGGAGAGGGAGGAGAGGGAGGAGAGGGGAGGAGAGGGAGGAGAGGGAGGAGAGGGAGGAGAGGGGGCAGAGGGGGGAGAGGGGATGAGAGGGGGAGAGGAGGCAGAGGGAGGAGAGGGAGGAGAGGGGATGAGAGGGAGGAGAGGAGCACCGCGATGGAACTCGTTTGCAGTATATTCCCCCTCGGCTTTCACGTCATGTGGCGAGGATCAAACGTGGCCGTTGTACATGGCTGCAGTGCAGTTGCAGCTCTGGAGACAGTACAATAGCAGGAACATCTGGACCACATGCACACACATGCATAGACATACACACATACACACAGATGCACACACACACACACACACACACAAATTCATGTCTGAGTTTTTAATCTTCTCCAGTGAAGCAGAAAACACTGGCCAGTCAGTAATGAACTGCATTTGAGCCCAGTCCTGGGTCAGCGCTCCTCCTGCTGCTATGCAGCTCTGCTCACAGATAAACTCTTTCATTTAAAGTCAAACTGGGTATTAAACACAGAGTGTGATAACTAATTAGGCCAATTATCGACACTCACATCACAAACTAACATGTAAATCAATGAAAGGAATGCAGATGTCATTGGCTGACATCTACACAGCAGAAGACACCAGCCCACCTTGACTGGCTGGGAAAGTCTTCAGCTGGATCAGTTTGGCCCAAATGCTCAATAGAAAGTTTGGGCCACTCAAGATAGAACTGGAAACCCTCCTTTACAGCATTGTTTTGGGCCAAAAAGATAATGCTCATAGACATTGATAAATGTCATGCTAGTATTAATTTATCTGTCTCACAGTGACTGGTGTGAGACTAAAATGTGATAAGCATATGAATTAATAAAACAATTGCTTGATGGAATGGATTCTGATTATGATGTTGATGTCAATGAGAAGCTTAAATATATATATATTGTATCATTTCATTCATTTGTGCCATAGCTCATGGCTGGAAGTTTCCTATACCTTCTTCAGACTGGCATATCCAGAGTGGGAGATCTTTAGGATTTCACAGGCCTCCAGTGTAACAGCGTATGGTGTGATGACGCCACTGTCTTCAACAAAAAATGTAGTTTCAAAAGACCCAAAGGAACCTCCTACACCAACCTACATCAACAAAGACCACAGGAACTGCTGAACTGTCCGCTGAATTAAACACACATGGAATTGCAACACACTGTTAGGATTTTTTTTCTTCTTCAGAAAATTGGCATGCAAATAACTCAAACTCTCACTGTGGGAATTTCTTGGTTTTCTTTGGAGGTTTCATGAGCGTATGGCTTCACTGAGCCCTTCGGTATCAGGTAGAACCCACAATGTCCAAAAACTGTCAAGGAATAGAGATATGATGAAAACATTTGAGCCAAAAAGAAAACAAAGTGCTCCGAAATGACAGAGATTCCCAGGTCTGCCGTGCTGGAAAGGAAGGCGGTTGCTGAGCTAACAGCCATCCTGCGCGCTCATGAGCAAAGCAGATGAGGCCCTGCTGGGGCCACACGGTGCTCCCTCCCAGGAACACGCCTCAGCAAGACAGGAGCTGAACCCCCAGCCCAAAGCAGATGAGGCCCTGCTGGGGCCACACGGTGCTCCCTCCCAGGAACACGCCTCAGCAAGACAGGAGCTGAACCCCCAGCCCAAAGCAGATGAGGCCCTGCTGGGGCCACACGGTGCTCCCTCCCAGGAACACGCCTCAGCAAGACAGGAGCTGAGCCCCCAGCCCAACACTGCAAAGGAAAACTGTTTAACTATATCTGATTCACACTTTATATGGGCAAGTACCGGATATTCAAACCACACCGTGATCTATGGTCAGAGAATTAGAAAGACTCTGAGCTCCTCTAATCCCAAATATGAAGGAAAGAGAGTGAACGTGTGATTGTGCAAGGAAAACATGGTCTTCCACCTCAGGTTTGCGTGTGCTGCTGTTACACCAACTTCCACAGAACTGATATCAGAATCAGGAATGATCTCACAGAAGATGGCACATGTGCAGCGTCCTATTTACTGGTTTACCAAACCTCTAAACCCAGCATAGGTCAGCATAAAAAACAAACAACACAACCACTAAAAATACATCTGGAAGTCTATATGTGTATGTGGGAAGGCACACATATAAACACAAACAAACCAGTGTTATTCTTTCTAAAAGACCCCTCCTGCTGAAATGTACAGTATCAAAGAGGAACAGCTCTGGCACAAAACCCAGCTGAAGAGCCATGCACTCTACAAACAAACTCCTGAAAACACATCGCCATCACACACTCCACAGTTCATGCAGACTTCTGCTGCAAAGCACTTTTGGATTCACAATTATCAAGCATCTAAAACCTCAAAGCCATAAGCAAATATGACTTTCAATTGCATGTCTGCTTGCGGATCATGCACCTGAAGAAATATGGCTCCGAACTGCAGAACACATCTCTTATTGACCAACTGGTCTAACCCAATCAATAATGCATTTGCCAGCTCTGAAATACCATCCACTTACAATAGACTCACTAACTGCGTGAAAACCCAGACTTAAAACTTTTATTAATATCTCTTTGCTTTATGTTTGTACTCTGTAATCCTTGCCAGGTATGTCTGTCTAAACGTGTTACAGAACAAAACAATAAAACACAACAAAACACAGCCATGCACCATGCCGATGCGAACAAATTGGAGCATGTTATCCAGTAGATGTCTGATTCCGGGCCAAACGCCTGTTCCCATCAATAGCAAATCCTACTCTATTCTCTTCTTCAAATGCAGAGCCTATCGAATCCTTCAAGCGCCTCACCAGCATTCATGCGCCACAGCAGAGGAGGGGCGGATGGCGAGCGGAGTGCAAGCACATGCAGGAATCACACGATAAGCCACAATGAGAGGTGACTGTGTATGGCTTTACATTAGACCGACTGGCACTGTACTGACAGTTCGCAAGGATACACCTGATGGCTTCATAACTCCATCTGATACATTTGGATCAGAACTTTGCGCTAAAGTTCTGCCTGATGAACTGTGTTTGTTTGTTAGTTTTTTGTTTTCCCTTTTTTCTCTCTCTCTCTCTCTCTCTCTCTCTCTCTCTCTCTCTCTCTCTCTCTCTCTCTCTCTCTCTCTCTCTCTCTCTCTCTCTCTCTCTCTCTCTCTCGTTTTTTCCCTTGTCAGACAAGCAGTCCAAAGGAACTGAGGGACACAGGGTGCTGAGATTTAAGCATCCGGCTGATGGTACAGCTCCAGCTCAGCGCTGTATTCTCAAAGCCAAAGAATTCTCAACAGAGACGCACACACTTCTCCACATACGCGTGCGCTTCCCATTCAGAAACCTCCATCAATCTGCCCAAATCGACATGTAGACAAAGAGGAGCCAAGCGGTTCTGTGCTACTGGGCACACAGTGAGTAATGCATGACAGATAGTTAGTAGTTACAAGAAGACAAGCTATGCTCACTAGGAGTGGAGGCAAGAGAGATCTATTTAAAGGCACTGCATAACAAAAAAAGGGTTTGTGTGTGTGTGTGTGTGTGTGTGTGTGTGTGTACGCAGGCATGCGTGAATGCATTTGTGCATGCATGTATGCTTGTGTGTGCACATGTGCATGTGCATGAGTACATTGTGTGTTGGTGTGCGCGTGTGTGTGTTTACTTTGGTAACGCTATGGGATGTGGTAGGACACGCTGGCTGTATCCAAGCCCACTTCAGGACATCAGTGTAGTGCATCCCAGCTAGACATCCACACACCATCATTTATGATTATAATCCATAACACACAAAGCTCCCCTCACATGTCATCGCTCATCACATTTTGGTATACAGACCTCTGAAAGTCTGTATACGTTTGTGGGTAGGTGTTTGTGTGTGTGCGTGTATACGCACTGAACTGGCCGCGTTCCCAGGTCTCGACAATGGCGACAGAGTGGACCTGCTGCAGCGAGGCAGGCGAACGTCGCCAGTGTTTCTGAATGTCCTGCAGATCCTGCTGTGATCTTGCGGTAGGACTGCAAGGCAACCACAAGCACACAGGCTATACTGCACAGATGACTTAAGCTCTACTGATGCTGCTAAAAAACTCTGCGGCCCAAACATTCAGAAGCTATTTCACCCCTGTTAGAGGAGAGCAGAGCATTTCCTCCAAGCACAACAACAAACTCCACCATTTTCATTCCCAGTTCTGTTGTGTTCTGTTTAATACAGGTGCACCCCTCCCAGCATGGCCTGTAAGTTGGCCCGTTGTGTCTTAATCACAAAGGGTTTGTCTCAGTTCAAGGTGACCTTGGGTCAGTGGACATCCCCTTCCATGGTGTTCCTGGGAGGGTGCAGAGACGTCGCAATGGGCTCAAAAGAGTTTACCTACAACAGGCATTTAAGGAGTTGCACCACTTTATAATAGTAATTAGGATGGAGATAGTTGTGTGTGTGTGTGTGTGTGTGCACATGAGCTGGGTGAAGGTCAAAGCCATCAATCACGCCCCACGCGTGTTTGCATGTGCTTCAGTGTGTAGATTCATGTCAGTCTTAAACAACGTGATGCACAGTAAATGGGAAATGGCTTCTCAGTCCAGGAAGTTGGGGGTGTGGTGTGTGAGGAAGGTGGTACTCTGTGTACATATCACATTTTATTCATTTTGGTTGCATTAATAGTACTAAAACATTTTTGTTGTTGTTGATGTTCTTAGCAATTTGATTATAAGCTAATAAACTGTGATTGATTTCCTCCCTGTCCTCTCTGCTATGAAGCCAGAGAGGCCTCCTCACAAACACTGCAATAACAAACACAAAAAGCAATTCCAGTTTGCAACAAGATCTCATCTCTATACTTAGATGAAGTATGAACAAAGCGTTACGATTTTCATTTTTTATATGCAACACAATATATTACAAAAAAAAATCTCTGAAAATAGTATTAATATACTTTCTAAACGTATGCTCAATTCACAAACAAATATAACGACGAACACGACGCGTATTGCCAAGGGCAGTGTGCATTTAGCCGAGCACGGGGGTGAGCAGAGCGGAACTGAACAACACGGTGCCCTTCGTTTCAGGGTTCCTGAACATGTTCCCAGCACCAAGCTGGCGTGCACAGCCCCCCTGGAACATTATGCAGGAGGATAATGGGATGTTGAGTCTCCACTCCATGTCATTCCAGGAGCGGCACCACCGCGGCACTGGAGCAGGATGCCATTATTACGCTATTAGTAGCATTATCAGTCATCACCATAAGGACGAGCCTTGCATGCTAATACCTACTTACAGGTTCAGGCCCTGCCACACCGCACCGACCCGTTACTGGAAGGGGTGGAGATGTGGATGGAGCGGGTGTTCGTGTGGTGTCACTTTGGACCCAGGAGTTCGATCGCAACAGAACTGCTAGAAATTATCCTAGAAATATCCTAGAAATTCTAGAACTGCTAGAAATATACAGTCTAGTTGGGTTTTATTTAACAGGGACTTAGCAAGCATGTCGATGAAGCACTGTGTCCTTTCATTATGGTCAACTGCCTTGACATTTTGGAAAAGCTGTGTAGTTCTCAGGCTGCAGATTGCACAGGTGTGATGACTGGCCAGTGCGATGGCGGTGAATTCTGTTCAAACTGCCGTCTCTCATTAGAGGCTATTCTGGTTAAAACATGGTTCATGTTCAGTTCAGATTCATGCAGACGTTACAAAGCAAAACAGCTCACTAGATTTTGTAAAGAGAATCAGTATGTTCACTACCCTCACACGGTCCTCTCATAGGTCCTGGTCCATCTGCAGATACATTCAGATAATAGCCGGTTGTCCAGGAGAGATGTACAAAGTTAACTGTTACAGAGAGTTTGCACCAAGCTGAGAGACCTTAGTCTGACTGACTGCTTGCTTTGTTCTGAGTAACATAAATCCACTAATGTTTCTGAGCACAGAGGAAAACTGCATTAGGTTTAAAACTACATTAGGTGTTGGGCTGAGTGCCTACCCTCTGGTGAACTGTTTTTCTCTGTGGATTCTCTCTCTCTCTGACAGTTCCATGTGTTTAATATTCATGACAGTAAGATAGTTGCTGTAAACTGCTCTTCTAACTGAAGCAAACTTATAGTCTGTGAAACTTACTGTTCAGCTGACACAGGGTTTCTGACAGATTACTCACTAAAAAACTTAGTGGAAATTTGTTTTATACAATACCAAGAGGTGAGTTTCAAAATGAATAAACTGTATAATATTAGCAATGTTGACCCATAAACATGTTTGGCACTCCAGCTCATTTGGTTACAGCAGCATTCGCCTTAACCACACATTCTCTGTGTAATAACTGCTATCACTAATCCCACCATATGTTTACAATTGTTTTTTTTTATCTAGAATACACATTGCCGAAACGTCAAAAAGAACTAGAATTGTTGCATTTCTCCTTTTTTGGAGGGTGGTATTCACAGCAAACTTAAAACCTCACAAAAACTGTTGAGAAGGGAGGAGACCGGGAGGTGGGGGGGGAGACAGGGTGGAGCTTTGTATGAGCACAGCAGACAGAGGAGGTGACTGCAGTGTGTGGAGCAGCCTGGCTGGTGCCTAGAGGACAGGGCTGTGCTGGGAGGCTCACCACACCTCTGAAAGGAGAAGACCAGCCCAAGGTGCCCTGTCCAGTGGCTCGGTGACCTCAGCCTTCAAGCACCGGACCTGCTACTCCTGAACCGCCATCTTCTCTGTCTGGTTTGCTCTTATGGTCAGCCTCTACTCTCATTCCCTTCATCCCTCCATTTTCTTCTCATTTTGTTTAAAATCGTTCTTCAGTACCTCTCTCTCCCTACCTGGTTCTGTACAGTGAATGTCAGACAGGGCCTAATCCCAAATTAAAACATTGTTTTTTTCTGACCAAAAAACAAACAAACAACAAAAAAACATGTATTATAGATATGAAGTTAAAACAGAACAAAGCAGTGAAACTCTTACCCAAAGCAGTGAAACTCTTACCCTTCTGACTCACCCTCTGCGGGGCAGGAGGGTCTACAGCTCGCTTTTCCCACAGCTGTTAGCTTTGCGAGGAACGCTATTGTGCCCCTATCAGACAGCCTCCAATAGCTGAGAAACTTTTAGAACTCCCATGTCAGATGCAGTGGTCAGCAAGAGGTCTTGTCTCCTCACAAATAACTGTAATCTGCCTTATCTACAGGCCAGCATGGCCCTACAACGCTATCTTATCACATCCATAATACTTCTCCAAAGACTATCTCCAGGGACATATGGAAGAAAAACTGCCACTAAACCAGCACCAGCCAGTGACATAAATCACGGGGAGAGTGCTGAATTGATAAGGCCTATCTCCCTTAAACTTAAAACCACAAAACACTTTGGTGGAAGTAGAAGAGCTACCCTAATTTCAAATTCAAACTGCCATTATGCTTTGGAGATAACACAGAAATCTTCGGGTAATCAGAACAGTCTTCAAGTTCAAATCACAGGACTAAAAGCCGTGGACTATTTTTTCTGCAGCTGCATGTTTTAAATAAGAAATAAATACTTGGACAAAACCAATATCCATATCTGAAACTGAAACTTCTTAAAACTTCCTATTTGACCTTGCAACATGTATACAGAAACGGTACAGAGAGTAACTAATCCAAACAGTAGCGATTAGGTTCCTGTTATAATCTTCTATAGCAATCCAGGCCTTTATCACATGTCCAGTCCCTCAACACCAGCAATGGGAGATCAAGCATCATGGGTTCTGGAAAAGAGAGTCTGATATTTCTGTCACAGTTTAACATTTTCTTTAGGAAAGGGGGAAAAAAGAAAAGCAACACTGTAGAGTGGATAAATCTCCCATTTTAAGAGCTCCTAACTACATGTGGCCTCAGCAAAACAGGTCTATTTACTGTGCTCATAGACACCCAATAGTAACCTTCCTTTCCAATGTCGGGGGTCAAACTTATGACCGAATGGAAAGAGCATTCCAACATTTACCTGCACCTTCTAAACTTGACAGGAACCTAGACGAAAGTGACTAGCCGCCATCAGTTCCCTCTTCTTTTTGCTAGCTCCCTGGAGCCCCTCACCCCACCTAATGCTCTGCATCAAAAGGAACAAATGGTTGCCATCCAGCCTGTTTTCATGTCCAGTTCCTCAGTGGTGGAACGGGCTTTCCAACTCTATCCGCTCCAGTGTCCCTCATGATCACCAGCAGACTCCTGAAGACTCTGAGCATGCCTGGATGTCTGATCACCCTTTGAGCCCAAGACCTCAGGCCTTCACCAAGTCCCCAGTTCTCCTGGGTCTTGTTTCAAAGATGTTTGCACGTTGTTTACACTGTCCTGTCCTTTGTATTACCTAGCACCATTTAGATATTCTAGATATTGGGTGATAATTTCAAACTGTATTATATTTTGACTGTGTGACTGTATATCTTGGTTGTAATACAGACTGCATCCTAACTGCTAAAGTTGATGTAGAACCTTTCCCACTGCCAGCACTAAACATCCTGCTCATGATTAACGTTTTAGGCTTGTTTTATTTATTTTTTTTGCATCTTCAATGTATCTTGCACTTTTTCTGTTAAATCATTGGAAGCAGAGCTCAGTAGGGCCTGGTGCTAAGCTGCTTCCTCTGATGGCCATATGTTCACATTGTATTTTGTCTCAGCTAAATGTTTTTTTTTTTTTTTTGGATAAAAGCATCTGGCAAATGAATAAATGCAAATATAAATGTACATTCAAGGCTGTTCCATACTATTGACACATTTTTTGCTTATTTCCTGTTCAGACATAAACTCAACGATATTTAGAAGCTAATGCTCTACATTAAATGTTCTTTGCAGCAAGTCACTGGAACATTTGAAAAGGTTCAACTCAGTGCAGCTGTGCTCAATACAACATAAATCTGGCAACAAACTAAGCAAACAAAAAGAGTTTGCAAGCTTTGGTCGCGTGCCCCATCACAATACAACTACCCCATCACGATACAACTACCCCATCACGATACAACTTCTGATACTTTGATCCAGGCATGAGGTTTTATACTCCAAGAACCTGGCAAGGATTCCAGACTTTCATTCCTCATTCTTCTTATTGACAGAATAATCCACAGTAGTTACAGTAGTATACCTTAGGATTAATATAAAATGATAAGGCTGGAATTGAAGAGATTAACCATAGCTTGACCAGGTACACAGATTAACCTGGCCACACGCTTGTGTTCCATATGCGTTCTTTGGTGCACCTCTGGGTCTCAAACACTGCAGGAAATGATGGAAACGGGTTTGTGTGAATGCACCGTTGAAGCACTGCATGATCGGCGACTCAGGCTGCTCACGGTCCTGCCTTCAGCTGACCCGGTCGTGGCCATGCAGCGGGAGGGTAACCGTATGTGGTCTTCTCATTGGAGAGGACCAATGTGAGCCAAGCAGCCACAGGCATGAGGCTCTGACCTTACTTATTATTTGTGTGAGATATGAGAAAAGGAGAGAGAGATATGGGGAGGGGCAGAGACAGAGATGGACAGAAAGAACAAGAGAGAGATGGAGAGAGAGAGACAGAGACAGAGAGTAATCCTTTAACTCCCTCTCCAGCTGTCAGGGGTTGGAGCTCCATCTCAGCAGCTGGTTCTGAGGTTTTGGTGTTTGCTGCCAAAAAGACTTGAGTCTTGACAAAACGCCCCTCAAAACACAGATTATAACTATCATAACTCAGTTTAAATGAGACTCTAAAGCCAAAGTGAATGTGGGTCATCAAAGCTGAGGACATTTTTTTGGACCCAAGACAAGTGTGTGCAAATCTAGTTATTCTGCACGAACACCCAGAGTTAGATTGTATATGATTTTGCTATGTTGGCAAAGTACAAAACGCTGTGGAAAACACATTTTCCCCCAGCTGATAACTGTTACTTCTCGTAAAGAGTTTGCACTAACATTCGTTTCCATGTAGGATAAAGGTCCACCGGCTACACCCTACAAGGGAGCAAGCGCTGGAAACAAACCAGAAGGGCAGAAACGAGACCTTCATCCGTGTCCTCTTCAGAGCTGTATAAAGGGAGAAATGGCAGGGCTAGCAGCGCAGTACTGATCTAGCAGTACCCGTGTCTAAACGTGACTCACGTGAACCACGGGCACGGCGGAAAACAAAGCCCACCCAGCCAGGCTGGGATCGGCGCGAGTCCTGTGAAAGTCAATGAGTTCATTCGTTCAGCTTGGGGACAAATTAGCTGCTCCAGATGTTTGCATTTTCTGTTCTCGGGGTGGACTGAGGAGACCGAGGCCGAAGACCCAGAAGGCAGCAGACAGCCTCCACCTGTCCAGGGCTTGGAGTTCGCTTTCGCGCCGCAAGCTCTGGACCCAACCCTCCTCTGATGGAGGATTTGCCACCACAGCTGTCGTAGGCTCAATAGCGCTCCTTTAACGAAGTCTAGCTGTCTTCCCCAAGCATAACGAAGATTTTCCAGTGGGTCAGTTCACAGCTCTGGCTACTGCTGTTGATATTCCCACAATACGGGGAGCTGCTGCTTTTATTCATGTCTGTGCTGAGTTTTTTTTTATAGCATAACACAGTAGAAAAAAAAGCAATCTGCAAGAGAGTGGATATTTCAATCTTTCAGTTATCCAAAAAAAATGAAATGTTTTTCTTTCCCCGGGTGGGTGTCTGCTGAAACTCACCTGTCTGACCATGAAAACGTGATGGATAAGATGCAGATGTCTGCTCCAATTAAAAATGCAAAGTGTGAGAACAAAATCACATATATACACTATGCGCAGATATATGCACAAGTTAAGCAAAATAAGGCCTGGATGCTCATCAAAGGAACTAGTAATTATTTAATGGTGACATCATAAGACATCACTGCAGCCCAGACATGGCAATAAGCATTTACCCATAAACGTAATGAAAATCTGAGATATTTTTTTAGGAAATTAATGGAAGGATGTGCACACTGCTCAGTGAAATAACGTATTTTAAAATGCTATTGATTTAAAGTCAACACAATGCATATGAATGAATACATTTCAAAACTGAAAAAAGTGATGGTTGAACAACACTGCAAGTGTAGCCTCTGAGCTAGTGTGGCGATCAATTCAACGTCAGCTTTAATCGCTAACTCCCAAAGGCAATATGTCAGCATAACAAAAGTTTGAACTACATCACTGGTCTAGATGCTTTATTCCGATAGAGAGCAAGCCAAGCATTTCTCTAGCATTCGCACCTCAGATACGGATCCCCAGAGCTTTGCAAATGACCCAGCCCAGAAAAACTCGGCCAACGAGTAAACACGATCAAGACTAAACATTCCACAGGATGTACACATTAGAGATGTAACGCAGGATAACGGAGTCCAACGGAGACGGAGGGAATGAAACAAGCCAGTTGGTGCAAAGTAAATTCATCAGTGGAAAGGAGTTAATGAGAAGACGAATGGCTAAAGGGAGAGAGCTGTTGTGGGTGGGGCATTACGCCAGCCTTCTCCAGCCTTCTATTGTTTCCACTGCCGCAGGTTCACTCATCTCACATCAGTGGTCGCAAATGAACCCACGCGGCAGAGCAAAACAAGGAGAGGAGCTGTAGGCCTTCAAGGCCGTGAATATGGAGGAACTTCACCAGTCCAACAACCTGGTGGACCGGTACTGGTAATGTGTGAGTATGGTCTGATTTATGCACACATGTGTGAGGCGATTCTGATGAGCTACCTGAGGGACCACCGAATAATCGCACGCACACAAAGAGCAATGAAACAATATAAACAAATTCATACTGTCATAAGAATGCAACATCTCAGGCTCTACTAACATACAAACCACGGACCAATCAGGTTCTCCCTTAGCTGAACCGAGTGCATTTTTGAGTTCTAGTCAGCACACGCAGAACCATAGCACAATACAAGCCACCAGTGTGGCAGGCAGTATTGAATGAGAAAAGTAGGTTAAATAGCTTTTCCACATCCTCTGAGCATCCCAGATAGCTACAATAAGAGAATTGTCGGAAAGGGGAAAGACACCTAGAATGGAAAGTATTGAGGAGGGACATGGCATGGGTTCATAATGAAAAATAAATATACCAGATACAACAAAAACAGAAAACTGCAGACAGAGCAGACTGCACATGCCGTCTTCCTTCAGAAAACAAAGCAAACGTCTTCTGCTTTGGCTCATGCATCAAGGGTTCTTTCCTGATCCCGTTACCACGGCGGCCTGGCCGAGGGGATGCAGGGTGGGGCCCAATGTGTGGGGAAGCCAAACGCTTCCTGCTCCCAACACTGGCACACAGGAAGGCTCTCACAGGAACAGGGCACAAGAGCAGGAAGTGTGTGTGTGCACGCGCGTGTGTGTGTGTGTGTGTGTGTGTGTGTTTCTGTGCCAGGCAAGCACAGTTGGAACCCACTCCCCATGGTCCTGGATGGGGAAATCTGGCTTTATGGAAGGAACAGATGTAAAAACATGCAAGAACACACACACACACGATTACACATACACACCACATAAATTCACAAAAACAAACACACATGGTAAACACACATGAGTGATCCGTGGCAGTGGATCAAAAGTAAGATCATCATCCGATGACCTATTCAGCAGATGAATAGACTTTAAAGGGAGGCTGAGGAAAGACAGCATGGTACAACTGACACACACACACACACACACTTCCCTTTATCTTATAAAAATATCATGATGTCATCCACAATCAAATAAACTGGTGATGATCTTCCTCAGTGTGTTTACCCTTTCAGACCAAACCTTGGGGAGTCACATTTGACAAACACAGAGACTAAGTTCATATGCTCCCCCTTTCTGCGCAATCTCACCTGGCTCCCAGTTACGCTGGTGCAGTTCCATATGATAATATTCTTTCCACATGGCGGAAAAGGCCCCCTGTACATTTGCAGTAACACAGACGATGCGTCTCGGTGGGGACGCGAAGCTGCCTTCACTCCTTAAGACACGCGGCTGACCCTGTTTCCGTCTTCCTCAGCACATCTCTCAAACGTACGCTCGCACTGATGGATTGCGGCTGGCATCGAGGTAACCCACATATCCAGACACTGAGCTGGGAAAATAGAGAAAGAGATGGGTGGAAAAAAAAAACATTCAGCAAGGAGCGGCGTGTTGAGGCCCCCGGGCAAGCAGGCAGATCACAGAGGCGAATGGAGAGGAGAGATTAGCCCGAAGCCCATCCACAGGCGGGGGGGCTGCAGGCGCGTGGGACACCTCACCACACGCTTCCTCTGCTGCGTACCGTCTAGAGACTCTGGCTCACTCACCGAGGTTAAGATAAGACTTCTCTGTGACAGTTTAAACAACCAGGCTGCCTAGGTCTAAGGCCTCTGTACACACAGAGCCTCACTGTAGCAGATTTCTGTAGCCATTTGTATGTGATGGGACAGAGGTAGGATACCCAAAAGAAAGCTTTCATACGGTTGTTGTGTTTGCTGAGGTGTTGACTGCCTAATTAAATTTGGTTTGTTCGTTTTCTGGAAATATTTTTGACAAGGCATTACAGGGTTCTTGGTTCCAAATGCATAGCATGAAGAAGAATACTCACTTCACAGCAGCATCAGTTGTCTGAATACATTAAAAACCTGCTACTGTAAAAAGTGTAAAATGCTCTATGGCGCCACGGCTTGGGATTCCTCCCGCCTCCACAGCATTTCATAGCAAGGACTTTTAGAAAGTGAAAATTGCTAGTGAACTGAATGACGACGACACTTTCGTGAAAAAAAAAACCTTGCACTTTTCATCGTCTTTCGTCACCGCGGTAAACACTTGGAGCTAATTCTGCACACCTCCAGGTGGCTAAACAAAAGACTCCCCAGCCCCCCAAGTGCATTACTTACACCTAATGTGCCATCAACCTCTTACCCAGAGCAATCAATAGCAGGTAGATGGGCCACCTCATGAGGTTGGAGTGCTACTGCCCACCTGCTTACTGAAAGGAACCCTGCATGAGGCCGTGTGCAACAACGGGGCCACAGAAGAAGCCTTGCTCAGACTAATGCTCACAACTACAGCGGTGTGTCCCAGCAACGCCAGAGCTCAGCGGCCCACCTCTGATCCTCCTTGGTGCTCCAGTCTGACACAGCCTGGGACAAAAACAAAACCAGGCAACAAAGCCCAGAGACAGGAACCCCGGGTGCATGAGGGGAAGGCAAAGAGGCACCTAGAAGAAAAGACGCCTCTCAGGTCAGAGAAGGAAATTCACACAGCCACAACAGAAAAAACATAAGAGGAGACATGGCACAGTCACCAGGGAGACGGAACACACGAAACTGTTCCTGCACAAGAGAGCCTGAAGAACCTGTGTGCTGTGTGTGTGTGTGTCTCTCACACACACTCTCCATCTCTATTTCACACTTTCTTCATCTATCTCACTCTTGGTCTCTGTCCCTTTCTCTCTCTATCTCTCTCTCCCCACATCCCTGAGATTTGAGCTCACAGAGATTTGTTTACTGATACCAGTAAAGTAAAAAATGTCAAAGGGCAAAAAGGGACCTTGATTTTTGTTAGAAAAGAAGCAGGTTAACAATGTGCTGCTTGTCAGTGGGTCCATTTTGATTTTTTTCCAAAATACCAAAATAGTGACAGCAGATTTTATTGAACAATGAATCCTCAGTCAGTCATGTTGTATTGTCTAAAGCCAGGACATTTGCCACAGTAAGGTGTAGTGTACAGGCAGTACACACAGCAGATCTGCTGATTCTGATTAGCTTACTCTCATACTGTTTTAGTACATGTATATCTCAATAAATGTTGGGACTTGCTGGGAAATAAACATTGGTTTTCGGGTGGGGATTTTTATTCATTCGAAGGAGGAGAAGAAGGAGGAAAAACCTGCAGTTGTACATTTGTTTGCCAGGGAAACTGGAAGTACAAGTACAGTATCAGGATTACAGAATGCAAATCTTGAAACTCCATGAAAGGGTGATAGACTGCCCTCAACTGGATGAATTACAAACTGCAGTTGTCTTGCAATTGTGTGTTTCATACTCACATAAAGGAAAACCACATGAAATATGGGTATGTCATTCCAAGTCCAATAAATTAGCATAGTGGCTGATGATGCATCATAGTATCCTGTCCGAAGGCTTGATACTGACTCAGGTGGGATATTTCCATGTAACGTGTGCCTCCAACGCACTTTCAAAAAGACAAGGATCTATTTTGAATAAACTCTCCATTGTCACGTATGATACTCAAATGAGGCTTTGCAATCTACACACCAAAGAAAAAAGACCGTAGCAATATTCACAACTTTTTGAAAGCTCTGACGGCTGACAAGCGTCTCCCGCGTCTGCCTCCCCAGGACACTGCCTGCCTCGTCCTGGGGGAAGCCTGCCACTCGGACACCCTCAAGCTCCGTGGGGCATGACTACAGAGGGACAATACAGGAGCCAAGCTCACTGCTCCAGATCACATCATCATCGTCACAGAAAGACAGCAGTTGCAGAATAACACAAACCCATCACAAAGCATCAAATACAAAAACATAACTAAACACAGTCCTTGTAAATTGATGATAAAAAATAAATACATAAATAAATCTAAAATAAACTTTGTCAGACTGCCATATTGTTAGCAGCTGTATGCAACTAAGGCCCCTGCTGTCAAAATTACCTTAAGTGGAGTTTGTGACATTGTTTTAGTGGTAATTGTTCCACTTGGCATTTAAACCAGCCCATGAATAACTCCTTGGCGAGCTCTTTACAAGATGCCCCAACTCCCACTGCGAGTGGATCCATATTCAAGCCAATTAAAGGCATGACTCATATGGCACTACCCACAAGAACATTCGTTCTTTTCCGTGGGCCTTTCAGGCCCGTTGCTGCACTGTAAACATTACTCAGTCTATATGAGTGGGCTCGTTACAGGGCAGCTTTTGACTGACAGGCAGCTCTCTGCGTCACGCCGCCCCGGGGGGAGAGGAGCGTGGCGGCCCACGCCTTTTGTCTGTGACATCCTGTTTGTGACTTTCTTTTTAGGTACCCAATTCCAAACAATGCAGACCAATTCTCGGGAACAAAGAGACACGTCTCCCTTTCAGAATTCTTCTTTTTTGTATTGTGAAAACGTCAAATGTTCCGGAAGCCACATGACACAAATATAGCTTGCCAATGAGTTTTGACTTTGTTGCATGTGAAGTAATATCAACCAATATTGGAGCAAGTTCCACTGATGGGTCTGATGCAGTCAAGTGACAGTGCTAATGATGAAAAGACTACATGTGCATCCATCCATCCATCCATTCATCCATTTTCATCCACTTATCCAGTTACGGGTCGCAGGGGCAGTAGCCTAAGCAAAGGGGCCCAGGTTTCCCTCTCCCCAGCCACCTCTTCAAGCTCTTCTGGGTGGATACCGAGGCGTTCCCAGGACAGCCGAGAGATATAATCTCTCTAGCGTGTCCTGGGTCTTCCCCGGAGTCTCCTCCCAGTTGGACACGCCCGGAGAGCCTCACTACCCAGAGCTAGTGACCATAGGTAAGAGTCGGAACGTAGATTGACCAGTAAATCGAGAGCTTTACTTTTTGGCTCAGCTCTCTTCACCACAACGGTCCAGTACAGCACAGATCCCCCTGTCAACCTCTCGTTAATGGGACTCACCTGTTAGCCTCCAAGGATCGCTGGCTTTATTTTGGCGGGCCGCAGTAATATTCTTTTATAGGACTTCATGAACTCTTTATGACCCTCGTCTGAAGGCCGAGAGACGTCACTGTAAACAACAACACAAACATTATGCCAGAGAAATAATACTGGGGGAAAATATATTTTGATTTGGAATTCACTCATGATAAACCGTTCAGGCTCAGGTTCAGTACCATTCCCCCAGCCCCCCAAAAAGTTATCATTATCCAACCGTAAAACAAAGACCGCCATGACAGTCGCTTTCTGACCTATCTCTCAGGCCGCAGGTTCAACTGGGTGTAGTTAATGCCGACGATTCTCTGTCCATCTGTTGCAACCTTATAATAAATTTCCTATCGTCACCGGAGCCAGTTTTGTCCATTTCTCCGGATATGAGAAGTTTTAGACTTGTCTTTTAATAAAGGCGCCTAAAATGGTCTCATAAACAAACGGTTAACTACGCTAGGAAGCTAGCGAGTTAGCTTAATTGCACTGAATAACATACACACATACGTTCGTTTAACATGACTATCTCTAGATGGGAATTTGTCGAAGTTGTTTTAAATGACATGCCAGTAAACGTGAAGATGCAAATGAGAGCAAGGAAGAAAGTTAGGAAAGGGGAAATGTTCCAGGGAGTGCTCTGAATCTGATCTCTAGCTACACTGTCGTGCTCCCAGGTCTGTGCCTGAAGCCCTTAACTAACTACGGCAACACACTAACACAGATGAAGTCTCACAGCAGCGGACCCACATAACACGCATACGTCAAATGTCCAAATTCTGACTAAAGGTTTAGCTAGATTAAACTGGGGTGTATATTCAAGCCTTGTTCTTAACCAGTTATTAAAATGAGGTCTGGCTTTGTCTGGTCTTATTTTAGTTGGCACTAATCCAAATGCAGTCGCGGAAAGCTGTAAAATGTAACAATTTAAGATTTTATAATTGCAGTACTTTGGGTAAGTAATCCATATCCAAGTATGATAGTTACATTGAAAATATAAGCAAATAAAGAAAAATCCCCCAGTTGTTTTATGTATGTGTTAGAGGCTGACAGAATGTTGATTATATAATCCATTTATGTTGATCATTTTCACTTCCCTCTGCATGTTCTGTATTTGTAGGCTCTATCCGTGATTCACGTTTCTATACTAGGCCATCAGCTTACCATGACCAGATACTATTTCAGCTATTAGAGCTTGTAGGTTCTGCCTATACCCGATGAGACTACACCATAGTAATCCCTTCAACTGAAGAGGCTTAGAAGCTTTAATTAAGTAAGTGGTTCTTGGCTTCATTTGAGCACCACAAATCAAACAAAACAACGTAGCTCTCATGCACTTTAAATTATCTACAGCTCTTTACTAATGTGTGAATGCTCCCTGGAATAGCATTATATTCTAGAAAAAAATGCATTCCTTATTTTACACAAAAGTGAACTGTATTAGTGTGTTATGTGCATGTGCAATATGTGTGCTATATTTAGCTCACACTGTGCCAGTAGTAATACAAGTGGGTATTAGTGGTCTAAAAGCACTAATTCCATCAGGAGGAGAGCTGCAGGATAAGCACAGAAAAGATCTTGTCTCTTTGCAAAGCTGCAGAACCAGTCTGTAGCACAACCACTCTGCCTCTGGAATGTTCCGCACTCTTAAGACGTTTAGCAGGGGCTCCGTGGGTCCATCTCCAGCCCCAAGCCCGGTCCAAGCACTGGCTCCGGATCCAGCTACACCACAGACTCCTCCATCAACTCCTATGCCAGCTCCTACATCAGCTGCACCATCTTACACTGCTATGGTAGGACACGACCGTTTTCAGACACAAATTTCTCTTTAGTGCTTGTCAACTTCCCATAGTTGAAGAACTTATTCGTTTATTTTATTCCTAATTGTGGACGCCAGTGGAATGAATCTATCCCAGTGCTGTTTTGTGCTTCTGCATGTTATACATTTTGTATTCTGAGATTTGTATTGTAATAATTTTACAACGCTGTCCCAATGGAATTTACAGGCAGAAGAACCTGGCACAAATGAAGAAAAGCCCAAAGAAGTGGCAAACGCTCATGGTAAGTGAACGGCTACTGACGTCTGCAGCATCCGTGAGAGTTTTTCCCCCACTGCCACCACAAACAGGCCGAACAGAAGCTCGCGTAGGTCTGAAAGCTCTGCGTTTGGTTTTAGTCTGGCTTCAGGTAATGGAGAGTAACCCACCCGGGCCGTAGTGTATGCTTCCAGTTGAGAGTTACAACCCCGTCTCTCTGTGCACTTCTGCACCAGTGGGAGCACTGCCAATACAGGCATAGCAGAGAAAGTCCCTTCTGAACCCTGTGTGTGTGTGTGTGTGTGTGTGTCTGTAACCTCTCCAGCACCAACACCCAGCTCTACATGTGTCCCAGCTCCCTGCTCAAAGCCTGAGGTCGAGCCAGGTCACCCTGCCAATGAACAGCCACCAGCTGAACAGTAAGACTGGAGTAGTTCAACAGTTTCATCTTTGCACATCTGTTCGGCCCTCCGTGACTGCAGCTCTTTTATTACATATCGACCATTTTTCTTCTGTACTAGTTGTGCCACCAAACCCACTTTGCAAACCAGATCAGTTACTAATTCAGTTACTGAGTCGCTGATTAATGTGAACGGACTCACTGGCCAGAACTTGCATTTGATTAATAAGGCGATTACACAAAATATCGAGCCTAATTAATTACGGAATCAGCTGGAACACAAAAGAATGGGGCATTCGGGCTCATGCGCAGCAGACACAAACATTACCCACAGGATCTGTTTCTGCCAGAGAGCAGGATTACTGAGGTGAAGAGCTGAGAAGAGATTATGAGGTTTGGAGCTCTTGTGATTAAAGGAGCTCTTGAGAGCTACTTACATTGAAGCGACAACACTAAGAAACAGAAAAACAAGGCCTCCATCAAATCAGTAGTTTTACTGTAATGAAAGACACATCCCCTTGCATTTAGCCTTCTGTGTCACAGGGAGTTTAATTTGGCAGAAGGCTAAGAGCCTCTTGGCACTGTTTCCAACGGACAGTTTATTTTGTATGCAGAGTGCAGAATTTGAACTCAGATGTGTGCACTGATATGAACTCAGATGTGTGAACTGATATGAACTCAGATGTGTGCACTGATATGAACTCAAACGTGTGCACTGACATGAACTCAAACGTGTGCACTGATATGAACTCAAACGTGTGCACTGATATGAACTCAAATGTGTGCACTGATATGAACTCAAATATGTGCACTGACATGCTGCATATGATGCTATAGAGCCTAGAAAACACTGCGCACACATTCCACAACTCACAATGTGTGCACAACGTTTTCCGAATTCAAATTAGGTGTGGTAATATTGTACAGCTGATAACAATATGCAATTTACAGTTTTGCTATTGGTTGTCGTTGAATTAGACAGGAAAAAAATCCCTGTCTGCCACCTGACACTGTAATAAACACATACTCGGATGGCCAACTTCGAGAGATCCTCAAGCAGATGCGGGAAAGGACAGAACTGTACAAGGAGAAGATCCTAGATCCGTATGCCTCTTCACCCGAGCACAGCCCTCCAGTCAGTGAGTACAGAGTCTGCGCAGTTCAGGTCACTACACTTTAGTTCAGTGCAGTTGCTTTAATTGTCCCCACAGGGGAGGTGTGTTTTGCAGCCTGATATACTAAAGTTGTAACACAAGAATAAAAACACACAATACAGCTCATATAGTAAATCCAGTGGTCTACAGATAACATATATCACATATGGAATAATCCTGGAGCCTTGGGTGTGAAATAGTTCTTCCATCTGCTGCTTTTCATCAGCGAGAGCCTAATTCTTCATTCTGGAGGAAGAAGCTGTAACTCACTTAAGTGTCTGGACAGCTCAGCCACAGTCTTGCTTTACAGCAGATGAATGTTAGTCAATGGAATTTGGACAATGGTATTTTTTCCACCTTAACAATCTGATTGGGGCAATTCACACTCTGAAATGTAAGTCCGTAAACCAAACAGCCACAGAAAAAAAGTTAAACTAATTTAATAACTGACCTAAAAAAAAAGGCTGACAGTCATCCTGCCCACAACAAACATATTGAACTTCCTTAAGAAATACAATTTCTGCTGGACTTTTTTTACACATTCGGTATTCACATCAAAGGGCAGCTTATCATCAATAACTGTCCACAAGTATTTATAACTGTCTACAAAGTCAACTGCAGTGCTGTTAATCAATACAGGTGATGAAAACTGGGGCACTTTGCAGAAATCGATTTTCATGTCTTTTGTTTTTGTAATGTTTAATTTCAAATCCATACCTGTGGAACATTGCACAAAGTCCTATAGCGTCTTCAGTTAGCTCTTCAAAGACGGTTTTATAATCTTTGAAAGGACACCACACACCAGGTGATCCCACTGACTCCTTATTTATTTATTACTTATCACTATTTAATTTGCCCATTTTCTTTCTAACATAGCACCTGTTTTGAGAAAAAAAGATTTCATAAAAAGGCAAGAGGAGGATAGAAAGAGAAAAGAGGAGGAGGCTAAGAAAGCAGCAAAGGAAGCTGAGGAACAGAAGGAAGGGGAGACGGAAGAAAAGAAAGAGGAGAAGAAAGAGGAGGAGACGAAAGACGGAGCTGCATCAGCCAAGCAGAAGAATTCTCTCTGTCCAAATCTCACATGTACCTTCATAGACCCTGTGTTGAAGGCCATAGATGGCAGAATGGACAATGTCCTTGGCACGTCCTTGGAGCCATTCACAGGTTACAAACACATCACCAAACACAAAAACTCCAGAACAAAACACTCCACTTACCGCTGTACTTGCGTACAAACTAGAGTACTGACCACAAGCCTCTGCCAAAATCTCTTAAAAAGCTCCCATGTAATATACTGCACCTGTTTCAGATTTTTTTTACATTGTTTGTTCTTCATCTTGCTCATTCATGTGATCATTTCTAGATCGCCGGTACATCATTTGGCTTAGCATGGTCACTATTGCCTTGAACTACAATCTTTGGTTCATACCAGTTCGCATGGCCTTCCCCTACCATACACCTCGGACAATTCCTCTGTGGGTCACCTTAGATGTTCTAGCAGACCTGATCTACGTCATCGACATGCTCGTTTTCCAGCCACGGTTGCGGTTCTGCATAGCTGGAGACATCATTGTATGCAAAAACCTAAGTAGACTATTAGCATAATTTGAATAACTTGTTCAAAACTGGATTTGGATTGCTTCTGTTCCATTATCAAAAATCTTTTATCTTGTCAGTACGACAGAACTGTAATTAGGAAGAACTACAGAGACTCAGCAAAATTTCAGGTAGTTAAAAAAATAGGACCTAAAAATGAAAAATTCTTCACACTGAAACTCAATAGTAACATTTTTCAACTTTCTTCCTGCTAAGTATGATCTGATATCAGTCATGCCCCTGGACGTGCTGGGTATTCCATTTGGATTCCGGTCTGTCTTCAGGATCAATCGTGTCATGAAAGTACGTCATTCATGTGTCTGCTTTTGATTTGTTGTTGTTACTCTGTATTCTAATACACAGTTGTAAAATCACCAATTGTGACTCTTTTATGTAAGCTTGGAGCATTTTATGAATTCAGTGATCGGCTCGAGGGCATAATGACTAAAGCTTATATCTGGAGGTATGTAATCACAATGACTGGTTATATACAACTTCAACAGTGTTATCATTATTAACACTTGATTAATGTAATTTCCTGCATCTAAATATGTGATTATTTTATCTTGTCAGCAGTTGAGTGTACCTGACCTTTTACGATCACCCATGTTGCTTTCATTCTTTCATTAGGGTTATTCGTACCATTGGATATCTCCTGTTTGTACTTCATATAAACTCCTGTCTTTTCTATGTGGCCTCTGAATACCAAGGCATTGGCACAACCAAGTGGGTTTACAGCGGTGAAGGCAATGCGTGGGTATCTTCATCATTTGTTTACAAGTTAGAATGAGTACGTGCAATGTCTCCTAAATCAGACCATTTTTGAAAATATGTTTACTTTTTTTCCAGAAGAATTGTTGATAGAGTAGTAGTTGAAGTTGAAGTTTTTCTGTAATTTTGATTATATAGAAAATGAAATCTACAAACTGGTTTCTTCAGCATAAATTATAGTAAGAGTCAAGGGAACTAAAAGTAAAAAACTGTGCTTAATCTTTGCCAAAAAATCCATTTGATACTTACATAAATTTTAAATATAAAATTTAAACATACATTTTTGTGGTCCATGAAGTATTGTGAGAGCATTAGCCTTTCTGGATTTTTATATTCTCATAGCTACCTGAGGTGTTTCTTCTACTCAGAGAAATCCCTGTTGATGATCGCAGAACTACCTTTTCCAGACACCTTATTTGGTCAGATCTTTCAGATGACCAACTATTTCTTTGGGTCGGTTTTTTTGTCCATCGTTCTTGGCCAGGTAGACATTTTTGTCTCTACACCTTTTTTTCTCCCGCCTATTCGGTTCAGATTTTTCCAGTGTCTTTGCCATTTCTTTTTCTTATATCGACTGAGATTCATATTATTTAAGTTTGCTAAATGTTGAACATAACAGAACATACAAGTTTCAAAGTCACTTTCTGCTCAACAGGTACTTGCGCTGTTACTATTTTGCTGTGCGGACCCTGATCAACATTGGTGGACTTCCTGAACCTCACACAGTTTTTGAGATCATGTTTCAGTTGGCTAATTTTTTTGTTGGTGTCTTTGTCTTCTCAAGTTTAATTGGACAGGTAAAAGATACAAGGTGCAGAATTCCCCAGGATTTTCCAACCAATACCATTTGTTGACTCCACTCCTTGTTAAAAAAAAGCCTCTTTCGATTGATGTTTTGATTTGAATGTGGCAGAATCAATAGTTTTAAGTGGGATTAATGTATCTGGTGCTTCAGTGTGTGATGATGTGTTACAGATGAGAGACGTCATTGGTGCAGCCACTGCAGGTGAAACGTACTTCCGCACATCTATGGATACATGCGTGGCTTACATGGTGGCAAACCGCATTCCCAAAGTGGTACAACATAGAGTGCGTACATGGTACAACTACACCTGGGCCTCCCAGGGCATGCTAGGTAAGACCTGCATGGTAGACTACATATGCAAATGTTCCTAGTTGAATTAAGTGGAATGGAGAATGGAATATGACAGAATATAAAGACTCTAGGATGCGGTATGTGAAGTGTGATAAGACCACTTTCTCCTCAGATGAATCTGAGCTACTGGAGCAGATGCCTCTGGTGATGAGAACAACCATTGCTGTGGACATTAACCTTGCCACGTTCCAGAAGATTGACCTGTTTAAGGTTAGACTCATTGTTCTCTGTCTCCAATTCATGGCATATTAAAAGAATCTATGGACACTATAAATAACACAAGGATCACTGACCATACGCTGCTACAGGGGTGTGAGAACCAGATGCTGGTAGACATGTTGCTGAGGCTGAAGTCTATAGTGTATCTGCCTGGAGACTTTGTCTGCAAGAAGGTCAGTTTGTGAATGTTAACAAGTGTGTTTAAATTTACCGAACACTAACAGAACATTAAGGCAATTTATTTCAGCTGGTTTGTCCTACAGGGTGACATTGGTAAGGAGATGTACATCATCAAAGCCGGGGAGGTGCAGGTCATTGGTGGGCCTGACAACAAGACCGTCTTTGTGACACTGAAGGCAGGCTGTGTATTTGGTGAGATCAGGTAAGGCTGTCCCCACTTAATCCATCTTACAGTGTTAATGTATGGCGCTCATGCAAAGGCAGAGTGCACGTCTGATTTAGAATGGACTCTTGCCTAGTCTTCTACAGTCCTCAGCTAATGGAGGCAACAGAAGAACTGCTAATGTAGCAGCGCATGGATTTGCCAACCTCTTTGTGCTGGATAAGAAAGACCTCAATGACATACTGATTCACTACCCAGAATCCCAGAAGGTTCTAGCCAGAAAGGGGAGGTCAGCCTAACTGTAAAAAAACACATGCATATTATGATACTGAAATCTAATTTATTACTGACAAAGACTGCTGACAATGCTGACTGATCTCCCCTGGTTTGGTAGGAAGCTGATGAAGGCCAAAGGCTCTTCAGCGGCCAGGACAGAAGAACGGCAGAAGACAGGTCTGGAGATGTTTGGAGCCAAGCCTCCCACTCCAAAAATGCTTCGTGCTTTTGGAAGATTCAACAAAAAAGGGTTTTTGGAAAAACTTAAGGTAAGAAACGTAAACCAAGTTAAACGTATATTAAATATGCAAACAAGAAACGCAACAAAATGCTTGTGGTGTCCTTACTAATTATTTTTTCTTACCTTTTTGTTTTTTCCTAGAGTGCTAAAGATCAATAATTACCACAGGAGAACATTTATTCCACTTCCCTTAGGTCCCACATTCTCAGTTTTTGTAAATTATCTGGATACTTTATTAATATGTTAACCTTTTATGAGTTGATAAACCTTTGTTGGAACATAAAAATAAAAAAATAAATTAGGTATAAAATCTTCAGACAAAATGGCTGGTGTTCAATTTAGCCTCCACCACATACCACAGTGTAAACACATAAGACTCTAATTTCATGACTTCACTTGGGCTTTTGTGCCCATGTATATAAATAATAGATAGAGCCCATTGCTAGTGTGCTGACTGTTCATTCGCTAACAGGACTAGTAGGTCCTGAAAATAGCTATTGGTGAAACCCACCTGGATAATCCCCTTAGCCTGCAGAACTGTGAGGTTTAATTAACTGCTATCTCTACATTTACTAGCTACTTTATTAGAAGTGTAACTACCTTGTACCAAAGCCTCCTGGCCACTTTACTACATACATCTATATTATAGGTGCAGTTAATAAGCTTACAATTACAGTATATAGGCCATCTGTTGGATTGCATCACCAGTCAAACCAGTGAGGTGAAGGAGAGCTGAGGATCACATCCAGATGGGGTCCCAGATGCAGGTAGCCATATTCAGCCATGTGCCGGAGCCCTGGGACACCATCCCTAGCGCCTACACCCACTGTCGTCCCTGCCCCTCCGTGAAGGTAAGTGCACCTGCACACATGGCAAAGTGCAGATCTCTTTTTTTTTTATTATGGTTGCTGTTGTACATTTCTCTACATAAAACAAATATGCTAGCTGAAACATAAAATTGAATTGCGCAATACTGTGAGATCATTTGCTCTGTCTACATAAATCAAGTAAAACAAGTACAAAATAATTGCCATGCACAGTTTAGTAAATATTGACTGCTAAACGTGTTTAAAGTCATTCTACGTCTTATATAATATAAACTGTACAGCCCTGCACAGCTCATGCGAAATGCCCTGCGGATTTGCATGTTCCAACAGATACAGTGGGCGGCCTATGGTGGGTATAGTGATTTACAACACTGCTCCTTCCTGAGTGTCTCGTAATGTGTGCACGGTGTGATCAGAAACATTACGCTTATAGCTGGAAATAGTATGCAAGACGTGGAACGCATGACGTGGAACGCATGACGTGTATTTTAAGCTCACCTGTAGGCATCTTCTGTTGGGCTTCCTCTGTCATGGATGTCTGCTATGTCCTCATTGTGCCTTTTGGTGCCATCTGTAACGTCTGCCCTCCTCCTCCTGTCATTTCGTGCCTGTTTGTGTCATAGTCCCGCCTTGTGTCTGTACCCCTCGTTGTCCTCAGTCTAGTGTCTCTACCTGCTCTAGTTTTGTTCCTTCGTCTGTCTCCACTCCCGTGTCTGTCCCTGGTCCTACCCTCGCATCTCGCCCTGTTTTTGATGTTTCCCCTGGTTCTCCTTCCCTTCCGGCGTCATCAGTTTCTGGTTTGTGTCCGTTGTCTGTCCCTGGTGTGCCCGCATTGTCTGTTCCTGATTTCCCTTGTGTCTTTGGTTCATGTCCCGTATGTGGTTTTGGTTCGCGCACCCCGGGTGTTGTGCGCTTGTGAGGGGGGTACTGTAACGTCTGCCCTCCTCCTCCTGTCATTTCGTGCCTGTTTGTGTCATAGTCCCGCCTTGTGTCTGTACCCCTCTCACAAGCGCACACCAAAACCAAAGACACAAGACACAACCAAAGACACAAGGGAAATCAGGTGTAACGTCTGCCCTCCTCCTCCTGTCCCGCCTTGTGTCTGTACCCCTGTCCCGCCTTGTGTCTGTACCCCTCTCACAAGCGCACACCAAAACCAAAGACACAAGACACAACCAAAGACACAAGGGAAATCAGGTGTAACGTCTGCCCTCCTCCTCCTGTCATTTCGTGCCTGTTTGTGTCATAGTCCCGCCTTGTGTCTGTACCCCTCCCACTCCACCAGAGGACACAAACCAGAAACTGATGACGCCGGAAGGGAAGGAGAACCAGGGGAAACATCAAAAACAGGGCGAGATGCGAGGGTAGGACCAGGGACAGACACGGGAGTGGAGACAGACGAAGGAACAAAACTAGAGCAGGTAGAGACACTAGACTGAGGACAACGAGGGGTACAGACACAAGGCGGGACTATGACACAAACAGGCACGAAATGACAGGAGGAGGAGGGCAGACGTTACACCATCACTTGTGTATATGTAAATATACAAGATGTCCTAAAGAATTCCACGGGACATTTTTACATCAGCTTGGCCATATATATGAAACTAAACATTACAGTGATCTTTCACATGAAATAAAGTACATTCCCAAATGTAAAAACAGATGAGCACCTCAGGCCTCACTGGGACATCAGAGAAGTGTTTGCTGATTTAAGAAAATCACAGCTTCACTGGGAGGGAGTGGCCCACGGATTTGGCCTTCCTGTGACAGCTGGGAGGAGCACTGTGGAATGGCAGGTGTCCCCACCTACATGGTCCTGGATGAAGCCCTTTACTACCAACTGTGCCCTTAGTATGAGAAGGCTGACCTCTGACCTCTCTGTGGGAGCATATCTAGCATGGCTGCATAGTGAGCACTATGATCAAATAATAAGCGTCTTCAAGATTACTGAGCCCATAAGCTACCGGCTAAGACAGACAACAACAAAAAAGATGAAAGGATATGAGTTTATGACTTTATTTGATTTTTAATATGGGTGGTGCAGGCCTTCGCCTGGGACACCATTTTATGTTTGGAGGTTGTTTGCAGTGCCACTGTTGTCTGGTCTTGTTTTCTGTGCTAGGCTACATGACAGGTGTTTGGCTGCTATCGTTTCCTCATGCGAACACCAGTGAGAGGACGTGGTCTTGCGTACGGAGGCATGCTGGAGACAAGCACTGCAGAAACAGGATTTCCACATGGCAGCACAACTTAAGGAGCCTTGAAATAAATTCCTTTTTCATAACTTCAAAGGCAGCAGGAAAAAAAACCCATAATATACTGCTACTATTCCAGTTGAAATGTGTGACATGAATGTAAAAGATGTAAAATGCATAAACCCTAAAGTAGCAGAGCCCTCCGGTGTGGAGCACCCAGCCCATGAACCACTGCAGCGTCTGGATCCAGAAGCAGTCGAGAGATCATCATGTGTGGTATTTGTGATTTAAGAAGGTCCTGGTTAGCATTTACTTCCAAAGAGACTGGATTTTTCCTGAGACTGGATTTTAGAAGTCTGCTTTTAACAGCTGCACATGTACAAGCTGGAAGATATTAAAACCAGCCTTTAATAACTCCCTCTCCAAGAAATATGGACTACAAAAGGAGAGGATAAGAATAAATAAGATGACCTCAAACAGTACCAAAACAACAAACATAACAGCAAAAATAATATGAAGAAACATGGAAAATCTGCAGTTTGCAATGAGCATATGCAAACAAATCAAATACAATACTCCTAGAAAAAAGACAGCCTGATGTCATGGATGAAACTGAAGAAACATTCCAGAAACAAATGCCTTCACATGATGGAACAGAAAGCTCTTGATCTTCTGTGTTAAATGTGATCAGTGTATTGACTCACTCCATGTTTCATGATGAAATATGACCGTGGGAAGCAAACACGGATGGGATACATACTGTTTCCTGCTGTGCATCATTCCCTCCTGATTCCTCATAATGCATCATGTCTGTGTTCTCAGTTCAGGTTGTTCCAGGATCCACTGGAAAGCAGAACTGCAAAGCCTTACCCTTCTAGGTATATTAACAAAAGAGAGTTTTGTTAATTGCAAAGTCAAAATCTTATCTAAAGCTTTTCTCTGAATTTTCAACAGATGTATTCTTGAACAATGTACCATAATCACAGAAAAATCACAACTATATACAGTATAGTATATACAGTATATATATATATATATATATATATATATATATATATATATATATATACACTATATTGCCAAAAGTATTCACTCACCCATCCAAATTATCGGAATCAGGTGTTCCAATCGCTTCCATGGCCACAGGTGTATAAAATTAAGCACCTAGACATGCAGACTGTTTTTACAAACATTTGTGTAAGAATGGGTCGCTCTCAGGAGCTCAGTGAACTCCAGCGTGGAACTGTGATGGGATGCCAGCTGGGTCATGACATTTCCTTGCTCCCAAATATTCCACAGTCAAGAAAATGGGGGGGTGGGGGGGGGTGTTTGGGAACGACAGCAACTCAGCCATGAAGTGGTAGGCCACATAAACTGACGGAGCGGGTCAGGGGATGCTGAAGCACATAGTGCGAAGAGGTCGCCAACTTTCTGCAGAGTCAATTACTACAGATATCCAAACTTCATGTGGCCTTCAGATTTGCTCAAGAACAGGGTGCAGAGAGCTTCATGGAATGGGTTTCCATGGTCGAGCAGCTGCATCCAAGCCATGCATCACCAAGTGCAATGCAAAGCATCGGATGCAGTGGTGTAAAGCACACCGCCACTGGACTCTAGAGCAGGGGAGGTGCGTTCTCTGGAGTGATGAATCGCGCTTCTCCATCTGGCAATCTGATGGACGAGTCTGGGTTTGGCGGTTGCCAGGAGAACAGTACTTATCTGACTGCACTGTGCCGAGTGTAAGGTTTGGTGGAGGGGGGATTATGGTGTGGGGTTGTTTTTTCAGGAGCTGGGCTTGGCCCCTTAGTTCCAGTGAAAGGAACTCTGAATGATTCAGCATACCAAGACATTTTGGACAATTCCATGCTCCCAACTTTGTGGGAACAGTTTGGAGATGGCCCCTTCCTGTTCCAACGTGACTGTGCACCAGTGCACAAAGCAAGGTCCATAAAGACATGGATGGCAGAGTCTGGTGTGGATGAACTTGACTCCCTGCTTCCACCACAGATAGTTATGCAGTTCAAACACTCATCACCATGAAAGGCTTAAGCCATAAACATTCTGTGGACTTGCTTCTGTGGCCTATGTCCACACACACTCTATTCATAGGACGGAACAGACTGCCAGAGTCCACAGATTTTAAGATCAAAATTAAGATTATAGTTTACCTAGCAATAAAGTCATTTAATAGCATACTAACTTGCTAAAACACATGAATCAGCGCTGCTGGATGAATGTCTCTGATGAGGAAAACGGACATTGCTGTAGGCATCAGACTTCTTGTTTTTTTGCAGAACACCATATTCAAAATGACAAAAGCACACAAACATTATGCAGTTAAAAACAAGACCACGTTCATATAATGTTGGCAGTCTAAGTCTCCCTTACCAGAGCTTGATCACTCCAAGTCAGTTTTTCACTCCCGCTGAGAACATGATTCTGTAGTTCCTCCATTACCTGGTGATCTGCTGCCATCTGGTGGTGGCCATTGCGTACAATTAATGAGTTGAAACCAGAAGCTACATCGCGAGTCATTAGAGCCATTTTAAAGAGAAATTAACAGGCGTGAGACAGCGGTGTGTACATTTAAGATGCGTCTCTTCACAGCACCACGATGACCAGGTTCTTACGGACATGTTGCTCAAGTTTAGTCAGTTATGTAGAACTGATATCACTGTTTGTTTTTTTGAAAACCTGTATAATGCTCTTCAGTTACCGAGAACATGGTGAATATGATCACACTGACATAAACCGAATTCACTTCAAATTTTTAGATTGCAAATTGATTTTTTTTTAAAGGTAAACTCTCCCTTCCAAATGCATTTTACAATATAATGGTAAATAACCAAGCAAAGCAACTGTGCATTAAAGTGTAAACAGTGATTGCGTGAATAGGGGCACCAAAAACAAAACAACACAAGTGACCTGGTACCCTTGAATTTTTATTGAAGCTTATTGATAACTCATTCATATAAGGTGACAGTGATATCAGTTCTTGAATGAAGATAACAAGATTTACTTTGCTTGCTAACCTGAAAGCATATTTTAGCTACAAGCGAATCACAGAGAACACAACTTATAACTGTCATCTTTATAATTAAATTCATTACATTTTTGAGATAGTACCTTGTTAACGTAAGTTGGGACAGATGTGGGACAAACTATAATGGCACAGCATCAGGTAAAAAACTAATCACGCCATGGCCAATAAGCATTCTAGAAACCTACATTTACCAGGACACATAGAAATATGACAGTAATCAACCCAATATTAGGTTATCGTTACTGTTCATTGGATTAAGACACATGGCATTCAATTGGACACTTAAACATGTTTCTTTAAACCAAACTTCTTCCAAAACACTGAACCCAAACACCCCAAATTGGCAAAGAGATTATCAAGACTGCACAATTATTTCTGAAATTATATGAATATTATATAAAACGTATTTTACAAAAAAAACATACATTTATGTTTAATGATATGTTAACCCAAGTTCTAACCTGCAAAAAAATTCTCTGAAGCTGTATTAGAGAAAACGGACTTCAATATTAGTTCAGTAATACTTAAATATAGTGGAGAAACAACAGTCTGTGTCACAGTCAGTATAGCTTGGCACCACATGGTATCTACTGTCTAATCTTTCACTGTGATTGTGTCTGTGCGGTTGAACTTAAGCATGAAAGGCAATAAAAAACTTGATTACAAACTAGTTTGGTGTAGAAAATATGGAATAAGATTTCAAATATCTTCATGTTTTATACTGTCAAAAAAACTGATAATGTCACGATCAGCCCCGGATCCCTCCCTGTGGGCGTGTGTTTATGTTGTCGATGTCCTTATGTGTATTTCCGTGGGTGTGTGTGTCGGGATGAGTGTGTTCATGAGTCGCACCTGTAGCTTGTCTCGTCGTCACGAAGGGTTAGCGTGGTTTGTCTATTTAATGTGTGCTTGCGCAGTGTCCCGTGCTCGTCTTTGTTGAGTCGTAAATGTGGAGTCGGAGTGTGTGTTTGTTACATGTAAACGCTGACGTTAAGAGAAAATAAAAGAGAAGAAAAGTGCATCCCTTCTATCACGGTCGTCTATTTATTAGTGCATTAGAATTCCACTCCACCGTGACAGAAAGACGAGCCGCATGATGCCAGGACACCGTGAGAGGGGAAGGAGAGCCAGCACGCATGGGGCGCGTAGAGGGGGGCACCGGCATACCCTCTCGAACCGGGACCGTCCCCTGCCTTCCTCGAGTCCACCTCCTCGCAGACCTGGAGATGGATAAGAGCGAGGGAGAAAGAATAGCCGCCTATCTGCGGAAATACCCCCTCGAGGCGGAAGAAGAGGGGTTGGCAGGTTATTACCGCCTCCTCTCGGAGGCCGCTTGGGACGCACGTATCCGCCTACCCTTAAAAGCCTACCGCTACCTCGCGGAGGAAGCATGGGCGGAGCGAACCCGCCAGCCGAGGGAGGACCCCGTTCCCAGGGCAGAGGAGGTACCCGAGATTATGATTGCCTCCGGGTTGATAGAGCTCGCTCCCCCTGAGAGCGAGGACGGAGAGACAGACTACGAAGAGGACGAGGCCTCTCCCCCGTCAGTGTGCTCTAAGAGCACAGTGCGCTACCTGGGTGAAGAGGAAAGCCCCCCTCCCTCCGAGTACGCGACAGAGTATGAGGGTGAGTGGAGCGCGGACGATCGCCCCCCTCCCTCAGAATACGCGGAAGACACGGAGTACCAAAAGGGGGTTATGACAGTCCTCCTCCCTCTGAGTACGCGACAGAGTATGAGGGTGAGTGGAGCGCGGACGATCGCCCCCCTCCCTCAGAATACGCGGAAGACACGGAGTGCCAGAAGGGAGGTTATGACAGTCCTTCTCCCTCCGAGTACGCGCAGGAGTACGAGGGTGAGTATTATGAGGACGATCGCCCCCCTCCCTCAGAATACGCGGAAGAAACGGAGTACCAGAAGGAGGACAGTTTCTCCGTATCCGAGTACTCGACCGTGGGAGACAAGCCAGAGAGTAGGAGGCCCGGCCAGATGTCGCAACAGACTCCCATGGAAACGAGTGAGTCCGTGCCCTGGGAGAGAAGCGCCCCTTCATCACAGCGAGAGGATCTGGCAATAGACTGCCAGTGGGAGAGAGCGCTGGAAGAGGCCAGTATGCGGAGCTATGGTTCCTCTGAGGGCGAGAGGAGTCTGGGGGAGGAGGTCGAAGAGGTTTCCCCTTGGCAGGGTGTCGGGGCACGGCGCAGAGAAACAGAGCGCGCACTTCGCTCTGGCCAGCGAGCGTCGGTAACGCCCCGAAAGAAGGCAACAACCCCGAGGCGCACGACACGCGCTGGGCAGCGCGCTTCGTCAACGCCCCGGCAGAGGGCAAAACCTCCAGGGCGCAAGCCTCAAGCTGGTCAGCGAGCGCCGGTAACGACCAGCAGGAAAGCGAAAGCCTCTGGGCACACGCCTCGCGGTGGTGGGCAGACACAGGGTAAGCCCAGGAGGAAAAGGAGTCGGGCCACCCAGACCCAGGAGCCGACGCAAGCTCCCGGTCCACCCGAGGTGGGGAGAGGGACCTCAGAAGCCGCGACGGGAGGAGGGTTTGGACCGAACCCCCAATGGTCGCGGGGTTGCAGTCCGGAAAGCCTGCTCAGCTATTGTCCCTGCTCCCTATTCCTGTGTTCGTGTCAGTCCCTGTGTTTCTACCGAATCCCCTTCTCCCTATGTTGCCTATGCTAATTAATGTGCCTGTGTGTGTCTTAGTGTCTGTACCGGTGTTTTTGTCTAACGTGTTTTCCCCTGTCCTCCCAGGGAAGTGGATCTGAGGTGCGTGGCTGTGCTGCTCCTCCTCGGGGGGCGACAATGCCCGGAGGCCGGAGTTCTCGGCGACCACGGGACCACCCATAGGTGTGGATCCGAGGCAGCACAACTTCGCTGGGCACTCCGGGGCGGAGTAGCCCCTTGGGGGAGGGCTATGTCACGATCAGCCCCGGATCCCTCCCTGTGGGCGTGTGTTTATGTTGTCGATGTCCTTATGTGTATTTCCGTGGGTGTGTGTGTCGGGATGAGTGTGTTCATGAGTCGCACCTGTAGCTTGTCTCGTCGTCACGAAGGGTTAGCGTGGTTTGTCTATTTAATGTGTGCTTGCGCAGTGTCCCGTGCTCGTCTTTGTTGAGTCGTAAATGTGGAGTCGGAGTGTGTGTTTGTTACATGTAAACGCTGACGTTAAGAGAAAATAAAAGAGAAGAAAAGTGCATCCCTTCTATCACGGTCGTCTATTTATTAGTGCATTAGAATTCCACTCCACCGTGACAGATAAACTGTACACTAGACTTCAAATGGGTCACTTATCACCTCATGACTTTGGCCTGTTAGCTAGAGTGAACAGTTACTAAACCTTTTTATTCATTTGAATATGCACATGCATAAATGTACATAATAATGACATTTATATGCCAGGCAGCATAGGTAGAGGTACACACTCTCATGAGACGTGTACACATGAGACGTGTACACATGAGACGTGTGCATGTGAAGAATGCAGCTTGCTTTCAGCTTATCTCAGGCTAGCGAACCTACAGGGAGCGTCAGCAGGAAGACGTGGCAGGACGCAGGCAAACCAGCCCACCGCCATCATGTTGGGACAGCTGAAGAGACGAGGCTATGTGGTCTAGTTTTAAAAAAATATTTTCTTAACTTTCAATACTTTTAAACTGTTCATTTACAAACACAGTTTCATCCGTATGTTAAAATTGCATATGTAATGTATACAATATTTTGTATGTAAGATGATGTTTTCATTATTCTAAGTTAACATAAAATGAAGATTGTGTAAAAGTAAACGTTGCCGTTATGTTGTACACCATTAACTGAAGAAAAATCTTTTCAGCAGTGTTTAGTTTTGTACATCTGTATACTTATTAAAGGAACACATTTTGTTTGTTAACATTAATATTTAAATATGAAAAAGCCTCAAACCACATGTTATGCAAAATAGCCCTGATATGCAAGATGCAGTTAACATTATGTGCTATGGGGATTTTTGTCTGTCTGGGAAAGGCCATTAAGGAATTAATAGAGCGGCTGGGGCAACATTACTAGCAGTAAACTGGCAACTACTGCAGGACTCACTGATACTTCAAATCAGGAATACGATGTCTGCGATGTCTGTGATGTCTGCCCAGAAACTGAGCACTAAGCGTATTGTCATTAAAGTAAACGGTGGCAAAAAAAAAAAACTCTTAGTATTTAAAACAATACAAAAAGGTTATAGAAAAATATATCCAGCTTTAGGAAAAAAAAGACTATGGCACTACTGGAAATCTGAAACATAATTAAAAGTAAACAAATGTTCACTGTAAACAAAAACAGACAGGGTACAATATACAATAAAGGGTACAATGTATACTTTAGAAGAGATATATGCAGACATGCTTTAAAGGCTAAAACTCTACACTGGTTTACCAAACTGAGATGGTCCTTCTGTGGTCCTGATGTATGCATGCACATGCTTTTTTGCATTGCGTTGAGGCACTGGAGCTCCCCAGAGGGACGACATGCAGGCCTGATGCTCTCTGAGGCAGCACTAGGCATCTGGTTTTGGCGGCCCGTCATGAGCAGCTACAGGTGTGCTGGAGTTGACAGGGCTGAGGTTCAGCATGTTGAAGAAAGTGACAACCTGACCAGGAATCTCTGCCAACACACTCTGTGCCAGTGCTTCTTTGGGAGCCTAAACACACACGTACACACACGCGTACACACACGCGTACACACACGCGTACACACATGCATACACACACGCACAAACACAATACACGTTCACACAGAAAAAATGAGAGGAAAGAAAGATTTTTAAATGTCATCATCTGTGTAGGAGAAATTGATCATTGATCACTCACAAATAAACAACAATATATAACCATGAGTTTAAAATGTTAATTTCATTGTTCTTTGCATCTTAAGAATGTCTTCCACAGTCTGTGCAAAAACGGCACAGCAGAGGTAAGTCAGGAGAGAGTGGTCTGTGGGAGACAGCAGGGTTTATGGGGTAGTATTATGGGAATAATCGTGTTGCCCTACATGTCTACGAAGGGTTTGGTTCATGGGAGGGCTGCAGTTTTTTAAATCTGAAGTAGGAAACAACTTGTTCAGGCAACTCTGCCAATACACACTGGCCAAGTGCTTCCCTGGACGCCTGAAATGAGACGGACAGAGAGGCAGATAAAAAGACTCCGGCCTTAAATGCCCAACGAAAACAACGGCAAACATCACAGAGCAAAGGAGACGTCAGGAGAGCACACGGACAGAAGGGCCAATATGCTGACCCACATAAGGGGAACGTCATTACAGACAGCACTGGTTAATGTGCTGTACCACTCATTACCCACATGGGCTTGAGGGTTTACATTATTAATAATGGTTACACAGCATAAATGCAAACCTTATTTTCTACCTCACTTATTATATTGATTACTATAGAGGGGTATAACAAAATTGAGTTGGGGGTCAGATCAGTTAAAGGGAACAGTTCAGTTGCATCGGCAGAGCTAATGCTCAAAATCAAGGAAAAGGTGCCACACATATACAGGATATCAGACTAGTGCCCAGACTGGGATATCAAAGTTGCCCACTCACATTCTGGAAGTTTCTGTAAGGCACAAACTGCACAATGTCCCGCACGGCAGGCTCTCCGGATGGGGACTTTAGGCGTCCGTCGTCTCCGTCCAGAATTTCCATGTCATTAAAGTCGGCCCCGCCCACTCCCACAATGATGAGTGACATGGGCAAGTGGGAGGCAGCCACGATGGCCGCGCGGGTCTGATCCATGTCTGTGATCACCCCGTCCGTGATGATGAGGAGCACATAGTATTGCTGCCGCACGGAGAGACGCGTGAGGGACGGGTCAGGAATACAGCAGGTGACGGAACATGAAGAGGAACTGACTACTGTGCACTAACTTCACCTTTTACTGTGTTTAATGAAACCCAAAGAGTTTTGATATGGCGCATGTTATGTTTTACGAAGCAGTACAACACCGGCCACGGTGAGTTAACCCGTGTGTCGTGCGTCGTTTCCCCGGGAGGTCGTGTTCTGTGCTGATACTCACAGAGGCTGTGCGCTGCTGCAATGCCTCCTGGGCAAAGCCACTCACACGTCTGATGATGGGAGCAAAATTGGTAGGGCCATAAAGTCTGACCTGGGGCAAGCACATCCTGTAAGCTTCTACCACGCCCTCCACTCCTATGGGAATATCACACACACACAACCTTTCGCTGTTTTCCATCTGAAAATCTACAACACAGCTACACGTCCAATAACTGAACCCATTATCCAGAAGAGGGACTTACCGAATTACCACAGAACTTACCAGCACAGTATGGATTTGACGGATTAAATGTGAGGGGGAACTCATGAGACACCTGCAAAACAAGCGTTTCGTGTTCAAACCACACAGCGCTCAGGTGTCCACAGCTCCGTCTTCCTCAGCTACAGGTACATTATGTGTTAGAATTTACCTGCCAGTTTGGTGGAATCTGTGCCCCAAAACCAAAAGCTGGAAACAATTTGTCACTGTAAGGAAAAAAAAAATTGTTTATTTGTAAAAAAGAAATACACCACCATCTTAACATCCTTGAGCAAAATGACCTAGATGAATCTAGATGAGGGGCATATATGATATATATCAGTTCATATATGAGGTCTCAGGGTGATTGGCTGATAGGAGGTCTGGGAATATTGCCAGACCATTTTAATCCGGCTATCACTTCTCTCAAGATTCTGTCAATGAGGTTAGTGCATTTACACAGAAGTATCATCATCAATGTTTAGATAAGCTTTTATATTGTAACTACATGTGAATGGTTCTGTGGTGCTGGCTCTGAATTTCAGAGGTTTTGTTTTGTTGCTGTGTGTTTGGTTTGCATTCAACCAGGTAATTCGGTTAATTTAAGTTAAGGAGAAACACATGGCATAGAAGAATGTCAGCAGGCCCAAGTGAGGTGCTTTCAGAAACTGAGGTTCCCACTTAGAAGAGCTAATGACAACTAGCCCCTCTAGGCTGGTATCACTTGATAGTAATTACAAACTACTACCATCTAAGCTAGCAACAGTGCAACAGTATCAATTATATATTTGCTGCACATTGCATTTCTTACTGCGACTAAGGTTATATGAAAAATAATCATACAAAGGAAACTAGAGGAGTGTAGGCGAACATTTTCCATAAATGTTTTTTTTTTTTTGCATACCAGTTTCCATAAAAATAAACAATTTTGTTTTTAAAAAAAATAAAAAAACACCAGTTCATGGAGCTTCACCTGTCATAGTCCTGGATCACCAGGCCAACAGACCAGATGGCAGAGAGGTACTCGTTGACCCCATTGGGGCTGATGTAGTGCAAGGACTTCGGAGACTTCGGGTCACCATTTGAACCTGTGAAATCTATTCCAACCTACACAAGAAAACGTGAGAGTGATGTTCTTATGCGGAGGAGCAGGTTTGTATTATGAAATGATATGTGGTACAGTAACATATGTGGCCTTACAATGAAATTAATCTGGCAACCCCCCATGACATAATCCAAAAAGCTGTACTCCTTTACAACCTGAGAAAAATAAAAGGAACATGTCAAAAATAATCTGAGCACACAATGCAAATAATGCATATTCAAATGAAATGGTTATTAAAATCACAATTTAAAGGGTATGCAGAAGGCAAGTGTGTCCAATAGAGAGGGCGTGTACTACCATAATACCTGGCAGAGTTTCACACTCACAACCCCAGAGTTCTTATAGTTCTTCTTCTTTTGCTTCTTCTTAATGTTAATACATTCAAACTCCGCCTATAGGGTAGAACACAATGTGTTCAATAAAAACCCAATGAACCCAATAATAAACCCAAAAAACTCAAGTGTCTCATCTGTTTTTCTGACCGGAGAAAACCGTGTAGCCTCCTGCAGGCGTTTCATGTTGGTTTCAAAAATCCCAATAAGGTCATGTGACCCATCGTTGTCATAGTCATAACATTCCACCTGCGGTGTCAAAGGTACATCATTATCATAAGACAAAACATGACACAATGTAAACAGCATTCACCAATCACTGCATGGTAACACACAAAAGACACACATAGTAAGGCATGCAAAACATTCACCAAACCAAGAATCATAGATATGCAAATATCTATGAATTATCTACACAACTATAACTATGGTAATCAAAAAATTACCATAATCAACACACTACTTAAAAAGCCATACCATGGCACTGCACTACAAGAGTCCAGACGAAATTACTGCCCCATCTCCAGTGTCTATCACCAGATATAGTAAATCAGTCATGAAATCATAAGGTGTCATTGGGAATGCTCAGAGAATGCTGAGTATAATGAGTCCTAAAGCTAGCCCAACAGGTAGGTAGATAGCGAAGACTGTCTCTATGAGACAAGAACTAAGCTAAATTTGACTACTGGTACAGTGATTAGAGAAAGCACACCAGAACAATGCAATACAATACACTTTATATGAATATGAAATGACTGTGATACTCTATTGAGTATAAAGCTCTATTCATCGGAATGAGTCAAACCACACTGTGAGATGTAAAGCAACTTAACTGAATTACCAATGAACAATGAACTTCTTTCCTTTTATAGACGTTTGTCAGTAAACAAGGCAATCACCAACACGTTAATGCAGAAATAATGACAATTACTAAACAACTCCTTAAGCATCAATGACAATTCAAAAGCTACTCAAAAGAATGTAATACTACAAAAACAGCCAGGACACTCAGAAAGTGCCATTTATATGATGAGTATTGTGAGAAGAGTTATGTAAGATTTATTTTCTACAACAGTACAGATACATCATTTGCATGGGACACTACCTTGATAGGTTTCTCCATGTCTCCTCCACAAAGAGACTGAAGGGGGATTCTGAAAGGTCTCCAAGTGGGGTTCAGGTTGTTTTTCACCACCTTTAGAACAAAGAAGGAGAAATGTGCCAGTCAGACTAAATAAGACATAAAATCAATTAAAAGCCATCTTATGAAGACATCGCCTTGTGTTTCACTTCCACCACATGTTAATAGTAACTTTCCCAACTCATGATCAAATGAACAAGGGCACAAGTGCTATTACACCATTCCCTGCCTCACTAATGCGGTGGTTGAATCATACCTCCGTTCTGTGAGCAAGTTGCCATCCTGTCTCGGTCTGCCTGTAAAACTCCAGGTATGGGTCTGATTTTCCAAAGAAATCCTGCAAGCATCCCATTATACACAAACTACTTGTTTTTAAGGAGGTACATATTAAAATACATATCAAATATCTATCATAAAAGCTCAAAGACTGCAATAGGTTTTAATGTCGCTCAAAATCTCAGCTTAGTTTGTTTGCGTTGTGCTCACTTGGCCAGAACACGCTACTAAAATGTCTATATAATCCACTTACATTATTTATGGATATATCCTCTTATAACGAGGTTACACACACAACATGTGTTCCTGGCGAAAACAGGAGTCATATATTTTTTTTATATGTAATCACCTTGAATTTATTGGCAGAGAACTGTTTTCTGCACTGTGCTTTTTGCTTAGCTATTGATCTAAAACACTTGAAGCTGCCCTATTAACCATTTACTTTTTTTTAATCTTGTTGTGGGCTAATGCTCTCGATATTGATGCCCGCAATACTATTAATTTACTTCTGCTGTTAATCCACATGGTCTCAGAAGAGCCACTGTCAGACCACTGCTGAATACATGCTGAGTAATCTTGACTCCTAAATGCTTACTATCTATAAAGTGATAAAGTACTTTAAATTGAGTTGAGTGATTATCTAAGCTCAATCAATTTTAATTCAATTTACCAACCTAGTTTTAGTGTCTGCCTAGCACTGATGCTGCTCTTAAATTAGCAGGTTAGTAGTGGTTTGGTTGCCTGTCTTGTTTATCTGGGACCACTTAACACCGACCCTGGTTACCAGTTGTTCTAAGGTCCTCTGATAAGTCTTTACTGAGTCTAACTGTCACCCATGTCCCTGTTCTGCCTCTTATATCTTCTAATAAGAGTCCCCAGTCACTCCAGAAACCCGGCTGAACAGAATGCAGTACGCCTTCAGTAAATATGGCTCCAAGTTCTGGAATTCTTTATATGAATGAAGTGTTTTAAACTACAGTATTTAAAACATAATTCAATTAGACATTTTATCACATTGCCTCTGTCACTCTAAAGAATTTTTATTATTTTACTAATTTTTTTATTGTTCTCTTACTTTCTGCATTTTTGTTTTTTGCTTACATTTTGTATCATGTTTATTATGTAATACACTTTTTCATAAGGTGCTATTAAAATAGTATTACTAATATATTACTAACTATTATTATTACTTCGGTTGTATGATTTTGACTTTTATATTATACTGTAAAGCACTTTTCAATTTTTTCTCATTTCATTTTTACTGTTATCAGAATACGGTTTGTAAACTTCTTTAAAATGTCCTATACAAATAAAAATGTATTATTAGTGTAGAATTATGTGATACTTTCAATTTGCATTGATTACATATTGAATATGTATATATTATAAAATATGAATGCAAGCCCTTGATGTTTCTTCAGAAGGTTTTGTCTTACCTTATTATCTAGTTTCCTGGCATCAGCTTCAAAATTCACCACTCTATTGTCCTTGATTTCCTCTGCACTGACCTATAGCAAAATGTACATCTCAACTGAAGAAGAAAGAAAAGCTCAGACCTGAAAAAGCTAAAACTTCTCTGGTTTCTAACTCTGGTTTCTAATATCTGAAATCCATCTTAAAAATTATAATTAGATGGCAAATGCATATTCATAGCCATTGTGAGGGTAATAATAGCACATTTGATGCAATGAGCATTTGGCTCTACCAGGTGAGCTACAGTGACATTGGTACAATGTTGGGACAATGGTTGAGAGAAATGGAGATAAGCTCACTGTAATGGTTCCTTTGCCAGCTGGTTTTTTGCTCTTCAAGAGCAGCGGTCTGGTCAGCTTCCCACTGGATACAATCTGCATTGTGAAAAACAAAACGCTTGTACATGTGTGTAGTATATAGGAGAGAGTTGGAAATCGGCAACAATTGGCAAATTGGAAATGCATACAGAAGCAAATAGTGTAAAGATTATCAACAAAATGATCATCAAGCCATCTCTCCCATTTGTAACCAATAGATGATAACTAATAGATAATAACTATTGGTCATTTAGATAATGAAAGTTTAGATAACAACTGTACAGGTCAATACATAATAACTGTGGTACTGGAGCCCGCAACTACCCTAGATGTGCTGCATGTGAATGTCTTAGCACAGCCACATAACTAGCACAAAAGGATTAATTGTTATCACTCCTTCTCATGTTAGGATTGGGCGATCTTCCCAAAAAAACCTATCACAACCTTGCCAACACCCAATCACAATCCACAATCTGACTAGTGATCTTTCTTTCCAGTTTTGAAAGCACATCCAGATTCGAACAGAATCCAGATGTCTACTTGCAAAATTTAAAACCCAATACTGCACAAAAGATACATACAAATTCTGCATTCAATTAGCTGTAATTAGCAGCTAAGAAAAATAAATTGAATAATACAGATTTTCAAATACTTCAGTAGTAAACAAAACCTTCGTCGTGTTTCTTCTGAATCTTCTGTCATCAGTAGATATTAGAAAATATTTTGACTTGCATCATACCATGGTGCATCATTGTCTTAAATCCCAAATTGTTTTAAATGACACCATATCTTTAGCTAGATAAGAAAGCACTTTGATAAACAATTTGCTTGTACAGCTAAAGAAGGACCTCTGTCTAAAATGTCCTGCGTGTTTCTGCGTATTTGGTATTTCTCAAAATACCAGACAAAATAAGCCACATTAAAGTAATGTTCCCTGTTCATAAAGTTAGGTGTGCACCCTGTATGTACATACTGCAAATATTGATACAACTATTATGCTCAGCTCTCACATAACAATAAGTACCTGATTTTCACCTGTTTAATCACCTGTATTCTATATCTCACCACAAAGTGCAATTCTAATTTACTTTGAACAGTTGTAAATGGGAACTGTCTTACCTGACCTAAGGAGCACTCCAACTCCCCAAGGAAGTCATGATCGCTCAGGTTAGTGGTTTTATAGTCTATGTCATAAATGCCAAATATAAGCTTCTGCACCAATTCAAACTGGTAATCAATGACAATCTTCTTGGCAAATTTTGGATTCAAACAGTTCTGGACTTTCTCTGTGCGGCCGACCTAGGAAACAAGGAACAGTTTGTATGTAATTTGTTATGAACATGTTGATTTCTTATGTTTGTCTCTGTGCAGCATGCCTGGTCATTGGACTGACCTCAAACCACTGGTTCCCAGATACATTCATATGCAGTACACACAATGGATCAGACTTGGAAGTCACATCCTTGTCCAAGAGGTTTTCACAGGAGATTGTCAGCTCCACCTTAGTCACACACTGCGTCGCCATTGGTGGAAGCTTAAAAAAAGCCACACATTAAATGACTACATGCAAAAAGTAAAACAAATATACCTGGAAAAACTAGAAAGTAAGGTTTGTGAACACACCTTGAGTTAGCTTGCCAGAGCATGTTTTAACAGCATGAAAACTATGGCTATGCTAACTGAAAATCAGTATGTATCATTATTAATGGCAGATATGGAAAATGTATCACAAAGTAACCGTTTATATCAGGTTTAATGTGTCGAGTTTTAACATTTGAGTTTTAAATTCAAATATCGAGTTTTAACATAAATTATCTTCAGCTGGAGGATGGAGGGATAAAAAAGCAGGAATGATAGAGAGAGAGCCATCAGTATAAATGGTCAGGGACAAAGCAAAGTCTATGGGGGAAGTGGTCGAATGGAGGGATGGAATGGGATACAAGTGATGTATCACTAAAACCACAAGCACAGGACAAAAGTTTCTAGAAAAGTTGCGGTCTGTCAAAAATAAACTGAAAGCGCAACGTGAACGTATAAGTCATGTTCGAGTACACACCCATTCACACACTGCTGCTTTATTGTGCTGTTTGATCGCTCCCTGCAGTGTTTTGTTGCTGGTGTGGAAAATAAAATCTCCAAACTCCTGCACACGCCTCTCGCTCCCTCCCGCCGTCCTAACATCATATTACCCTGTACCAATCGGTATAACCAAATCTAATTTAGCCCGCATGATCATTTTCATAATACCATATAATACCAGAATACCAGAATGTCAACTTAAATACTCTTAAAAAAACTTAAGACAGTCCAGTCGACGCATGAACCCTGGCAAAACGACACGGCCCTCTGTAAGTTCTCCCCTCCCTGTACTGCAGGCCCAGGTGTCAAATCCACCCCATCGGCGCTTATGGGGTAAGATATAATCGGCAGGGTCCTCAATGCGTGTGTGAACATCACTTTATTAGTTAAAATAACGTGTTTTACATGTAGTCCACCGCGTAGCTGCCAGGCTGGGGTAGCGAAAACGTCATCAGACCAGCTAACTAGGTTAGCTATCGTTAGCTATGTCGCTAGCCAATCAGCTAAAACAGTTATTCCACACCAGTATTCCTGATTATGTGAACAATTTCATTACTAATAACAATAAACGTCGCTAGCGATGCTGACTAAATTGACTTTACTAACGTTACCTTAGGGTCGCAAACTTTTAGCCGCATAGCTAGACTGCTAACATTTGTTATCAATGTGTAGACGAACTTAACTGTTAAATGTTACTAGCTGTACATTATATTCTTTTTTTTTTTGCTATATATCTAACTACTCACTTTTTTCCCCCTTGAGTCCTTCAAATCTGTTTCCCCCCGAGTCCTTCAAATGAAACAGTGTTGGGTAAGTACACTCCGAGACCAGTGTTCGGTGAGCCCAACGCTTCTTCCTGCCCTCAACATCGCATTCACTCCCTCTGACAGAAGCTGTGTGGCGGTCCGCCTCACTCAGCATTGCTCACTTTGGTAAGGACACCGGTCTGCTTAACTGTTTGGTTTATTTATAGGCTTTAAAGCAAAACAAATAATTTAAAAAATGTCCCCGTCCCCCGTCCCCTGCACATTTCATTGATTTTCCCCAATAAATTTAATCAAAATAGGCCTGAAACCTGTTTCGCCTATCAATTTATTAAACCCAGCACTTTCTTTTTTTTTTTTTTAGGAAAAAAACAATTTCATGTAGTTACTCATGCTAGTCATAAAAAGAGTGGGAATTACTCATAACTGACATTTTAGTACAGGCGTATGGACGAAGGGTAAAGTCACATTTTCTGCTCTATTTATGTACATTATATGTACGTGTTTAAGACGTGATGATGAGTTTTCTGAGCAGGGACTACACTGTTTTGACACCTGCCCTAATTTCTCCCACTGTTATCTCCGGAACATGCAAAGGCATTTTCGTAACTTGGAGTCTGGGTTATTCCAAAGTATTAATGACTGGAAGAAATAATAGCCGACTTCCAAATTAGGTCAGTGTACCTGTCAGCAGTGATTGTGCCACTCCGGAATTTAAAGATTAAAGCTGTAGTCCCTGTTCGTAACGCTGTCACAATACTCATCGTCAGGTCAATTCACCTAGTACTTTCAACGTCCCCGTTATATTCTTTGGTTTGTTCTGGTATTTACAGAGATAGACATGTAACGTTTAACACATACCATACTCACAAAACGTTAAGGATATTTGGCTTTAATGTGACCTTCTCTAAACTTTTGAATGCACATGTCCAACTGTTCAGTGTTTCAGTACTTTTTTGCAAAACCTGCTGTTCTCTACTAAGGAGTTTAAAAGCAAAATTCCCAGCAGGTGTTTGATCCATGAATCAACCGATAAAATTCCTGGTTCATTTAGAATTTCTACAGTCCTCATCATGCTGTTCACATTTTGACATCATGAGACCAAGACAACACCTAACAATTGATCAATAGTGCCTGGCCATTGCAAAGTTTTAAACAGGATGTTCTCAGACGGAAGTGGCCACTGAGCTTAAGTGTCATCAGTAGGTTGCAACAGAGATACAGAGACTGGACTAATCACAGAAAGGTATAGAAGTGGACGCCCTTTAACCACATCCCACACTGATGACTGCTTCATTGTGAACAGTGCAACTGTCAGACCATTCGAAACTGTTTACATCAGAGTGGTCTGTGGGCTAGTTGACCTGCAAGGATACCTGACCACACCACAAGGCTCAGACGTCATCGTGTTGCATGGGCCATGGAGCATTTACGCTGGACTAGGGAAAAGTGGGCGTCAGGGCTGTTCACTGATGAAAGTCGATGCACACTGAGCAGAAATTATGGTCACCAATGATATTGGGAGACGTCAAGGAAAGCACCATGCGTCGGCCACTGTTGTCACCAGACGAGCCTTTGGTGGTGATGGTGTTACAATGTGGGCAGATGTGTCTAGTCAATACAGACAAGCCCATACTACATGAATTACATCATTATCCCAGTCATTGTGCCTCTGCATGAACAACACAGGCCTAATTTCATCTCCATGGATGACAATGCTCCAGCTCATTGAGGTCGCATTATTAGGGAACGGCTGCCAGAGACTAGGGAACCTCAGATGGAGTGGCCTGTACTTTCTCCACACCTGAGTCCCATAGAAAAGCTATGGCATCAGTTGAGTCGCTGTTTAGAGGCTTGTAACTGTACCTCAGAACCTCAATAACCTGAGGGCCCTTCAAGAGTGGGATGCCTCAGCAGACAGGTTGACATGTGATCAACATCAGACATCGTTGTCGAGCTGTAATTGATGCTCAAGGGCACATGATAAATTACTGAGACTGACATTTTTTGTTGGGGTATACCCACGACCCATGTTGTTGGCTTTTATATGAGACGAGGAATCACTGCATGCTTCTACTTAAATGCCCTACTTTCATGATATATCACTGCAGCGTATGTTTTAAATTTTACCCAAAACCCAAACATGCCTAAGTTTAGTGTATTTAAGTACAGCAAAAAACCTGCATAAAGCGCATGAACATGAAGAGTGTAGAATTTTGCTGGGTAGTCAAAGTTCGGTACGCCTAATGAAAAGTTGACTCGCCAATAAGATTCTAACTGCAATCCAATGCGCAATGTTCTTCTTGTGATACAAAGTTAAATACAAGCAACAGTAAGTTTAATCTTTAACTGTGCAGTTCATTTAGTTGTTGGTGACACATTAAATAAAGCCCCTACAGTTACATAATGTAAATGATCTAAAATATTATTCACATGATCAGATCAAGGTCCAAGATGAAATTGGCCATCATTCAGTATAATGTTACTACATAGTTGTATTACACTTTGCTCTCCGTCCCGTAACTCCGCAATCGCTGTTATTTTATGCATTTTATGCATGGTAAAGAATAGGGTATTCAACACATTATATTAAATAAGTTTAAATAAATTTGTATAATATTATACAAAATGTATTACACAAAAAAATGTTATACATGAATATTGTCCTTGCATCCCTGAGCCAGTGATACCAAATATAAGCAACCAGTCCCAACTATCATATAGGGAAGGCTATGCAACAAAGTGGTCCAGAGTTGCAGTATTGAGCCAAAGAGAGAGAAAATCCAAATTAACTGTCAAAAATATATTTACTCAGTTTAAATTCACCACATAGATGGAGATACGCTGACATTTTTGTTAAATTTCCATTCACTTGAAATAAACCTAGATCTAAGTAGGCAGACTCAAATGTCATAAAATCTTTAAGAAGAACATTTTTAACATTAAACACTGAAAATAGCATTCACAATTTAAACAATTATAATCCAAAAACAATTAAATTAAATTTTTTTCAAAAAAGATTTTTTTTATTAACATTCTTGTGCTGGTCTAAAATAGTTATAAAATAGCTATAGACCACCTCCAGCCAAATGTGAGGATGAAAGGAGTGGCAGTAAGGCCATGAGTTGGACTGAGGTGTGGCGTCCCACACTTAACTGGACACACCAGCATAGATTTCTTTCAGGTACTCAAGCTCATCGAAGAGCTTCTTGTTTTGCACCTCCAGCATTGTAAGACGGGTCTCTAGGCAGCGCACATACTCTCTCTTCCTGCGGCGACACTCTTTAGCCGCCTTCCTGCAAAAGCACAAGCGACAAATGCAACATACCACATTCACTGACTCCAGAACAGTGCAGTAAACATGCTTTCAAACACCACCAACAGATGCAGGCACAGACAGTCTTCAACTCACAGAATTACACACACGAGGCAACCGTGGCCTTTTCTGGCTGTTGCGAGCAGTAGCTAAACAATAAGTATAAAGCACTTTTGCCCCAGATGCTTGCAGTAACCTGTAAAGAGCAGTCTCTTTAATGTCTGGCCTAAAATGGCCTTCCACTATTCAATTTTGTGACTGTAAAGGTCGTTTAGGGCCTTGAGTTCTTCGATGAGCATCTTGTTTTGATTTTCAAGCACAGCCACCCGATTTTCGAGACATTTGACATACTCTTTCTTCTTCCGACGGCATTCCCGGGCAGCTTCCCTGGAAGCGACAACAAAGACGCTCTGTGAGCATTACCATGTCTGTTTTGACTTCCAGAGTCAGAGAAAAATACTCGCCAATTAGCAAGCCAATCAAGCCATGTGCATGTGGAGCAAAGTGTGTCAAAGGCGATGTGAGGGTCAGATTTACTATAACTTTATTACATTTATCTACATATGTTAATCAAATGTTAAACAATAAATGTACTTTTTTTCTTCGTCTACTTTTAATATACAACTATATTATTAAATTAACTGAACAAAGGTACAGTCAAACTACGCTAATTTATCAGGTTTGGTAAAGAGCAACTGTATTACGCACCTCTCTATCTGGAAACCTGTGTACTAGGTTTGCTTAATTTACACCAGATTTAAATGTGTGCTATTCTTGACCTACCGAGGGAGGTAATCTGTTTTATGAAAGATTGCTGATTTAGCAAAGCACTCTGAAACCATACTGGGACTCTTGAGTATTCTCAGTTGAGTAGGATTTAACCTTATTGGTTCTGACCAGCATTGTTATCCAAGAGAACTGGACAGATAGCACTAATATCCAGCAGCCTGTTTAGATCTGGCTCCTGCCAACACCAAATCACACACTGATTCTGTAAGAAATGAAAAGCAAAGAACTTTCCAGCTCATTACATGATATTCTGACATTAGGACACTGAAGCTAACACAACTGGGTTACTTTGTAAAATGCAGTACTATTTTTTTGCAGCTTTCTTGACTGAGGACTGTTTCCATTCTGTGTGCCAAAAACAGATACCTTGGGATCTGTAAATAACAGTTGTTTGCTGTTTGAATGTCCCTTCCTTTGACATTTTAGTAACATGCCGGGAAGCGAAAAGGCTGTTTCATCAAATTCTAATTTGCAATTTTCACATACACAGATGAGACAGACAGACAGACAGACAGACAGATCTTATCTTACAATGACAAATGTAAATTGTGCTACAAATGACTGCACAATTTTTAAGATATTTACATTGTTTTAAAATAAAAAATCTCTCAGGCTCTTAATTGCACCCGTCCCCCAAGTCTACCCTTTTTGTATCTCTAGAGATGAGACAGACGAAATGAAGGTATAGGTAGTTATGGGAATTGGCATGTTCTAAAAAAAATACATCTCTTCTCATACTAAGAAATACAGATACAAAGAGATACAAAAGTAGTAAAGTCATTTTTGTTTACACATTTACAATTATTAAAATATATATCACCCTGTTAAATTATTCTCTGAGATTAGGGAAACAATAAAGATGCATATGACATCTTAAAATGATAAATGCACAACATGACTGCATAATAAAAGTTTTTAAAAGTTTGGTTTCTCTAGTTCAGGAAAAACTGGAACAAAGAAGGAAAACACAACAAAAAATAGAGTTGGCTTTTTAAAACATCATGAAATTAAAATAATTATATGCAAAACAATTTTGACTTATAGCAGTACAAACATCATAAAAAAGGGAAGAGTAAGTCCACAATGATGGAGAGGAGACAGAAACCATAGAGAGTTTATGTTAGTGAAACACATGCAGGGTGTGTGAAAGATAAGTTGTGTACACAACCTGCCTTAAATATTATGCAAATAGAACATTAGGTACAACCTGACAGTTGAAATGGGCTAAAATCTCTATATTGCAATGGGGATATATGTATATAAATCTGAAGATTTGTGTGTGTGTGATATGTGTACACACACACACACACACATACCCACACACTTTTTTCTGCATATGATATGCGCTTCTCAGTAGGTTAAGTATAGGAATGGAGCAAATATGGTACCTGTTCTTCATCAGCCGGAGCTCCCTCTTCCGCGAGGCGTCCTCAGCCAGTTGCTGAGGGCTGTGCAGGGATCCTGGAGAGTTGGCCATCACTACACCCTGTGGGAGACTGGAGCTGGGTGAGCAGATCTGATACGCAGACATATCGCCTGTAGCAGCTAGAGTAACACACACATACACACACACACACAAACACACACACAGATACACAAAAAAATAAAACAATTTGCATTTTAGTTCATTTGCACAATTCAAATAATCTCCAAGTCAATTTATTTTTATATCCGAGTGCCTATCCTCATATGAATCTAATAATAGAATTACAAATGAATTTAGTGTTTTAATGGGGAGGCCTCTCAAACATACCAACATGATATTTGTAATTTGAGTAAGGCTAGCTTACTGGAAATAGCCTAGAACTGGGATATGTCAAAAATAACAATAAAACTATCCAAAGTCACAGTGCAAAATGTCATGGCTTCGATGGTCTTTAGGTGATATTACATTTTATATATTAATTTAATAAATTTAGTAAATAGTAAATTTGTATAGTAATATTGTCAGTTCCATTATTCGTATCTTATTCACTGTGTAGTGAAGCATCACCAAAACCATCAACCATGCCATTTAAACGTCAGTGCTATTTCTGGGTCCCTATAAATTGATGCAGAGCAATAAGGCCATCTGAGGTCAAGAGGTTGATTCTTACACAGAAACATCTCTCTATTGGATATTATGTTACACATACTTAAATATGTTCTAGTATTCTACCTTTATCATGCAAGTATAGATGACCATAAATAATGAAACACAATCATGCTTATAAAAATTCATTCATTCATTATTCATTCCGCTAGTCGGGGTCACGGGGGGGCTGGAGCCAATCCCAGCATCTCCGGGCGAAGGCAGGGTACACCATGGGCAGTTCGCCAGTCCACCACATGGCCAACACGCACACACACACTCACACCTATGGGCAATCTAGAGTGACCAATCAACCTAGGATGCATGTCTTTGGACTGTGGGAGGAAACCGGAGTACCCAGAGAAAACCCACGCAGGCACAGGGAGAACATGCAAACTCCACACAGAGCAGCCCAGACCGAGAATCGAACCCAGACCGCCTTGCTGTGAGGCGACAGTGCTAACCACCACACCACCATGCCGCCCTGCTTATAAAAATGTTGAGGCTTAAGCCTTCTTGAGAATAAAACCCTAAACACCTGGAAGGATAAGAGATTACACTGAGCTGCTCTCAACTAGCAGGCTGTCATTTTATGATGTCTATTAGATACTGTATGACTGCTGAATAAGTGCACGAATAAGATATCTTAGCTGTGGATTTTACAAAGATCCAAACATGCAAATCACAAACACAACACAAAAGTATATAACTGATTCAAATCCTTAAGTCTCATCAGTGTTATTTTCTCATGATATAATTAAACATTCAGAATGCTCTCTGTGGAGAGCTCTGTCTCACTGAGGTAGCAACAGTGTATTATCTAACACATGATTAATCTGGCAGTGTCTTTCTCCCACAAAAGCAACTGCCTGTAATCACAGTATGACTCTGGACTGACGTCAGTGTACATCTTATTTGCTGTTCAGCATTTACATTTCCCTGCTGGTGTCCAATTCCAGGAAAGACAGTGACGTCAGCCAGCCAGGCTGAGTGGGCAGAGCATTCAAGCATTGCACAGAGAGAGAGAGAGAGAGAGAGAGAGAGGGTGGAGACAGAGAGAGAGAGAGAGAGAGAGAGAGGCAGTGAACAGAGAACAGAGCTAAAGAGGCAAGTGAGCAGGCACGAAACCACTGCTGTCAAAATATTTAATGCAATTTTAAAATACTGGCTACATATACATAGTGTAGTTATGAATACACTATTCACTGCCTCTAAACAGAAGTCAAAGGCTATTCAGTTTCAAATTAATTCTTCTACCCAAGCTGGAAACTTATCAAGTTGTTACATGACCAGGTTCTATCAGCACCTGGTAAGTTCTTATTTAATTATAGAAAGCCCTCAATCTGTCTATTTAAAAATGATATAATTAGATAAAGAAGCCTACATTACACTCTAGGCTTTTGGGTTAAAATATTTTTCCTGATGCATTATTCACACCTTAATATTTAAAGCAGAAAAGCAAAAAACATACCTGACTCTGTTTCCTCTCCAATCACAGCCATGTGTAGAGAAACTGTTTCTCCCTCTGCCTTCAATATGTAATGCTGTCCAAACCACTAGCTATGTGTGCAATTACAATTAAAGCTATTGACATCACTATGACATCACTTGCCTCCTGATGTCAATAACATAGGGGAAATCGGAGTCATCCCTGCCTCTTCCTCTTGTCTCAGTCTTAATGCATTTGAGCAGGCCATTCGACCAATCAAGCAGCATTGTAAATGCCAATGCAAATACCACACTCTTCCCTACACGCTATAGAAATGTAACACTGGAATGATAGCTTTAGAGTTTTGAAATGGAGAACGTATGTCACCCTAAACCTTTTACTAGAATGATATGTACATTTTTGGGTTTTGTGTACAACATTTACAAATATTTAAAATGTTAATGTACAGTTGCTCAATAAGATAATAAACATTCCGGTATAGGGTCTCCAAGGGACAAGAAAATACACCTCCTATCAGCATTTTTCCTGATTTTACACATTTTTAAATAAACACCTATAGAAACCTTTCCCTTTTTGTAAAAAAATAAATGGGTGAGTTATTGCTTGATGTGATTAAATTAAGCTGTTACCTTGGACAACCACCTTACTGGCAGGCACGTAGTACTGCTGCGTCCCACCTCCAGCCTGAGCAGAGTATTGAACAATGGTAGCACCAGCCTGTGGGGCTCCTGAGGTGGACATGGTAAACGTCGGAAACCCCTGCTGATTGCTGCCGATCTGTACGCCACCTTCATGGTTGAAGGCAACTTGAGATCAACAAACACATTGCCATGACCAGGGATGTCAGAACCAGCAGAATCAATCAGGTAAATGGTGTTTAATATGACAATATGTTCATAGGATTATATAAAAGAACATTTTATCTGGTAGTTTTTCTGAAAGACTTACTAAGTCGACTTGCATTAGCATTGAAAAAGTTGGGTACTGAGACACTAGCAGGAGTATCCTCTGCATCCGATAACTTTTCTCCCCTCAAAACTGCTGGTGTATCTGTAGCAAGCTCATTCAAACTTCTCCTTAAGGAAACAACACATTGTAACTTTTAACTACCAATAATGTACATATATGCAAGCTTTAGAAAGTCTTTCTTACCTGTAGGAGCATCTAGCATGAACCTCCCTTTTCTGCTGTGAGTCAAGTGCATCCCCTCTACAAGGTTCATTTCTAGACTCAAAGGATGCTGCCTGAAAAGACATGCAGTTCCTTGGCATTTTTTACTATAAACATTAAATACTGTGTTGTACCAATTAATTCCAGTTATATACCATTTTATTTTCAATAATAGTTTCATTGTGGTTAATCTAGCTATGCTTTCCGTGTCACAACAACTACAAACGCCGTAGTACAGCTGAATGCGCTTGGGAAAATGGGTCAACTGCCCTTTGGAGCATCGACGTCAGAACAGCGACGTCTGGTGGTTTGCAACATTTTTTTTGCAAAGATTTAGAAGTCATAGGTTCAAAACTGTGTAGTCCCGCAATCTATATAAATCTACAGACTTAATATTTCGTTAAAATATTTTAGTCGTTAAGGTGTAAATTCCTCTCTGTTGCTTCCATATTTAAAGTTTCCCCTAATCAATTTTAGTTTACAGGATGTTTTACCCGCTCTTAATAGAGCTGTGACTGTACGTGTGTGTGCAAGCACTTTTTGTAATTCTGTAATGTATTAGCCTATTATATTTCATTTATTGGTACTGCATTATATAGGAATTAACTGCATATTTAGTATAAAACATTTAAAACAGGTTACTCATAAGGTACAGTGAAGGAAAAAGTCAGACATAGCCAAACAACATTAGCAAGCTAACTGAGCAACATTTACAATTAGGTTGGTTCCTTGAAATGTCTTCCTTGAAACTTATTTTACTTATTTTACTGGTAACGAAGACAATTCCCAACATGTAAGAAAAATAATTTCTGTAAGGGGGCCTGACTGATTTAATTTAGATTAATTAGCTATCTAGTTATCCAGCTAGCTAAAGTTAACTAGCTACCTGTCGAAGTTTTTTGTTTTGAACTTGTCGAGAAGGACCGTCTGAATCCATGGCGGCTTTTTTTCTTACTAAAAAGTAAATGGGAGTTAAACAAAAATGTATCAGACCATCACAAATATCTTGTTTAAAAGAACGTTACAGTCATGCACTTAGCTAACCTTGCTAGCTAATTAACGGCTAGCTAGCTAAATAAGTTGGATTACCAGTTGGCTAGTTGGCTATTTTAGCCAGCTAATTAAGATAGCTGATTACCTAGCTAGTTTGGTTATATTAGATGCTAATCACAAAACATCTTCGTCTTTAGTCTCAATAACAGTAGTTCGGCTAATTTATTATATTATCATTAATTTGTTCGTTGTATTCCTGGGCTAACCTTGTTAATTAGCCAGCTACTTCTGACATACCTATGAAATACGTCAGGTCCTCTGTGGGGCTACGTCATATAACTTATGCAAAAACTTAAACCGTTCCCTTGGGAGTAGTTTTCAAGACAGCGACATCATAACCTACGTAATATAAACATAATATGGCAACAACTAGCAATGTTTTAAAACAATTCAAACTATAACTGCCTACTTAAAAAAATGAATAATTATGCGCGCGAGATTTTAACCGTCATTTGTGGGACTGCAACTGTTTTAGAACGTTGTGTAATTTGATTTAACTTGTACAAAACGTGGAATTCCAACCTTGGAATTGTTTCGTTCATTTGCAACTTCGAAATTTCGCGACAGTTGGTGACACTGCATCGAATTGGAGTAACTGGTTTGTATTCGCGGGATTGTTCATTAACAGTAAGTCCTCTGGTTGTGGCCTGCTCTTACAAGACTTTTCACTGCTTACTGCCCTCCAAGCCGTTCCAGCTACAAGCATAAGTATTGAGTTTTGGAGTCCAAAAGCTACCCAAGTAACTATAAGTTTCCTAAAATTCTTGTTTTAGTGCATAATGAACACTAAGGACAATGTTCATTACTATGTTTATTTTTGGTATTTCCTGAAAATACAAAACAAAAACCCCCAAAACATTACAAAACATTATTTAACTGAGGTGACATAGGCAGTATATATGAATAAAAAGACAACGAAAATTTGGTCAGTGATGGTGCAACCTTGAGGTAACAAGCAATAAAGGTTTGTTTGTTTGTTTTTTTAACCAAATGATTCAAATAAGTTACTATGTCCTCAGTAATGTTATCAAATGTTTGCATTATAAATTGACAACATAAATCAGTTTTATATTTTGCAGTTTTACATTTCAAAATGTTGTTCGCAACAATTCCTCTGTCACTCTTTCAGTCAGACCTTTAACTTAAACCTAAAAAACACAGAAATAAGTAGGCATGCTCTCAGCACCGGTACAAGGGGTTGTTCGGCAGCTCAGCCAACCAATCTATATACACACAAATATGTGCATCAATTACCTCCAGTGAGAGCATGAGGAATGATGAACCAATCAGAAGAGAAACTGATATCTGTCTTTTGAGGTGCTAAATAAAAAATATCTGACTCCTCCTTCAAATACGTAGTGGCAGAAGCGCAATGTGTGTGTTCCCCAGGTTAAAACATATCAGGTATACTTACAAAAATTGAAATCCTAGTTAAAACCAAAGAAAACGAAGAATTTGAAAACACTTTTTAAAAATGGAAAAAAAATGCCATTTAAATTTTCTGTGAAATAACAATATAGACACACTGCATTTGAGATGTCAAGTTGCTGTTTTTTTTTAAACCATAATCCTTTGGATTTTGCTTCGGATAACCTTATGATTTTGTATCAACCACAGCATGTAGATTCAGCTAGCATTGTTATTTTCAATATATACATGCATTCAATATAGATTCCAAATACAAATCAATTCCAACTGCCTTAACTTCTTTTCACCACTTTTATGCTTCAATGCTATAAAAACTGCAAGACAGACCACAAAACACAAGTCTGCATGAAGAGCTAGTCTTCAGATGTGAGAGATGCCGCTGAACACGTATGTAATGCTAATTTAGTTGCTATGGAAAGGTTCTTGTTCTCATTCCAAAGCTTATTTTCCTCTGCCAACTCTCTTCAGATTCACATTATGCTTGGAAGGAAGATCAACTGGCTGGAAACACATGTGGCATCAGCCCCAACTTTAACCGTAAAATACTGGACTGTGCGAATGCATATCTACCATCTTCTGACCTGGGGAAGACAAAATTTACAATATGTCTCATGAAGGACATTAACATAATTTGTGTCTCAAACAGTGTTAGTGTATTCTAAAACACGTTATTGATATATTTAGTACACTGAACTTGTTTTGTCTATGCAAGTGTCAACAAATATGTTGTACTTACAGTGCCATCTGTTCACCACTGGGGGGGCACATAGCTGTAAGTGGGAGTTCCAGGGGGTCGATATGTGGGCACAGTGACAGGGTGAGGAGCTACTGCAGTCGGGGAGTGAGTTGTTAATAAAGTTCCTGTTGAGTGAAGGAAACATAATGTATAATATAATCACATAAGTGAGAGACGTCTTTGTCAAACACTATAGCTCTTTCTTCAATATCCTTCTATGATTAGCAGGAGAATAATATTTTATTCCCTCATTCTCAAGTTTCAGATTCATTTTTTGTATGAAGTGCTATAAGAACAGTTTAAAAACATCCACACCGATAACCTTATCACATACCAGCTGACATTGCCATTGTAGTGCCTGCTACCATTCCCATAGCAACGCCATTAGGACGAGCAGGTTGGATGGGTGGTGCATAAATAGCTGCTGGCATGCCATTGGGCTGAACCACTGTAGTGTGATGAATTACATGGGGCGGGGCAGCGTACAATGGTTGTGTGTAGTAAGTGCCTTGCTGCTGTGGAAAAGAAGATACATTTTGGAACAACAAAACATTGACATGTGCACTGAGGAAAAACTAAAAGGACTAAAGTATAACTAAAGTATATCTCCAGGGGTGGAGATATACCGCCATACAAAGTTTAGTTACACCTGAGCCACACATTCAGATGTTACTGATGGCCTTGGTTAATGGGACACCGCTGCTAACCACACTTATTTAACCACTCACCTGAGCGTAAGGATTTTGCTGAGGATAGGAGCTCCTCACAGGGTACACAGTAGCAGGGTAGGGGTTAGGTGATGTGGAGTAGGGGGGAACAGCACCTGTTGTTGGGGAGCAGGACATTTTGAAAGGTGTCCCTGGGGCATAACCTAGAAGGTGATGAAAAAAGAGAGATTTCAATACATAACCTTTGTGAAATTCCTATTTGAAGGTATTACACTCATATAAGGAAAAAATACTGTTTTGCTTAGGAAGCTTTTAGCTTGTGTTCATTATGCTGAAGGAATAGTTTCATTTTGAACATTATTTAGGTATTCTAACTGTAACTTCATATGTATGGAATAAACAAGGTATTTTAAGACTCTGAATAGCCAGATTCATTCTAAACCATTTTGGTGATGGAAACCTGACAACCTGTCAGTTTGAAATATTGGGCAAAGCCTCAATATATGGTACCTAATTTCACTGTCCTTACAGTTAATGTGGGATTAACTGACTTGCTCAAAGTCACAATACTAACAGCTATAATTTCACTTATTTTCACTTTTATCGGTTTGTTCATGTTTAGCCACTTTGTTTACTCTTTCTCCGATTGATTTATCTGATTAGTATTTCTTTTAAAGTCATTTCAATTCAATGTTCTTAAATATGTCATCTAATTAATTGAAAATCTGTTCCCATAGAAGACACATCTATATTCAAAATACAATGTTTTAATGTACTAAAAAACATATATTCTGACAAACATAAAAACACAATTCTAGATTTTTAAGTTCATGTAAACTGACAATTTATATTATCGGACTGTTCCTAATGAACATTTGTTTGTAAACAGTTTTACAAAAAGCACTTAAATCATATATTAACCTTCTGACACAGTAACCCCATGGTTCTAGATGGATGACACCAAAGCAACCCTTTAGTGAGAAGAAATGGAATGACTCAGCTATTCTGTGACTTAAGCTCGTCATTGTGACAATGACCAGCTTAGATGTAAAGAGAGGAATACAAAAGTGAATTGGAATGAACCATAAAAATGTACTCTTTGTTTTCTACAACACTCCTTGTTCCCTGGGCTATGAAAACTGGAAAATAGCCAGGTGATGAAACTATAGCGTACAGGCCTCAATGTGAAGGATACACTCCACACGTGGCTTCTACATTTTGAGGAGCTGGAGCTAAGAAGCACTGTGTGTTGAGAGCTTACCTGTGGGGAAAGCAGGATTGGCCCCAGGGTACATGTTTGGAGAGTATGCAGGGGCAGCTGCTGCATAGCCAACAGGAAACCCAGCTGGAAAACCAGAGGCAGAGCAATTACAAAAGGCAGTAATAATCTAATAAAAGGATTCAATGTTCAATGACACAGGAACTTACAAAGCGTTGGTGCTAAAAAGGAGAGACAATGTTGAACAAGATCTATTTGTGTATATTCATGTACCTGGGTAGCCTATTCCTTTAGGGTTGGCATAAGGAACCCCTGTTGGTGCAGGGCTGTAGACAGGGTTCATGATTTGATCTCTCTGCTCTCTCTGAAAACAATAACCATCCAATAAATGACAACTAAATTAATTAAATCCACACTCACAAAAAACACAGAACCTGGTAGATAGTTGATACTGCAAAATCATGCATTTTTTATAAACACAATTACATAAGACCATGACCAATGCAGGCAAAGTATATATACAGGGTGTCTCAAAAGTAAGGAAAGACACATATACAATGAAACAAGTGTTATGGCTACCATTTTCTCCCACTCCTGATTAACCTTCAGCAAAGCATATGCCAGCAGTCTTGGTTTTAAGAGCATCTACTCTGGCTTGAGGTACTCCGAATGAGCAATCGTCTAATTTTGTACCTCTAGTCTTTCATCGCTAGGTGAAAAATTTGCTCTAAAATTTTCTAAAATACAAAACCTTTCAAACACATAAGGATCAATACTTTCGGCAGAATAAGCTGCTGAATAATGTCTTACTATTCTTATTAAAAGTTTTACATTATGTTAATAATACAGGTTTATTTATTTCCAAACAATGTAGGAAAACGTCTTGCTTAAAATCTAGTAACAAAATAATAGCCTACAAGTCATTTTAGAGTACAATGACTATATGCTGATGTGCAGGACATAACTGTCAGCTGCCAACGGCCTCTTAAGATAAATTGCTTCTATTAAGCTTCATGTACAAGAGGCCTCTATGGTAAGTTACCTAACATCTTGATACTTCAAAAACTGTTTTCGTTGTGTCACCTAATTGCACCCGAAAGGATCACTGACGCTTCAAAAGTGACATATCTGGTGAGTTAGCATCCATACTTTTCCTCTAACAAAAACTACATTGTGAAACAATCTACAGTGATAACAATACATTTGAGAGAGCCGCCGAAATTGCTCAGTTGGCTGCGAGTGAGCCTCTTCTTAAACGTAAGCACGGTGGGCAATTAGCTTGAATTCTCTATTTTAAAACTAACGCCGCATGTCCGTCGATCTAATATCAAGAGAACGTCGAGAAAGGCATAACTTTTAACACTGTTGCCGCAGTAAAGCAATTCCGCTATGTCACTTTAATACGAATGCAAATAACACAGCGTGTGCCATTTGCGCATGGCGTGAAGCAGTGGCAGTGTAGGCCGCGGATGGCATTGCGCTGCACGGCTGCTGCATCACCTCGCATCCTCGCTCATCCCACCAGTTACCCCCACCAGTTACCCCACTCACATCTATGCTCCATCCATCTCCTGCTTTGAGAAATCCTGGCAACAGGTCGGTTTACACAGCACAAATGAATGCCTCTGGAACAGTATGAGTGTTACTTACGACTGTTTACGTTTCTGTGGCGACTGTAATCCCTGCCTATAATAAATCTATCGGAAATTAATGATATTTTTGCCCCTAGACCGCCTGGTGTTGTCTAGCGCTCTGACGTTGGCTACGAATGCTGCGCAGCAAGTCTGGAGGCGACGTGCGTCACTTCCGCACAGATGAGCGGAAGTAGGTTAGAGGACATGGTTCGCAGCACTCGTTCGACAAACAAAGATGTTTTATAGTAAGCCGGTGATTTTGTCGTGGATCTCTGATGTCTACAGGCCAACGCAAAAAAACATTTCGGTTACGAAAATGTTCCACGTAAAGCTGTACAAAGATCCGAGCAATAACAGTACAGCAATATAATTCTAGCTAGCTAACCTAGTGGGGCTTTTGTGATCCAGCTGTGTAGCTGGCTATATTAAGCCTTCTTTGGCACAACTTAATTGAACGTTAACATATTTCAGGGTAGCAAAATATTAAAACGTTGTCAGACTGTTTCCTTTTTAAAGCTAAGCAGATCATCTGATGTGGATCTTCCAGTTGTAAAGTTATGTTGATTGCAAACAAATTCCAAATGGGGATATGAAGTTATGTTGATTGCAAACAAATTCCAAATGGGGATATGAAGTTATGTTGATTGCAAACAAATTCCAAATGGGGATATGAAGTTATGTTGATTGCAAACATTCCAAATTGGGATAAGAAGTTACTACACTTATACAACTTTATATATAGCTAGACTTAGATGAACTGTCATTAGGTATACACAAGTGTACACAATAAAATATCGTTGCAATAGTTTCGCATGGAGTGAAATACAGGACGTGCAAATATGCATCGATATATAGCAGCCAGAAATACTGAATGTACTATAAAGCGTGGCAGAATAATAATATACCGTTAGAATATATTAAGAAGGTGTATACTATGTGCATATATTAGTATGTGTGGAAAGAGGAAAAAGTTAAGACGTTCACAAGAAGTCACTTTTAAAATGCCACAGAAATTTTATGTTTGCTGCATTTGGCAACCGCCCTTGTCCAAAGAGGCTTACAGAGGTTCTTTATCTCTGTCAAACGTCCTCATGTGACAATCGATACGTCAGTGATTTTCCCCTTGGTGTTAAGATGGTGTGAAAATGAAAAAAATGACAATTCGCCTTATATCTTATGATCATGGAAGCCAATACCTTGAAGCAGCTTTTAAACATTTGAGAATATCAGCATGAGTTGCCATTTTTCAGCATTCACAACAAAAGTCGCCAATTGTAAAAGAACCAATAAGGTAAACTCCACACCTTTGTAACCTTTTCACAGAGTAGGACAACCACTAGCGTGGCTCCGTTAGTGTAGCTCCCTAGTTTCCAAATTCTGCGACCGTCGAGGTTTATGACAGCAGAGGGCGCTAATTCGCAGCTTCTGTTCACTGGCACGACCGCTTTACGGACTCTACATAAACTACGCCGACGCGCTGTCTTTTTTCGTTTTGCTACTATCCCCGAGCCAAAAAGATGAGAAATTAGTGTATTTACATTTTATGTCTGTTTATGTCTGTTAATTACATAAATGTACTTACTTAAACAAAAATGTTTCATTACAACATTTTTTTCAACCTGCATAACCATAATTTAAAGGCACAGGTATATCTGTCACAGTTCCATCATCTACCATGGAAAACAGATCACTCCACTGTGACTCCGCAATGACAGAAAACAACAATGAAACAAATTAGCAAAACATTTTGGCAGACTATGTTTAAACATTTTATCCAAAAAAAGGGGCACGGTGACCATTCGGAACGTTATCGGCGTATTTTACGCAGCGTCCGTAAAGCGCTCGTGCCCGCGAAACGGCGCGCCCTCAATCCCACAAGCGCAGAATTCGGCGTAACAGCGGCACGCGCGTCGTTTGTCCGTCCGTTGCAGCGAGAAACATGGCGGTCGTCAGTAAATACTTGACAGCGAAGAATTCTTCAATAGCCGGTGCTGTCTTAATCGTTTTGTATTTACTTAAGCAAAGACGAAGGTCTGCCAGGTTGAACAGGTATGTGACACCCGTGTTCTTCAACTGACGTTTTTGTCATTCATATACATAGTTGTGATTTAACGCCCACTGCTATTCTCATGTGAACTTCATAGCTAGTTAGCCAGCGTAGCTAACAAGGTTTGTTAGCATTAGCTTGCTTTAATTTGACCCTGCTTAGGCAAACTGTCAGATGGTTCACGTAAGGTCTGGTGTGCTCGGTTAAAATAAATAATTGTGTCAATCTAAAACGACTATGACTCTTTTTTTCATTTGTAATGCATTTTGCTTACTACTGAGTCATGACTCGTCTACGAGTTTGCAATGTCAATCACTGCATATGTAAACTAACATGCTGAGGAGAATGTGGCCACGCTTTTAAAACAAATGTTGCTGTTATGTGCATAAAAAACAATAACATCAGTCTATTTTCTCATCTCCGTGAATAGCAAGAAGAGTTCCTCAGAACTACTTTTAAATAATGAAGTAAGTGAAGTAAGCTGTACAAGATTTTGCATAGGAAAATGATCATTCTGAATATTAGCTTGATTGGGGTGTATGTAAAGTATTGATTTGTGATTGGTTTATTTGCTGTTATTAGGTTATATTCATGGGGAAAATGTAATTGTCATACCCTCAAAAATGTAATTACGGTGGGAGAAAAATGCATCCATGTTAGTGTCTTGTTTAAATTCCAGTAGGTGGTAGGCACAGACTGATGAAGGTACTGAATTCATAGGAAAAGTTGATACAACTTAGGATACATTTTAGGATACAAAATATTTTTATCATTGCATTTTCAAATGATCAGAAAGATGTGAAGAAGGAACGGGCTGCTGTGGACAAAGTCTTTTTTGTCCGACTCACTCGAATTCTCAGGATCATGGTGCCAAGATTCTTCTGTAAAGAGGTAAGGGGGGGTGGCAAAACGATATTTTTATGTTCTCATGGTTGCACAGCAATGACCACCATGACCCGTTTTTTTGATAAGTAGCCACTTGATTTACTGATATGGTAATTTGTGCAAAGTTCATGAAGCGTTAATTGCATTTCTTATGTAGAAGCATTAGTGGATGCTTTATAGTACTGACGTAATGTAGACATAAATAAATATATTTTTCACAAGCTTCTAAAGCTTTAATAAGAGTATATTGTGGTGATTGCCCTGGCTTTTCGTGTTATGTTATAGATGTGCCTGTAGACTTCAGGTTTTCTATGTGTATTTTATGTCTTAGACATGGTACTTGAGTATGATTGCAGTGATGCTGGTGGCTCGGACATACTGTGATGTTTGGATGATCCAGAATGGCACAATGATTGAAAGGTGGGATACTGGGGTGGGATACTGATGTTTAATGTCTCATATTCAGTGACATGTATGTATCATCATTTTTAATTTTCAGACACTGAGTTTTAATAGCTGAACAATATATTCTTTAATCTTTCACAGTGGTATCATTAGCAGAGATATCACACTGTTCAAAAGGCACTTTTACTCCTACATTTCGGTCATACCTGGGGTAATGTCTCCATTTGCTGTGAATGATTTCAGACTAATAAGTGTGTGGACTTGTGTTATTGACAACATAGCCCTACATATCTCATTCTTCTGACTTGATTAAGCCACATAGCACACACCATTACTTGCTTACTTGAAACTGTAAAAACTAATATACTACTCAGCCGTGTTGGCTCCAGCACTAAAATACAGATCTCCTCTGATACAAATTCTGGCATTATTATCCCCTCAAGACAGCAAGTGCAAGGGTTCGCTGTAGCAGGCCTTCATCTTGTTCCTCTCGCTTCTCTGACTTTGCTTGCTCTTATTTTTGCATGTTGTGGTTTACAGTGCAATTATTGGTCGTTCCACAAAAGGTTTCAAGAAGTATTTGTTCAACTTTATGGGGGTCATGCCAGTTGTAAGTGACTTTTTAAAAATACTTTTCAGACATGATGAAGCATTATGGATTGAACTGTGTTTTAGTTGTAACTATAGTGTATGTTATCAGTTATTAAACGATGTAGAAGGTCAGAGGAGGCCTGATGTAGCTGTGCACTTACATAATACTGTAACCACTCGTTAACATACTACATTAATATTGCTAGGGAGTAATCAGCTACCACCAGTCATTACATATGCATTTTGCACATCTTGTGTTTGTTTTCTTAGTATGTACTAAGAGATATTCCCATATTCCCTCTCCCTGTAGGATTAGTACTTAGTAATAAGGATTTCATGCCTTATTTAATATCATAGTTCTGTACCACTGTAGATTGCCCTGGTGAACAATCTTTTGAAACTTGGCCTGTATGAGCTCAAGCTGTGCTTCCGTGAAAGACTCACCAAACATCTGTATGAGGAGTACCTGAAGTAAGGGCACGTCTGAGCGTCACCCCATGTGTCATTTCTCAGCCAGACAAATCATACTGTTTTTCTGCAGTTCCGCATCTCCAGGGTTTTTTTTCTATTGCTTTTACAATTTTTAGGGGATACACCTACTACAAAATGGGCAATCTGGATAACCGAATTGCTAATCCAGATCAGCTCCTAACCCAGGATGTGGAGAAGTTCTGCAACAGTGTGGTAGATCTCTACTCTAATCTCAGCAAGGTGCAGCATTTTTTTAAATTAATTATATAGCAGGTTTGCTTTTAAACCAGTGATTTCTATTGCTACGCCTAAACACGGTCACATTGTTTGACTTACTCTCTTTGCATTTATTTCTCCCCCCACAGCCTCTCCTGGACATCGGCCTCTACATCTTCAAGCTGACGACTGCAATTGGAGCCCAAGTAATACTGAGTCTGTTTTCTGAACGGATCGTGAACGCTGTCTTTCTGAACAAATACGTGTCAGTGAGCGCGTTTTGATGTGATCCATCCTGTCAGGGTCCAGCTTCTATGATGGCGTACCTGCTGATCTCGGGTCTCTTCTTGACGAGGATGAGGAGACCCATTGGAAAGATGACTGTGACTGAACAGAAGTATGAGGGGGAGTATCGATATGTCAACTCCCGCCTCATCACCAACAGGTTCGCTTTTTGTTTTGTTTTTAATCCAGTTATTTAAAATTGTGCATACATAAGAAGTGCTTGTTAACCTCATACTCTCCTAACTGCTGCTGTCTTGTAGTGAGGAGATTGCCTTCTACAATGGAAATGTGAGGGAGAAACAGACCATCCACGCCACCTTCAAGAAGCTGGTGGGGGCTGCCGCTGAACTTTTCTGATGAATATTGAACTTGTTGAAAAGTTGGACTTGTGTACTTGTTGATATGAATGGCTGTTCATTGGTATCTGCTTTCACATGCTTTGCCCTCAGGTTGACCACTTGCACAATTTCATCTTTTTCCGCTTCTCCATGGGCATGGTGGATAGCATCATTGCTAAGTGTAAGTTACGCACAGACAAAATAGATGTTAAACCCATCATAAGCATCAACATTTAAAATCATTTTCGGTGGCAATCCTTCTTTCTGTCACGTGCAGACTTGGCCACAGTAGTTGGCTATCTGGTCGTGAGTCGACCCTTTCTGAACATAACACACCCACGCCACCTCCACAGCACACATGCTGAACTACTGGAGGTGAGTGGCCTAAACTCCACCTACTGTATCCCTCATATTCCCTCTCCCTGTAGGATTAGTAGCAGAGCAGTCTGATTTACCCCCCCATATTCCCTCTCCCTGTAGGATTAGTAGCAGAGCAGTCTGATTTACCCCCATATTCCCTCTCCCTGTAGGATTAGTAGCAGAGCAGTCTGATTTACCCCCTATATTCCCTCTCCCTGTAGGATTAGTAGCAGAGCAGTCTGATTTACCCCCATATTCCCTCTCCCTGTAGGATTAGTAGAAGAGCAGTCTGATTTACCCCCCCATATTCCCTTTCCCTGTAGGACTAGTAGCAGAGCTGTCTGATTTACCCCCCATATTCCCTCTCCCTGTAGGATTAGTAGCAGAGCAGTCTGATTTACCCCCATATTCCCTCTCCCTGTAGGATTACTACCAGAGTGGTCGCATGCTGCTACGCATGTCCCAGGCCCTTGGTAGGATTGTTCTCGCCGGCCGAGAAATGACGAGGCTCTCAGGGTAAATGTTGTCTTGACACAAAATTGTGTTGATCATGATTGTAGACACATCTCCATTCTGAAAAGTCTGCGCTGCTGAGATCTCTGATCTGGTTTTTAGTTAACAAATTTCAGTTAAAGCAATTGTGACCTTCAAATTCAAAAGCAAGGGAATTCGTAACACAAAAGGGTTTTTTGGGGTACTTCATGTCTGTCTCAGTTGAGGGGCGGGTGAGACAGAATAGACGTTTGAATTGTAGAGATGCAAAATGAATAGGCAGTATACATTGCTGCTCTGATGTTAGTCTATATATTTTCTATATGTATTGTATCTATATCTAAATCTCTATGTAATGTGTGATTAGATTTACAAGATGGATTTATTTTAGTTACTTACTTAAATGATGATGTATTTCATATGTATTCTATTTATCCATAGGTTTACCACCCGAATCACTGAACTTATGAAGGTCTTAAAAGAGCTGAATTCTGGGAAATATGAACGCACCATGGTCTCTCAGTCAGAGAAGGGTGAGCTCAAATCTGTTGAAAGGGTGTGAAAACTGTGGGTAGCCACAAGACCTTATTATTCATCATTGATTTAATCTTTGCAGAAACGGATGCGTTAGAAAAACTAACCTTGCAACCTGGAAGTGGCCGAATCAACCACATGGACAACATCATCAAGTATGTATAAACACTTCTGTGTCTCGTCCTCAGACGTTTTGACATGTATTGTCAGATTTCCAACAAATAGGTTAATACGTCATATTATCCTGGATTAACTTGGTATTATATCAGCTGTATTTTGTATTCTCCAGGTTTGAACACACACCGTTGGTAACTCCCAATGGAGATATTCTGATTAAAGACCTTACTTTTGAGGTAAAGTTATATGTAGGGTGTATCGTTTTACTCAACAACTGACTGATGATTCAGAATGAGTTACCATATACTTGTTCTCAAAGCAACCACTGAAACATTATTGTTTCATAATCAGCTATAAAAATTAAGTCAGTATTTTATTAATAACATAGAGATGACAAATTATAATGTACCTAGTGATGTTGAAAATGCTGATAGTAGTTATAGTATAATATGTCATGTAAGGAACAGGCTCACCTGGGTACTTAAACTGATGCACAACAAGTCTGGTGTATCACTTTATTTTCTTTTTGCAAACCATTCTTATCATTGCATAGTTTCAAATGCTAGCACACATGTCATTTGTTGGGCATCTTTGACCTCTCTGTTGTAAATGGCCTGGTAGAAAGCTTTGCTTTTATTGTACATCTCTTTGGTTTATACCAGTTGTGAATAAAGATGACATCACTTGACAACGTATTTAACAGATGTCCCAAATATACAAACTAGTTAGGCCATGATCTAGCTGTGGACACATGTAAGGATCACAGAGACTTGTGTTAATGCTGCACATGTATGTGTCTCCAAAGGTGAAATCGGGCACCAATGTTTTGGTGTGTGGGCCCAATGGCTGTGGGAAGAGTTCACTTTTTAGAGTTCTTGGAGAGGTAAGCGCTTGGATTTGAAACCAGCTCCTGAAGACCGACAAATGTGAGCATATATTTATATGCATGTCTAAAGTGTGGTTTGTTTTCCTTTAGTTGTGGCCCCTGTTTGGGGGAAATTTGACCAAACCAGAGAGAGGGAAGCTCTTCTACGTCCCTCAGGCAAGATTCCTGATAAAACCACCTGCAGCACCAGTTCTTTTTAGAGTGTCTCAATAGATGCATTTCTACGGCTTAATAGTATCGTGTGCTCATATCCAGAGGCCATACATGACGCTTGGCACACTGAGGGACCAGGTCATCTACCCTGACACCCATGACGACCAGAAGAAGAAAGGCATTTCAGATCACGTACTGGACAATGACTGACACAGACATTCTCATTTTTGGGTTCTTTCCCCCACTTTGTCTCCCTAATGTTGCTCCTGTGTGTGAGACAGGTGCTGAAGGAATACCTGGACAATGTGCAGTTGGGGCACATACTGAATCGGGAGGGTTCGTGGAACACCGTTCAGGACTGGATGGATGTCCTCAGTGGTGGAGAGAAGCAGAGGATGGCTGTAAAGAAGCAAACTTTTCTCTGAAACATAAGCAGTGTGGCTCTTTCAGAAAATATCCTTAAAGAATCTACAGTCAAACTGAACACATTGTTTCTTAGCTGCTGTTTTATTTGCCCGCTGCAGATGGCTCGGTTGTTCTACCACAAGCCTCAGTTTGCCATCCTAGATGAGTGCACCAGTGCTGTGAGTGTGGACGTGGAGGACTATATATACAGCCACTGCAGGAAGGTAAGGAGAGCTTGTCCTTGTATTGACACTCTCAGCACTTCTCTGTAATGGTGTGAACCTTCTCTTTTGAGTTGACCCCTCCTTTCTGTTCTGGACAGGTGGGCATTACTCTCTTCACAGTCTCCCACAGAAAGTCTCTCTGGAAGCACCATAAGGTGAGACAAATGGGAGGGGGACGGTGTCTTCCTGTTTTATTCTCGGAAGATGTTATCTGTGCAGGACACTTCTCATTTGTGCGTGAACATGTCTAGCCTGCTTTTTTGTTTGCGTTTCCTACAGTTCTACCTACACATGGATGGAAGAGGGAATTACGAGTTCAAGCCCATCACCGATGAAACAGTGGAGTTTGGCTCATAGAGATGTGTAGATTCATCAAATGAGTGCACACAGCTCAGACTGTGAGACATCTCCAAATACTGCACTTAAAGAATCATGCCAGCCAACAAAATCTAGGATTTTGTTTTTAATCACTTGTAACACTTTTGCTTTTGATGAAGCTCTGTTAAAAATCCGTTAACACTACATTTCTGTCTTCCATGATTGTATAATTGTTTAATTTGTAATTTAAGGTGCGGTCCGATTTACCGGGCCACCAGTAAAAAGAATAGTGAATGGGCTAATCCCAGTGAAATGTGTCCATATCCTGTATGTGAACACATCATGTTTTAGATGAACTCATGTAAGAGGAATTAGTCCATAGGGTGTTCAATGCCAGGCTATTTGTTCCTGAACCTTCGGGATGTGTAGGCCTAGAGTACTAACAATGCCTTTTTGACTCCAGGTACACTATTCGTTATAACCGTCAAGCTACTAAGTGGCCTTAGTACTTACTGTAGTGATTTGTGGTGGGTCGATTGTATGGCCCTACGCACTGGTTTGATGGAGCTATTCTAGCCGAATCTTACCTTTAACTGTGGAAGGATACATAGGGTGGATTGCTCCGATTTGCCAACCAGAAAGCCTTGTACAACATTGTCTAATTATTATTAACATTTGCCTATACGCGCATTTATTTTTTGTTTCATACAAAATGCGGTGTTTCTCTGTGCTGCTGTTTAATAGATAAAATAACAACACCCCTGCGTTTTGTACACCTACTGATAGCACCAAGAGTCCATAGACCTGCAATGAACTCACACATGGCCTTTTCAATAAAAAAATGCATCAGTCGAAGTTCAACATGTGTCCCTTTGTTCTTTGGGTCACTCTGAGATTTGTGGGAAGAGTTGCATAGCCCCCCAGTTAAGTCACTGATAAGGAAATCGTTTGAAAGATGAGATAAAGTTTTCCTGTTAGAAATGAGTGAGAGGTTATTCATATTGCATATCTTTTTCTCTTTCACTCTGTTTAGATTTTTTCATGTCATTTGTTTACTGGTTGTCATAAGCCACAGAATGTAGATTCATATTAGTTTGTCCTAAACCAGTGAGAGATAATAGCTTAAAGTAATAGTATCTGAGGTAGCGACATTGTGCACAGTCCAGTGTACAGAAGATAACAGCACTTTGTCAGGTCTCCACCCTTCTCTTCCCTTACTGGGTAAAAGGCTTATGCCTTGAACTGCAGTCGTACTCATTGGTAGTTCTGTTCTGCTGTGACCGTGAGCTGTTGTTCCAGTTATGTCAATCATTAACAAGGAAGCTGGTGAAGTAAATTCTTCAGTAAGATCTTTCATATGCTGTAATAATGGAGCATTTCATATTTATGGATGTGTTACAGTTGTTAGTTTATGATATCTGTTTCCTATTTATATTGATATTATGGCAGTAGTGTTCACTTCAGAAGACCTGGGTGTCCCCATTAGTTTTGTGTTATATCACAGCTCAAGGGGCTAGTTTACTGTATGATGTTTCAAAACCAGTCATGTGAATCACGTGATAGGATAGTTTTGTTTTGAGTTTTTTTTCCCTACAAGAGCAATACAGGAAGCTTTTTAAAACCACAAACGACTTCCTCTTCTGTGAAGAAATGAAAGCACTAATCATATGACACTTTAATTCTCATATTGTTAGGGTTATAAGACACAGATGACCCTTCTTATTGGACACAGATCACCCTTCTTGAAACACACCATGACCAGGGTGTCTCCTCTGCTCCTCGTCCTCCTGCAGATATTCTGCACATGTCGCTCTCAGGAACGCAGTAAGTAGGCCTACATCTATTGTTTTTTTTCTTAAATAGATGTTATTTAAAGCTATTCTTATGGTTAGAAGTTAACAGATTAATCTATGGTAAATTGCAGTTTCTAGATGTGGCAAATATACTTTCTGTCTTGTATCATTGTATATTTGACTGCTGTGTCTCCCAAGGCTCTCTGCGCTTTGTTGCCATCGGCGACTGGGGCGGCCTCCCATTTGCTCCCTATTACACAGCCCAGGAGCAGGACATAGCTGGTGAGCTGGGACAGGTTGCAGAGAGCAGGGGTGTGGACTTTGTCCTGAGCCTAGGAGATAACTTCTACTACAGTGGAGTCAAGGACGTTAATGATATTCGCTTTAAGGTCTGAACTGTTCATTTATTATGAGTGTAAAGAAAATGTGGCTTAGGTTGATGGTGAATTATCGTAAATCTCTATAAGTTACAGCTTTTTACTTTAGCAACTGTGCTATTAAAAAATGATAACATATCTGCAAAAATGTACTGACAAACTCATTGGCTGGAGAATTTTCAAATTGTCACTGATAGCCCTCGCACTCTGTAAACGTAGACGTCAAACTTTGCCACGTGCGTAATAAACATGCCCTCTAGTGGACATGGTGTTGCATGTCTCCATAATCATTCAACTGTAGATGAACCCATGTCTCTACAAACTGATTCAGCACTCAGGACAATATAAGTACTTCTTGAGTTTTAGTCAATTTCCCCATCTCCTCTGATTTCAGGTAACATATGAGCGTGTTTTCTCCTATCCAGCACTGACTGTTGTTCCATGGTATTTGGTAGCAGGAAATCACGATCATTTGGGAAATGTGTCTGCTCAGCTTGCCTATTCAGGCGTATCAGAGAGGTGGTGAGTTTGTGTCACAAGTTAAGGTGAACACTACATGCTAATACAGTGGATGGCACTGTGAATCTGTGTCGCACCGTGTTACACTGCCTGTTCTGTGACGCTGTCTTCTGTTGATGTGTCTCTAATCCAAAGGCATTTTCCTGAGCTCTACTATCAGTTGCAGTTTAAAGTTCCCCACACCAATGTCTCCATGACAGTCCTAATGATTGACACAGTGGTTCTGTGTGGGAACACTTATGATGGATCCTACCCACGAGGCTCAGAAGACCCTGGTGCTACCGACCGCCAATTCGAGTGGATCAGGAAAACACTAGAGAACACAAAGTAGGATTTGTCAGTTTAGGATCAAACTAGAGGTCCGAACTTAACAAGGATGGGTTAACCCAAATATCAGGGAGTAGACATCAAGGTAGTACTGGGTGTGATAATTGGACCAAATTATTGGCTTTTTGTTTGTTTGTTTGTTTTTTGCTGAACAAGGATAAATCCTTAAACAGGACTGTATACATTTGGGAATGTGTTTTTAGAAGTCCTGTCCTGCCACACTCCTTCTCATACTCAGTTCCACCCGTGCATTCCTACAAGTCAGTCTGACAGCAAAAACACAGCCCATGTCTATGAAGCACAGTAGTCCTCCCTTACCATGTCTGACAACACAGATCCTTATACTCCTCAACATTCCTAACACTTAGGTATTCCTATCACAGCAGTGCTACTTCCCTCATAAAAGGTTAAGATGTCTTCATGTCTACCCTAAGCAGACTCGTGACAAATCTGTGATTCCTCCTCAGGTCTGAATTCGTAGTGGTGGCTGGTCACTACCCTGTTTGGTCCATCGGTCACCATGGACCTACACACTGTTTGGTGGAGAGATTGAGACCATTATTGAAGAAGTACAATGTCACTGTATATCTGAGTGGCCATGACCACAACTTACAGGTGAGAAGCTGATCAACAGACCATTCAAACATACATTTACTCAGTTCTCACCAAATCAGCAAATTCTCTTTTTGATGAAAACTGCGTTTAATGTATTTTCAGTTTATCAGGGAGGAGGACGGAAGTGCATTTGTTGTCAGTGGAAGCGGGAATTTCCTGGACACCTCCGTTAACCACAGGAAGAGTTTCCCATTGTCTTGGCAGCTATTTTCTAGTGCTGTGAATAACACTTTAGGAGGTTTTGTATACTTTGAGGTCACAGATAGCCAAATGTCTGTCAGTTATATTCAGATGGATGGGAAGTGTGTGTTTCAGACTGCTTTGCCTAAACGCAGAACCTACCTGACTGAAGGAAACTGACAATAATGAAGAGCAGCTCTGAATGCTCTGAGGAATGTGCTTTCCTGTGTTTGTCTTCCATTGTTTCATTTATGCCTTTAAATCATTTACCTTTTTTATTTATTTCATACATTCCTCTCAAATTAAGGGTAGTGCTCTTATTTAAAGATATGTTTTTGCAGCTGTATCCATCTCTCAGGTCAAAAGTATGTTTGTGTCACATAGCTTCAGCTTGCACAGTTGCATTTTCAAAATGATGTCAGATTGCCATTATGTTGATCAGATCAGGATATACAAAGTAAACTGTACATTGCCACACACATTTTGGTCCTGACCAGTTTTATAGTTCATTATTTAGAAACAGTGTGCGAAATATTTAGGGCCAGTTTCTTGGTATTGTATTAGGCCCAGTCATGAATTAAATTAAATTAAACTAATTAACCCTAAAATCATTTTTAGGCTTTTATCTGGTTATGGGAAACTGGCCCAGTTAGAAAATAATGCATTCTCAGTGATTTCCAAATTTTTCCACTGCAAACACACGGGGGCGATATTTGAATATGTTTAGTTCAGTTTACAGTATCCCTTATGTTTAAATGGCAGTGGTATTACACAGGAGTGGACACAGCACATGCTGAAGCTGCTGAATGTACAGCATTTATTTCAAGTTTGTAAAAGTGACTTTAGTACCATTTCCCACAGTTTTCATATGTCTACAATGTAAAAATGTGCAACTTCTGACAGTTTTTCAGTTCTAAGTTAAAGTAACCTCTCATAACATAGTATAGTAACACCTTTGTCTACAGTACCATAAAAACTAATATACAGATATTGTTTTTTTGTAAAAACTAGAAAAATAGGTGCCCTCTATTTTATGAATAGTTATAAAATAGTTATATTTTGGTTACATACACAAAGCCCCCAAAATGTTAACATTACTCAGCAATAACAATGAAAAATGAGGAGTGCTTATAAAATGTTAAAACAGTAGATAGTGCCAGTGACAAAGTACCATTGACCCAGTGATCACAGAAAAACCATCTGCAGCATTAAATAACAAACAAGTAACAGAGCTGCTTAGTTTCACAGAAACAAAATATCCAGTATTTTACACTGTAATGCAAGTGCTCTAAAGGCATGAATCCAGTTCTATTGTAAGATGCATTTACATCAGTTCAGTACATCATTTCTATGTTCAGAGGAGCTGAAGAGACACTCTAAAGAGCACACACCCCTCAAAGAGCACACACTCCTCACACATCCCTCCAAGATCACACACTCCTCACACACCCCTCAAAGAGCACACACTCCTCACACACCCCTCCAAGAGCTCACACTCCTCACACACCCCTCCAAGAGCACACACTCCTCACACACCCCTCCAAGAGCACACACTCCTCACACACCCCTCCAAGAGCACACACTCCTCACACACCCCTCCAAGAGCTCACACTCCTCACACACCCCTCCAAGAGCACACACTCCTCACACACCCCTCCAAGAGCTCACACTCCTCACACACCCCTCCAAGAGCACACACTCCTCACACACCCCTCCAAGAGCACACACTCCTCACACACCCCTCCAAGAGCACACACTCCTCACACACCCCTCCAAGAGCTCACACTCCTCACACACCCCTCCAAGAGCACACACTCCTCACACACCCCTCCAAGAGCACACACTCCTCACACACCCCTCCAAGAGCTCACACTCCTCACACACCCTCCAAGAGCACACACACCTCACACCCCTCCAAGAGCACACACTCCTCACACACCCCTCCAAGAGCTCACACTCCTCACACCCCTCCAAGAGCACATACTCCTCACACACCCCTCCAAGAGCACACACTCCTCACACACCCCTCCAAGAGCTCACACTCCTCACACACCCCTCCAAGAGCACACACTCCTCACACACCCCTCCAAGAGCACACACTCCTCACACACCCCTCCAAGAGCACACACTCCTCACACACCCCTCCAAGAGCACACACTCCTCACACACCCCTCCAAGAGCTCACACTCCTCACACACCCCTCCAAGAGCTCACACTCCTCACACACCCTTCAAAGGCACTCGTTCTGTTCCTCTCTTCTTGGCCTTCTGGCGACGTTTGCAGCACACGACTATCACAGCGATCACCACTGATATTATCACAACGATGACCAGGGCGGCAGATGCCATCACCACTAAGCTGTATTCTACAATGCAAGAAGATGAAGACCATGATTAGTAAGATGTCCCCCTTTTACTGGGCAAAGTACTGTACAGGGACAGGAACAGTTTTGCAATGCTGCTGTTGTCTGTGGTCTTACACACTGCCATGACTTCTCGCAAAGTCTACATCTCATCAACCATGAGCCCACAACAGTGTTGAACCCTACACACATAACTGTGACACCATCTTCCTGCACGATTACCACTACTCTGCATATGCTACAGTATCATTACACACCAGCATCGTGGTCACATCAGCTACCACTTGTACTTTGTACGTTTAAACACAACACTAAGGCTGACAGAATATGAGCGACAACTTTCTGTAGAAAGAAATATTTTACATAATGTTATTAATTTATCATTACTTATTACAAAATAAACCAATCTGATGTGCTTTACACAGGTGCTAAAGCATTTTTAACAGACCAGCCACCTTTCTTATAGGTGGGCGTTACCTATTTTTAGAGCTTACCATCAAAGATAGACTTGTGCTCCTCCGGAGAGCACTGGACATGACTGATCTCGCCGTGCTGTTTGTCCGGGCTGCGAGAGGGAATGTAGGCTTGCACGGTGAAGCAGTAGCTCACGCCCTGGTCCAGATGAGTCACCTCTATTGTGCTGCTCATGCTGATCTTCTCTTTCTTAGGAGGAGAACGCACACGGCACACGTTCACTTATCCATTCACTTATTCATTTACTAATTCATTCACTTATTTATTTTCCCGCCTGATGCAGCGGATGAAGCTCTTTGAACCCTTTTTTAAATGCATGTCTGGATTCCATTACTCCACTCTGGCAGGAAGAGGTCATAAACAGGTCCTGAGAAAACCTGCAAGCCTGCTAATTGGGCAAACCCATAAAACTCCCCAAACTATAAAACTAAACCTTAATAATTTCTCTTTTCTTAATAATTTCTCTTTAATAATTTTTCCTTGAGATTTAATCCAAGGGATTGTGTATGATTTATAAATCTGTGATGTGAACCAAAAACTCATAAATAAACATATAATAAACATATATATCAAGAAGAGATATATCGAGAAGAGTGGTGTTCCATCTCTGTTGCACATCATAGTACCAAAATGCTATCAGATAGACATCAATAAACTCTGACCTTTAGAAGAGACACTAAACATCTATACTGATAAGCAACACTTGAGAGGGTTATTAAAACTGACAGGAAATTGTGACTGTAGAACACATGACATAAATAATATATTTCTTGGTAATTGATAATCCTGCACTGCATGTCTTATTTTTGTAACTGAAACAATGGTAATGTGCATGAATACTTTTACAGTTATAACATACCTTCCCAGAGCTCTTGGCTTTCCTGTAGAAGACCTTATATTGCAAGTCATCTTTAAAGATATCGCGAATGCTCTGACTCAGTTTCTGCCCATTGAGGACTGCTGTCTGAATGTCCTTTACATAGAGTGTTACTGTTCTTTGATCTTCGCTCAGTGCAATCCTAAATTCTGGCCTGCCAATGGTTGCTAAAAAACAGAAAAAAGAGAACAATTTAACAATGGGTTGTTGTTTTACCAGTACATATGTAAGAGATGTAAGATATGGATGAAACGATTTCATGAGAAACCCACTGTCATTATAGGGGCAGAACCAGCTGGATGCTGTGTGTGGGAACTCCGTGAGATCAGAGCTAGAACCACGTATAGGCTCCGACTGAACCTCTGCCATGTATCTGCCTTTCAGGTTTGTGAGTGCAGTCGTCAGATCACATTCGGTGTCACTGGTCTGAATACAGAGAGGGGTCCTTTCCCTGTCCTGGCCACGTCTGGAACCAAGACATGGTTTACAATGGTACTACCATCCCATTATATGAAAGCCTTGAAGCTACCAGTGCATGCTCATGCAAGCAAAGGGTGTGGATGTGTGCAATACCGGTCAAACATAACACATCATGATGTTACACTGATGATGACCTTAAAAATTAAGCAGCGTTGACTTTACCACATGATTAGAATGCAGAACGTTTTTTTCCATGTAACAAAGTGGTAGAAACACTATTTGATGGTAAATCAACGAAAATCTCAACTGATAAGGTTCAGAGTAGAATAAACTTCATCAAAAAACGTGAACACATCAAGTTCAATACAATTTAAGGTCTCTGTAATTCATCAGCTGTCATAAAACTTTACCACAACCTGCCACAACCAAGTCTTTAAGTAGTAAGTAGTGTTTTTAATACACCTTTCAAATGTTAGCAGCGAAAATATCACTTACTGTGAGAATTCTACAGTGTATGAGTAGTTTGTTGGCTTTGGACTCCATGTTAATAATGTCTTGAAATTCAAAGAACTCCAAGTGACATTTTGGGCTCGCGGAAATGTTTCTACACAAAGGCATACAAAAACATGTATTTTATTAACACTACAGGCCACAAAATAGTGTATGTAATACAACGTCAAGTGCAAGGTGAAATTTGCTACATAAAACTGGAAAAGTATCAATAGTTCTCAACATCTCGACTCACCTGAAGCACAGCCATTCACAAAAACCAGCCACACGCACAGAAACTTTAAATTCTTCTGTTGCAACTTCTTCATTTTACTCCAAGAAATTGACTAAACTGCTGTCCGATCAGAGCCTACTAATTTAATTCTACTAAGGATGAAGTACAATTCCCGTGACCAGGTAAAAATGCAGTGCTGTAAACTCCCCTCTTGCGATTTTAAGTCGTCTCAAATTCCGCACAAACTCTTGCGAACGCGGTCAGCTAGTCACTGCTGATAATTACATTCCAAACTCCAGCCCCCCCCTTGTGCTCGGTACAATCTGCGAATGGATAAGCCTGCTGTCATACAATGCAAATGAAACGCGTAGTTATTGACCATATAAGGTTATCCGTTCTGCGCGTCTTTGTGGCCTTTGTGGCCGTATTTGATATTTCACTCTATATTGAATAATAAATGCATTCACAAATCCTAACTATGTAATAAAATAATGACATAAATAGAATTCCAAGTTTATTTGTAAATTGTCAATCTGTTATTACAAAAAAATGCAGATTCAAAAAATAAGATTCACCTCATTCTCCAAGAATGAACACAGGTACGTTTTTTGGACGTTTTTTTTATCAAAGATGACAAATGCATCTGATGCCTGTTTTCCAGGTTTTTATTAATACGTCTTTTCAAAGGACATATTGTGTTCTTTCATAACACTGCAGATTGGAAGATTCTGGTTCTGTGCAAGTTCTTTCCTGCTTTTATCCCTTTGAACAAGAGGCTGAATCATGGCCACAGTGCACGGGGCCGAGTGCCAGCAAGTGCCTTTACACCATTCAGGAGTTTATGCTAATCTGAAACTGCTGCATTATTCTGGCCTGTGGCTTTGCATATTAAGGTCCTTACTGCATACACTCACAATACCAGGGAGATGTGCTATTGGCATTCAAATTGGCATGACAGTATTAATGAGCTGCCAGAAATGTTTCAGATGTTACATCATAGATTTCCTACTGCTTCTGTCTAAATATAGAGCATGGTGGCGATCATCTCTAATGTACTAACCACTCACTGTACTGTCATGCGGTCCAAAATGATTCCAGCCCAGCGGTATTTTAGCAGAACTGAAGTACATGAGAATTAATTCATTTCCTAGTGTCTTGCTTGTATGATCCACTTATGGTCAACAAACATATATTTTTTGCAATTCTAGACATTTGTTGTTTAAAATTAAGGTTAACAACTCTGTAAATGTTTAGTTTTTTGACAGGAACAACACTTTCCAGTTTAAGCAATATATTTTACTGATAATAATTATTCACTTCGAGAGAGGTTTTCTACAGACAAGAGTCTTTTCCTGTAAAAGAAGAGTTATTAGCTTGCTAAAGCACTTGTCTAAAGAAGATAAGGTAGAGTTCATTCGTAAAACAATACATGATTCATTACTTTTGATATTGTCACAAGATCTCGTAAGACAGGGTGTGCACTACACAAACATATCCTGTTATGCTTCGCTGTCCAAGTATTTTGACTGAACCTGCTAAGGGATGGTGGTCCCGTATCATTAACCAACACTATCAGACCTACTGCACATGTCTGAATGTGTTCTCCCTCCTGTCTCTTGATTAAGATATTTTTTATGGAGTTCTGCTGTCATTCGTTCTGAACTGAAATGTGTAGATATCCATTCACCAACACTGCAAGCTGAGACCTGTTCAAAGTGCCACAAAGATGGTGCAAGTCATAATAACGCATAAATAATATTCAAAAGGACAGGTTGATATAGATGTCTATAGAGGGTATGGTCGTGACGTCAGCGTTAGTGAGAGTCACTGCTGTTACATCCAATGAGGCGTCGAGGCTTTTGCGGGCTTCGCTTAGTGCGTTTTCCACTCGTCGATATCGAACTAGATAATCCGGCTCAGTAATTCCGGTTCATTTACACATGTCGATGTATCTGAACCATCTTGTTCTTTGATCATTTTGGGAGGATCGTTGTCAAGTCCAACGGCTCTTAGTTTAAGCAGGTTACTTTTGTACTTCTGTGATGCAGTTGCATTACTACTAACTACCTGCAATTCCGTGATGCAGGTGTGTGCTGTACATACGTTACATGCTTTAATTGCAAATTGAGCAGGGATAAGGTTGCTTTGAAGCCAGCGAGCAGGCAGTTGCCTTCTGTTATCGCTGACCTGAGAACAGATGTCTGATAACCAACACCGAGTTCACATTCTTCCTTTTCAAGTTACGCAAACTACACTAAGATCCGAGTTCTTAGGGATGGAGGACAAAAAATGAAGGGAATATTGTTAACTCTTTGCTTTCCGAATCATTCACACAATTTTACTGTGATTTGGATCTATTTCCATTACTTTCCATTCTCTTTAAAATAAAAAAATGACATTTAGAAGACTCTCATGGACCTAGAGGTAACCTAGCTATATGTGTAAATAATTCACACACACACACTCTCACATCTGCCAGCACAGACACACCCTCTCCCACTCACTCTCACACCCACCTCCACACACACACCCTCTCCCACCCACTCTCACGCCCACCTCCACACACACACACCCTCTTAAACACACTCTTCATTTTAATTATAGAATGATCTCCCTGTGGTTTCCTCACTCCTTGTTCTATGTTGAATTGCTAGCATGTTAAAATGCCTTTCGGTTAGCTGTCATAAATGCCACAATAAGGCCTCTGATCCTGTCTCCCATGGCAGATTCTGCCACTAAAGCACTTTCTTGTCTCCTGGGACAACCCAGTCAGTTTCTGTCCACACTTATTTTCCTGAGTATGGCACCGTCATAGTGCTCACCCTGATGGAGTATGGCACCATCGGAGTGCTCACCCCATGAAGCCAAGCATTTCAATTCCTTTTCTTGCTAATACGATGCGGCGCACACTAAGGCTCAGACTGATCACAGCATGTAAAAAAATGGGTATTCACTAAAGTTTACCTCTGTTACTGAAACAAGTTCTGGCTGTACCAACCATCAGCTAAAGAATGCACTATATTCTTTCACATTTCTCACCCACAATTTATGGTGAAATGGCGAATAAAAATGGAGAACTGAAAAACAATCTTGCAAGTATCATTATGAACCAACATCTTAACCACTGCCATAACGACACGATGCTGTTACTTGGAAAATGGGCTTCAGCCCATATTAGATTCTACTGTATAACTGATTGTTACCAAAATCCAGCAGAATGGCTTACACGGGTGCTTGAAAGTTTGTGAAATCTTCTGAAAGTTTTTTGTATAAATATAACCTACATCTTAATCAGGTTGTCACAGAAGCCCTAAAGGTAAACAAAGAGAACTGAAACAAATTAGATACCAATATTAATATTAATGATTGATTATTCATTTATTGAGGAAAATGATCCAATATTACATATCTGTGAGTGGTAAAAATGTAAACCCTTGCTTTCAATATGTAGTGTGACTCCATAGTCCAACAATAACTGCAAGTAACTATTTCCTCCACATGGGCTTGGAGGACTTTTCTTCTGTACAAAACAACTTCAACTCAATCCTCTTGAGTTTCCTCCCATAAGCTGCTTGGTTCCGGTCCTTCCACAATGTATCTATTGGGTTATGGTCAGGACTTGGCTGTTCCAAACCCTTAACTGTATTTTTCATTAATCATTCCTTGGTATAACAACTTGTGTGCTTAGGGTCATCATCTTCCTGCATGAGCCACATTCTTCTGTGATTCAGCACATGGACACATTGTCAGTTTCCTTTACAATTTGCGGGTATAATTCACAGTTCATTGTTCCATCAGTGATGCCAGAGATGGTCCAGATGCTGCAAAAAAGGCTCAAAACACAACACTAGGCTATACCACCGTGTTTCACAGTAGGGGTTTTCCTTTCCCCAAAACACAACACTAGGCTATACCACCGTGTTTCACAGTAGGGGTTTTCCTTTCCCCAAAACATAACAATTCTCATTTAAACCCCAAAAATCTATTTGGTCTCATCCGTCCGCAAAACATTGTTCCAGTTGTTTTCTGGCTTGTCCATGTGACCTCCAGCACAGTGCAGACAGGCAGTAATGATCTTCTTGGAGAGCAGCAGGATTCTTCTTGAAATCCTGCAACGCACACCATTATTATTCAGTGTTCTCCTGATGTTACACTCGTGAGCATTAACCTCAGCCAATGGGAGAGAGGCCTTTGATTACTTAGAGGTTCCCTTGGGTTCCTTCATGATCTTGTGGACTATTACATGCCTCGGTCTTGGTGTGACCTTTGATGTTCAACCACTTCTTGGGAGGGGAATAACGGTCTTGAATTTCCTTCATTTGGACACAGTCTCTGTGACTGTGGATTGGTGGACTCCAAACTCTTTAAATACGATTTATATTTATAACCAAATTTATATTTAATTTAATTTAATTTAATTATAACCAAATTTATAACCAATTTATAACCAATACCAGCCTCATATGCATCAAAAACGTTTCTTCTGAGGTCCTCAGAAAACATTTTTGCTCATGGTATACTTCCCTACACATACTGTGAGGATCAGGCTTTGCTAGGTATTTAAAAAAAACACATGTCCACTCACACTTGATTGTCATGTCACTGTTTGACAACACCTGACTCAAATTTCAAATGTAAAATGATCTGCTAATCCTAAACGTTCACCTATTTTTGCCAATTACTGACTGTAATATTCAATATTTTAAATAAAATTTGTAATAATTAAATTAATAAACATTTTAGGTCTAAAGGGTTCACAGGTTTTCAGGCTCCACTGTAAACCACTCCGCAGTGTATTGTGCTGGTCAAGACAAGTGCATGCATGCCTCGTACTGCAGAAGAACCTCCCCACCCTCAGAGAGACGTCAGTGAGTCTTCCTCCTAGGAAATAAGTGAAGTCTGTGTGGAAACGGAGCCTGTGATCCAGGGTTGCTTCAAAGGGCTAGAAGAAAGAAGACCAACATTCGGATGAAAAAAGGAAGATTTCAACAATAGACCAGTGAAGTGGCTTTTTATTTTACACCTTCACATGACTATTTTTAAGTAACGGGGGAGAAATGCTTGTGCTCAGTCGTGTTCATTCAAATATGGTTCCTCTGTGGAGACTCAAGAGATTTTGTCACTCCATTTGTTAAACGTATCTACAAATCCACTGTATCTACAAATCCACTGTGAAGTAGCAATTTGAGAAAATAATCATTTCAATGTCATGCAGAGTAAATAACAAACCTCCTTTAAAGAAACAACAAGTAACGTAAAAAATAAAGCCCCCGAAAAAGAATCAACACAAAACATAATGACATTTACAAACTAAAGAATTAAACTGAACTCAATCGCCTGTGTCTGTGTTCAGTTTCAGATGTCCACTTGTCAACATCCATGTCACGGATCCCAAGCAGCTGAACAACACAAAACAATCATTACTTATTTACGTTATATACTTCCTTCCCTTCTTCCCATCCACCCTTAAGGGAAGAACAGGAATTCAGTTCTGCTTTAAAGCTCAGAAGTCCAGGAGTCCTGCACAGGAATTCAGTCCTTAACCCCCATCTCACAAAGGACATTACCAAAACAAGGATGTTTGCTAAGGCAAGTAGTCTTTCAAGCAATAGCATTATTACGACTGACTGTTTATTACAAGCAAGTATTATAAAGTATTATTTAGTGAAATATAAAGTATTATTTCAAATAATAGTATTATTAAGGACTAGTCTGTGCTTTACTTGCTAAATGAATAAATCACCTTTTTTGCATTCAGTTTGTGTCAAGTGCACACAAAACTGTATTTGATTAATGTCTGTATAAAAAAGCAGTACGTATTTATGGTTAGAAATGAAAACATGCACAAATCCTAAATTTGTAAAACAAAATATAACAATCATAATAAAATACAGTGACAACATGCTAAGTGTCAAACATACACAAGAACTGATCAATAGAAGTTAATAGATATGTGAGCTTCACTGACTGAGATTCCGGTTGGGAACAGATCTCTTATTGCTTATGTACAAAAGGTAGCACAAATATATTTAGCCATTACTGAACACTTGTGGAAAATATGACACGTGCGTGATTAACACATGTTTACCGTACATGTCCCAAACTTGGCTCTGCTCTAGACATTAGGTCATGTGAATTTTTGCTAGAAAAACAAAGACTCTAGGCCATGTAAATACTGGCTCACTGGTGTACAGAGTACCTACTGACCTTTCAGTGTTCAGACATCAGTCAGCTCTATATTACACAAACACAAATCAAAAAATAAACACAGGCAGATCAACAGAAGAGTTGCTAGGCATACCTACATACCTAAAACAGAATACCTGTATACTGAATGTTTTCTTTAAAGGATAAAACATGAATTAAAGCCTCTGACTACAATGTAGACACAGGAAACCGTCATTTTCTTCATTTTCACTGGTTAACCACCATCAAGTCTGGCCTTTTTTAAAAGGAAATTGTTTTGCAATGGCCCTATTCTGTAGCAACATGTAGTTTTTCTTTTGATTACATTAATCGGCATGTCATAGCATGCTGGATAGGGATGGTGTGTTGCACAGGAGTCATTTAAGAACTGAACATGGTGGGACAAGCTTATAGGTGCTCTGTAAAGAAGCGCTTGTAATGAATAATTAACAAATGTTAACAAATTTGTTATCAAATGTTTAGGACATTATTAGAATTTGTCTGGTTTTGAGAAGATAGCTCTAGGTGCATTACAGAAAACTTAATGGAATAAATATATCACTTATATATCACAAACTGTAATCAGTACCTTGAAGGTCCAGTCTAAATTATTCTGAATAAAGTTGAGAAAACCCACTGTATTTCAACTAATTTATATCATTCAGGCATTCTGGAAGACTCTACTGCTCTGTTAAGGTATTGCAGTTCTCATTTGGATCTAAATTCTATACTTGCAAGCATAATCTGTGCTTGGTTATATATTTTCCACAGTGTCACACAAAGATTTATCACAGACATGGATAAACCTCAGCATTCCTCAGAGCAATTTCTTTTTAAAAGATAAAAAACCTTGCGTAACCTTACATATTCTGTCTTTCTTTTGGCAACACAATAATTCGTGATTAATCGGATGTAGCCAACGTCTCATGCACTTCAAAAAATATGAGGCTGCAAGGACTTATATCGCTCAAGTCCGCCGTTAGAGCAAATATGGACACTGTGCTGGCTATGCACACTGCTTCTATATTTCTAGCTGTGCACTGGCTCCTAGCATCAAGTGGCCTTTGGGGGTGTTTTCATTCTTTCCCACCCTTGAAGTGAAGGCAGATAACTTCCATGCAGCTACCCTGTGGCCTGTTGCCCAGATGTTACACAAAGCAGGCAGACCTGGTGTTGCTAGATTACCCCTGAGATGTCCACAATGATTTGCCAAATAGCTTTGAAAGTCATGCAGAAAGCAACAAACACTCGTAAGGAATGAAAATTCCTTTCATCTGCTTCTCTCTTTGTCCTTACAAGGATGTGGAAGTTACTAGAGTACAATTCATGAGTTCAAAATTGCTACCATAGGCTAAGGGCGTAGGCAATAGCTTCTTATGGCAAGTTAAATATGAGATATTTCATGTCATTTAAAGTGTGATTTAGCTAAATGTTTTCTTTCACCTGCCTGGTGGTGATTAGGTGCAGACTGCATACTCTTTAAATCTCTGCATGTTGTTGTTTGATGTCCACATCATCACTAGCTAGCTTATTATCACTGAAAAAATCTACCAATATAATTGCAATAGCTCACTTTATTCCGTGATTGTAAAAGTTAAGACACATGCATAATATGTATAAAACTGCAACCACAGCGAAAGTTTAAATTATATTTGTAACATACCTCTATTTGAATTTGCCCAAATTAGCAATCAAATCAAATTTGATAATTACAGGCATGGTAATAAAAAAACTTCCAAACAGTAGAGAACGTGTGCTGGTATTGTGAAGTTTTTCTGTCCGTTATTATGAAATGTCGTAAATGGTTCTAACCTGTGGCGGCAGGTGAACGATATTCTAGATGGCGCTGTGACATACTGATGCTCAGTAACCATTCCAATACCAACACAAACTACTAGTACTCTGTGAAATAACCAGAACCACCTCTAAAACAAGTAAGCAAGTTATTACCTAAACAAGTTAGCTAACAGTTAACTACGAACCCCAGCTGGTGACATAACTTCTTAATAAAATGAAGGCGGGGCCACATACTTGGGGAGTGGGGACGAGATCATAGAAACCAGTTAGTGATAAATAAAATGTAAGGAGTGGGAATAATTTAGTGAATCGCGGATAACGACATTGTGCTCTTACATTTAATGGACGATGAAATCTGTCACTTCCCCCATGTCTGCGAATGAGGCCGTGTGTTTATGAAATTTTAGTTTCTCTAGCTTAGAAGTATGTTATGTCTCACTGTACATACTCAGTATAATTCATACCGAGATTTAAATAAAGAAACAAATCGCTTCCAATTGCCTTCCAATTCTGGCATATGATAAAAATGTGATATTTCCATGATTGACTAAATTGTTCCCTCGCCGTAATTATCTCATTATATATTATATCTCCTGAATTACATCATTCCCACGCCTTACTTATGTTGTAGCTTATTTGGCGCATTGGTATTGTAAAGGAAAACTACAACAAAATACAAAACTACAACAAAAATACAATGTTGTCAAGATCTGACGATCTCCAAAAGTAGTTTGAGTGATCCGTTCGAAATGAAGTGTGTCCACACTGGCTTTTGCAGTCACGTGCAGGCAACTGAAATACAGTCATGCAGTCATATTAAATACAGGGTTATTTGAAAACAATATATATATATACAAGGTATAAACTGGCTCAGTGGGTTAAAATCGTTCGGCCAGGGGCAAATATTTGCCTATCAAGCAGACTATCTTGGATGTTTATAAGAACCATTAAAAGGTTTGCCCTCCAGCCTCCCCATACTAAAGAGCACCTGTAAAATAACCATGCTGCGATGTTGCAAGTCCTGGACAAGAATTTGTGTTCTAATATTCTTGACATGTGACTTGACTTCGACTTGGCTACAAACTTTCGTTGACTGACTATTATAATGTTTCATTTTTTAATTTATTAGGAAAAGGTTCTGATCATTTGGAAGAAACGTAACATTTAAATCAATATCTTAACAGTAACATATTTGGTGTGCTCTAACGTGATGTCATGCTTTCTTGAAATGGTCTCAGCTTGATGAATAGCCATGGGGTTAAGTATAGGACATGGTGTAGTCTCATCTAGGACTCAGGGCTGGTGTTTAGTTTGCTTTAGTTTGAACAATAGACACTCAGACTTAAGATTCCAGATACAACAACTACAATGGCAACAAAAACCAAACCCAACTTTAATGCAAAAAGAAAGAAAGAATGAAAAAAGAAAGATTGTATTCAAACTTTGATATGGCTGTATAGCTTGTCTGAGTCCTGCAGGACACCCGCTGAGGTCATCTGCACACCCTCTGGCCTCTGTCATCTGGGAAAACAGAAATGCTGTGAGTGAAGTACTTAGAGCTTAGAGGGTAACTACCCAGACCTCCCCAGGGCTTTGCACTCTCCAAGACCTATTGACAGCTGTGGTGGTCCTGCTTTTATTTGTCCTTCCTTTAAAAGATGCATTGGAAATTGCAATGGTCCTGTCAAAAAAGTACTTCCAAACGTTCAATGTACGGCGACATTGGTTTATTATCACAAACGCATCGTGGGTAGCTTTGGTCATCAGAGCAGTGTGTGTCTGGAGAGCTTGTATTGAGGGTGATTAACTTTTATGATAGAGTTGTGAAAAGTCTCCTGAGGCTGTAAGATTTATGTATGAAGTTATGGTGAAGTTTTGATGGCACCCAATCCCACACACAGCACACAGTGAGCTTGGTAGTGTACACTTTAGTGTACTAGTGTACTAGTGTACTAGTGGACATCACTCTTCTTAACTCTCCAGAGACAAATGTGTTTTTCTGGTAAAGCCGCTGGTTTGACCCCTCAAAAACCTCTTAACTGGAAACTTTAAGCAAAAAAGCAAAGACACAGTTAATACAGACCAATAAATTAACTCCATTTTACACTTTATTTCTCTGGTCTGCTATTTATGAAGGAACTGTTAAACTTTGGACAGAACCACTGTTTATTTAATATTTGGAAAATTACCAGACACTTATTGTTTGTAAATTCCAATAAACTATCTCTCTGGAGGTGCCATGTCCATTCTGCTGATGCACATCTGAAGTGATGCCAGAAGGAGCCTCACAAAGACCAGTTCTCACATGTAAATTGTTCTTTCTGTTTAGCTGTTTCTCGCATCACGTCCATGAGAACTATTTCGGTCTGTCCCAGGACCATAAGCACCTACACTGTTATCTATATAGCCCACTCATCTCTTTGAATTCTCTGGACAGGAAGTTGACTCAGAGGGACACATATCCATGCAATGACGTACTCCTTAAATAACTACAGAGCTTGAATACACTGAGTGTGCCGTAGCTCACACCATACCAAAGAGTGAACTGTGCAAGCTGTCCTTATCAGATGTGCTGAGAGCATTGCTGGTACACTGGCATGGCCAGAACATTCCAGAAGGCCTCACAGTGGCGATGAGAGCTCAGCTCGCCGTGTGGACACACGAGAACTGGACCGGGGAGCAACCCCAGACATCACGAACCCTCCTTCTGTAAATGCTGACACAGCTTAGCGCCATTGTTCTGATGGTTTCAAAAATTCTTAAACACATCATGTACTCATAAGGGTCTCATTTTCTTTTAGGGGTCTCATGTATGCAGTCATTTTTACCATGATATAATTTTTTAAAAGTTGCTAGAAGAAAACAGAATTCTAGTGAGCTACACATATCTCAGTCATGGTCTGGTCGTTAGGGAACCGGTCTTGTGACCGGAGGGTCGTGAGCAAGGCACCTAACCCCAACTGCTCCCTGGGTGCTGGGCTAGGGCTGCCCACTGCTCTGGGCATGTATGCACCGCAGCCCCCTAGTGATCACTAGTGTGTGTGTGTTTATTCATGACGTTCTGTATTCATTACTCATTATTTAATCAGCACTCATCATCAGCATCACTTAAATTACATCATGAGAATGCATGAATTAAAGTCTTTAAAATATACCTGTGACCTACATAGGTTCAACAGTTCATTATGGATTTTTTTATTTCTTCCTATAATAATAGGATAAAAATAAAACAGCCCAACAATAATCTAGACTTTTGATATTTGCATATTTTTAGATATGCTGATGTATATGTACATGCTATGTCTGCAATAATGTGTCAACATCCTCACAGTCATGCTCTTTCCAGGCACTGGATACTCCCACACAGGTCTTTTCAGCAGTGCAGGTTGTAGAGTGACCAAGTTCCTTTAAAGTAACTGTGATACCGAAGTTATTACACAACACCTACTAGAAACCCTTTTAGGACTCACACACTGTCTCTGAACTCAGACTGGGCAAACATCCGTGTCCACATTTGAAGGAACTGCCCCGCTCTGCCCGTCAGGTGAAATAGAAGAAAACTACTGGAGCAATAGAACATTCCTTACTGATAATAATTGACTGATATGCCACCCATATCCACAGTAACCTGTCTGCCAAGCTTAAACTGACTCATGTACACACATGTACATATATACAAATATGAGTTAATGAAATGAATAGATCCAAATTTATGTACTTACAAATTTATGTACTTACTTACATACAGACTTTCTAAACTGTATCAATGTAAAATAGCAAGTTTAGATTGTAGGTTAATTACTTGCATTCAAGCAAATAATCTAATGTTTTAACTATTAGAGAAAGAATAACACTTTAAATGAATGACAGCACTGTTACTGTTACTGTTACAGTGTTTACTTTTTACAGTGCATGCTATGTTTTGTTCAGATGGGCATTGTACTAATTTCTAGGACGATCATGTTGTATGTATGATCATGTAGGATTGTACTATGATTTAATTTGAGAACGTTACACTTTCTTTCTTTGACCTTAACCTGGTGGCTGGGTTGTTTGATCGTAAATATTATATGGGATTATTCCCTTGGGACAAAGGGTTATATAAACACCCGTAGGTACATCCTACAGACCTGTGCCAGGTTTCAACAACAATAGAGGTTTTGTGGTCCACAGTGGCGAGACAACAAGGTAGCATGGGTCTCCTGATACTTACTGCTACAAATCTGGTTCTGCACCACTACTGTGGCTCACAGTGATAGATAAAGCTTAAAGGCCTTCAAAACAGCCATCTGTGTAGATTTGTGCTTGTATATGCACATTCCCGTCAAACCAAAGTCTTTTAGTGACCTTGATCAAACTGAATAAGCAAGAGTACTTAATGTTGATCATTAACTTAATGTTTTTGTTGTGTACCTCCCATAGATTGAGTAAAGCATTGCTACTGAGAAACCTGTAAAAGATGCAGCCTGTGAAACCAAAAATAACTAAAGGCTCAAAACAAAATTTCACTGCAGGATCATGGTACGGCATCAACATGGAAGGAACCTTGACAGGATGCCTGACAATATCTGCATGCTAAATGTTCTCGACAAACATCAGAGACTTAGAAACTTTAGCAGGCATTTAGCAGGCAAGTATTCTTCTTCTAGAATTTTCTGTAAAGAATGTGGTTAAAAAATACTTACTAGCATGCCTAGCATGACAAAAGGGAAAATAACTCTTGTTAGTGCTGTACTTGTAAAGACAGGAAGTGAGAAATGGATGTGAATACAAAAAGTACTTAAGGATGATAAGAAAGAGAACTGAGAAGAATTGGAATTTGTGACTACCGATTTTTTTCTTCAGCTCTTGCCAAGTGAGTCTGCCCCCTGGTGGTACATTTGTGAGCAGGCGTTCCACCAAAGCACACAACTCATAAAAATAATAATAAAATTATTATTATTAACAATTGTTTTTGTATAGCGCCATACTCAATGTTACCACAGAGTAAATAAACAGAAAACAAAGCTCAGATGACATCAAGACATAAGACATCAAAAAACATCAGGCAAAACAGACAAAAGCTTTAACACACAAAGGCAAATCAAAAACACAGCAAGTCATTACATCAGAGAGTGGAAATGTTGGAAAAGATAAATTTTAAGTTCAGATTTAAAGGTGGAGGGAGAAGGACAGAGACGAAGAGATTGCGGTAAGGTGTTCCATAATTTTGCATAATTTTGCATAGTTTTGCATAATGTTTGTGTTCTGGTTGCAAACAACTGGTGAGGGTGAAACAGACACACCATCAAAGCTGAATGTAAAACCAGTTAGTTTTGAAATTATGCGTTTAGAGCCAGTAATGAAGAGTTCAGTTTTAGCAGAGTTTAGTTTTTCAAAGTTTGCCCTCATCCATTTTTGAGATCATGTATATACAGAACAAACGAGCAAAGGGGGGGTAGAGTAGAAGGAAGCTTTTTTTTAGCATACAAACTGCATAAGCCTAAACATACGAATGACATTTAAGATCATGACAGATAAAATGCATTTTAACTGGGACTGTCAGTTTCCGAAAAATGCTCCGAAATATCCAGGCGTCATCTTAGAGGCAGCCGCAGGAATGAATATTTGAACCGGAGTTGGACATGATGTCATCCAGTTTATGAGAGTTCTATGTGGTCTTGCTTAACGCATAAGAAGAGCACAACAGATAAACAACAGATCTAACAGACGCCTGTTAAAAACAAAACAGGATGTCTGGTTCAAACAGACATAAACTTTCCACAGTGCATTACCCCATAAATAAACTATAATATACTAAAACACAACAAATGTTTGTCATTTGTTATATACATAGGAAATTCCACATGTCCTACTAACTGAACAATATTAAGTTATATTAAATATCTTGATCCTGAATTTCCTGAATCCAGAGAGTTTAAAGACAAGACACTTTCACAATAAAAGTAAGTATATAATTGTTATAGAATTATAGACAAAGGCACTGATCAAATTAAACATTTGGGCTTTGCTAGATTTGCTAATCATGAAAACTATTTATTGACCCATATTTTAATACATATTTAAAATGACAACTTAATGAAAAAGTAAAAAAGTAGTGTAGTAAAAAAAAAAGTAAAGTAAAAAAAAAGGCTGATGCACAAAGTGTAATTTCAGTGTCAGTATATTTTAAATTGTCAGTAGTCTTTCAAAATGTCAGTATTTATTTCTTACCTGTAGCATCCACATCCTTGTACGTCTGAAGGAGATTCTTCCTGCCAGCCCCTTTTCCATGCACAATGCTACATGCACATTTCAACTGTTTATTCCTTCTCCAAATTCCACCCAGTTCTGGAATACACACTGACAGCACATCCATAAACTTTCAGTTAAGTCTTAATCTACTGTATTATAAACATACAGACTTATACTTGCATGCATTTTTATTTGTAATATAAATCTTCACATTCCAGGATCCCTCACTCACAGTCATTCAAATTTAAGCACATTTGCAGCTAGAATGAATACGTCCCGCAGAAAAGTATGGAAAGGCGTGAATAACTGGATTTCTTGGGGAAGTCAAAGATGATGACTTTTATCACATTTAACCTGTGGATAATCTGCTGTTAAGACAACAACATCCCTTTGGTGCTCATTTACTATCCTGAATCTTACTATTCTGAGCCATTACTGTGTTACTGTAGTCTGCAGCTGATCTAGATCTAGCAACTGTGCTACATGTACATTTATTAAAACAGCCACTAAATCGCCAATTGCCATCACGGTGATCATTTGGATATATACCTTTGTATATCAGGGTTAAGGATTTGTTGTTTACTGTGGCAAGGCATTTTAATACTAATGTACCTTGTACATAAGGTCTTTTTAATGCTAATGGACCTTCTCTGCTTGCATTTCCAGTTGCTGCTATGGCAGTAATGAAATTAGGAAACTGAAAGAAAAAGAACCGATCACTATGGAGTTCTTACATTCTCTTAGAACTAAAGAACTCCATGGAATGTTGTGATTAAAATATTTGCGTTTTTATATACAATCTGGTTCCTCCTCCTATTCGTTCAGAAGCATTTTGCTTGTACAGCTGGTGAAGGATCTCTGTCCAATGGCACACGAGATTAAAAAAGACACGGGTGCTGTTTTTTTTTTACTTTAAAATAACAATTTAATTTCTCTCAGTTTCTTTACAAACTAATGTCAAATTCAAATCTGAATTTAATACGAAGCAGACTGGTTAGAAATAACAACAGAAATAACAACAACAACAATAATAATAAAAAAACAAGAACACTTGTATTAGGATTATATTTGCGCAGACATGTGGCAATGTCGTGAATCTGCTTACTAGGAGACTGGAAACTGGACACTTTTTATGGAGAACGGATTCCCTTTTGTGTCTTGGTCCTCCCAAGGTTTCTTCCTAATCTCCACCTAGGGAGTTTTTCCCTGGCCGTGGCTTACTCATTAGGGATCTGGACCCATGTGTTTGTAAAGCTGCTTTGTGCCAACATATGTTGTTAAAAGCACTATATAAATAAATGTGACTTTGACTTTTTAAGATAAGCTTTAGCCAACCTTCTACAACTAGTAATGGCAACAGAGTGATAATTATCTGTTATTACAAATATTAGCATTAACTGATACAAATTACAAATATTAGCATTAATGGCTGATATGATTGCCGAGACAGCCCATTTTTTCCAGCAATTATTAATTAACATATTAACTAAATAACTATTCCAACAAAAAATATTAACAATGCCATTTATGTTTTCCATTCGTATTAGCTACCAAGTAAACCATAAAATAATTTTTTTCGTTCATGAGGTTACGGAAACGCTTTACGTGCGAATATTGGCCTCTCTTTTCTTCCGTAGACGCAGTTATGACGAACGCGGTTAGCTTAGCTTAGCTAGCGCTGTAGGGAGCGGTTACCGTTCGTCTAATAGCTCGTTGTTTATCAACATATAACACATCTAGACTTTACGTTTGTGACGACTTATAGGTGCATTCAAATGATTTGAATGCGTTGATTTAGACACCATGACTCTCCCCTACCTCTTTGTGGCTTGTTAGTTGTCTTTCCAAAGTTCACTGCACGTTATGTTTGAATCCCCGTGTGTTTACATGTCTCAGCCTGCATCTTGGTACTCGGCTCTGGTACTCTAGAGGTACAGGACAGGGCTCCGGCTCACCATGATGGCACCAGTGGTCTGTGGTGTTCTGTGCTGTGTTTTCCTGGGTGTAGTGATTTTGGTTTTCCGTGTGTTGGCGGTGCTACGGAGGCGCACGGAGTGCCGACCAGGAAGCAAAGGCTCCGTGTGCATTCTTGTTGTGGCCGGATCAGGTGAGATGAACGTGAAGTCCATGGTACCGACTTGGTCCAGGGACTTTATGGTGGTTTCAAGAATTGTCCAAACAACATGAACGCGAAAGGCGCATTTTGAATCGGTTACGTTTGTCGATCGCTCATAGGTGGACACACGACAGAGATCATTCGTTTGATGGGAAGTTTATCCCCATCCTATACCCCACGACATTATGTAATAGCAGACACGGACAAGATGAGTGAAGACAAGATCCGCACATTTGAAGCACCAAAACAGAAAGGCGGCATTCCACAAGAGGTAATTTTTATTTTCAGCATGTAGCTTCTCATGTGGGATGCACCTTCGCCCACGGCCACCAGATGGCAGAATTTCCTTTTCTGTGACTTAAAATTTGTTTGACCTCGCTGGAGTTTTGCAGACGCGTGCAAGTTGACTAAAAATCACTGTCAGCCTGCTCGGGCAGTTGTGTGTAACACAGCTGATGCTGTTAATCTTGTTTAAGTATTGAAGTGCAGCCTTTATATCACTGACGTCGATTACGTCCCTCTTACCTTTACTACTCTCTTTGTTTCCACTCAGTTCACCATTCATCGGATCCCTCGCAGTAGAGAAGTTCGTCAGTCATGGAGCTCCTCGGTGCTCAGTACTCTGTACGCTCTGCTCTACTCAGTCCCTCTGATGTTTAGGCTCAGGCCTGATGTGGTAAGGACGCTCCCCACCTCTGCCCATATTTCCCAAAGCTTCATTAACGTTTTATTACACATCCTTTCTTCAGCATGTCTATTTACTCCTGCGCCCAGACTCATAAGAAGTTTTGCTTCTGGTGGCTTCGGCTCTTTTAATGATGATTTAAGGACTGAGATTGTATTGTTATCTCACATTCCTCACTTATTTGGATTATCTTATATTTGAGTACATTGTGTCTTATGTTATCACTCTGCGATGTCATGTACTTTTCTTTTTTTAGCTGTATGTCTTCTGCACAGCCTTGTGGTTTGCTGTCTGGCACTTAAACTGTAACAGAAGGTTATGAGTGCCACACAGAAAAGCTCTACGTTATAATCAAAATTAAATCCTCCTGCATGGTTACTAATTAAGCCCAAATGAACATCATATATAGGAAATGGTTTCACTTGAATCGTATAATATTTAAAGTTTGTTATTGTGCAAGATAGGCTAAATGTCTTCCTGATGAAATAATCAGGGAACTTGTATGTATATAGTTTGTCATGTATGAAGTTCATATATGTATATTTTAAAGTTTGAAATAGCCATCATTCTAAATGGTCAAAAGTATTTAAAAACAAAGGTATTCCTATAATTGGAACCCAACACAGAATTAACTAATGCGCGGACATGCCTTTTAATCATCCCTTTTTTTTACAAATATGCATTTTCCTTGATAAATATAGGTTTCACTTTACTTATAGAACACTTTCTAGTCCCTTAAATAACTTTTTAAATCACCATTTGCATTTTTCTTCCATCAGTGATAGTCACATATGCCACCCAGAATTTCCATGTTCCAATTGTTCAAAGCCTGGTATTGTTATATCAGTAGGTGTATCTAGTGAGAGGAGAATCTCATATAAGGCACATCTGTGGTTCAAAAACATCTGGCATTTCTCATGCTGTCTCCAGTTGAGTGAAAGTAAGGTTAAAAAAAAAGCAGAGTATATGTAGAAAGATAAAAAGGAGCGCGCACGAGGGGTGAGGAGGAGCGACACCCCGGCCGCTTTCCCTTGCCCCTCCTCCTGAGGTCATATCGTGTGAGTGGGAGTGAGAGGGGTCGTGTTTCCGGATGTGGCGGGCCTGACTGGCTCCCCGGCCCAGCTGTGAGGCTGGCTAGCCTTTCCTCAGGAGAGGTGGGACTAAACAGAATTGGGCTTCTCCATTGCCACTGCCAAGGCAGATTTCTGGGATGTGAAGTAACGTAATTAAGCAGGTAGTGTTTGAGATCTGGAGTAGAGGAGAACAGGAGTAGGAGAGAGAGAAGGGAGAGCTGGTATGTGGGAGGGAGGGAGGGAGGGTGAGTTCCCTGTGAGAGTTCAGCACAGGGAAGCAGCCTGACATGACGGCTCTGCTCATATCTTATTAGCAGTCTTTCTTCACATGTGGCCATCTTCTTCCACTATTCTTTTCAGCGCGGTTTAAAAGGGAGATCGGCTGGAAGTGCAGATTGCCAGGCTGTATGGAGTGGAATGGAGTTACTTTTGAGATTTTACTGCACTTTTTTTTAACCACTTTTCATTTTCTTTGCTAATAGAGCTAAATATGCCGGTAGATGGGTCTGTACATCTGAACTTTATGTGTAATGCTTAAATGAGCCTTATTCTCTAGATGACTCCCACATCTTTAGCTTGTGCCACATGTTCTTTGGCCTCTGTTCATTTAGAAGTGCTAAGTTAAGAGTCTTCATGAGACTGCGTCCCCCTGGGTGTGACGTCTCACGTCCAGGTCGACACCGCGTGGCTGCATTCCTTAGTGTGACTTAAAGCTCCCCTATGTTTGTTTTTACCAAACTTGAGCATGTCGGCTAGAAGCTCTCAGCCGTGGGGGCTGCATTCCAGAGAGGAATCTGAGGAAATTTGGTGTTGGGGGGCAGTCCTGGGATTTGGGGGGGGGGGGGGGGGGCAGACCATGGTTTGCCATATAAGGGCATTCGTGAATCACAGCACCCGTCAGCACAGCCCACCACCTCCAGATGTGTCAGCACAATCCAAGAGGCTGACGGTGTCTCGTCAGACGCAGCCTAATGCGATACAGTCTGTCTGAAGCCAGAGGGCTCAAGCTCTACTGTTGGTCTACAGCCATTGGGAAGATGGGTTACATACGGACCATACTGAAAGGCCACTTTGTGCTATGACAGTGATGTGCCATATGAATTTGTGCTTTAATGTATTCGGCTGGTGTCCATTGATGAATGTGTATCATTTTCATGGGCTACATCTTTAGATTAGTTATCTCAGCATGACCATAGTGAAAATGAGAATAACTTGAGCTTGTTAGTAACTTAATTTACCAAGTTTGCCTTACTCATTAAAGCATTTTATAAGTGCACTTAAATTATTAAATTTGAGATCTGCTAGTCAAATTAATGAGAAATTGTATTGTATTAAAAGTGAGCGTAGGAACAAGGACAAACGCATAGAGTTCGGTTCCCAGTCTCTGTTTGACTATGTTGGAGCAGAGCCTTCAATAAATTCCAGTGCTAGACAGAGAGAAGAATTAACATCCACACATACAAAAAGTTTGAGGGAAGAAAAAAAAAAAAATAGAGAGAAATTTTGCTTCCATGGGCTGTAGTGCCAGAGGGGCCCTGCGTCTCCTCGTGGGGAACAAAACGGAGCAAGGAGAGGAGGTCACGCAGGTCGTACTCTTTCCAAAACCGAGCGGCGCTGGTCGGGGCGCTCCACGGTGAGCGGCCCCGTCCCGGTGCCGTTCTAGCCCGTCTCCTGGCCGAGCCGCCCCACGCGGCCCCATGCGGCCCCATGCGGCTACGTTCCTCGGGGATCCGCCTCCTGCTTTTTCCACCCTTTCTTTTTTTTCTTCTTCTTCTTCTTCTTCTCCCCCTTTGAACATTCGGGCCAGTGCCTGAGCCCCATATGTTTCATCTTAACCTTATAAGGAAATAGTTAGTGGATGGAATTGACTGGCTTGTTGATTGTTTTAAGGCAGATTCCAGTATGGAATGAGATTCTCTTTTTGTTTCCTGCCTCATGATGCTTGGCATGGCGGACGAATCCACCAGGCAGTGTTGGGACAAAGACGTTTAACTTGGATCTGCAGTTAAACGCACGTGCGCTGCAAACGTGACCTGCGTGTGCAGGACTGTCGCCCGGAACCGATTTCATTAATGTCTTTTTTTCGAAATGTGAGACCAGTGATATCCTGGTCGTCAAAGTGCATGGCCAAAATGTTTTGCCCTCTTAAATCAACAGCTTATTTATTTATTTATTGTAACAATCAATAATGGCAAACGTGTGTGTAGTTTTATCCCATCTGCGCTTGATTTTATGCAGGCTGTCAGACATAACAATAACAGAAACTAGGGCTATATGAACCGGCTGTGCAAACGAACTGGCTGTCGGTGAGAGGGAGACTTTCCGCGCAGAGCGTCTGGCCAGGAGAGCAGACGTGGTCGTCCACTTTGGGCTCGTCTGTGTCTGAATGAATTTCAGGACGTTGCTCCGCCTGCTTGCTTGATCACCCTTGCTGTTAAAAACAGCCCATGAGGATGAATGTATATGTGTGTTTGCCAGCTACATGTCTAGTTAATCTCTGTCTCTGTCTTGAGTATCAGGAAGAGTGATAAGTGATTTATAGGTATCTGTCTGATAGCCTTCTGGATCTTCCCAAGCCTGTTATCTTGTGACTGCAGCTTGAATATGAGGGTCTTGGCATTTATGGGCCTCCACACCTGTGGCTTGGTCAGGTCAGAGCTTACTCACCCTGTCTGAGAGGAAATGACACAGATTGACACTCTCTCTCTCACCTGTTCCCACACGCTGTGATGCCGTGTGTTTAGTGTGCCGTAGGACAAGACGTCATCGACATGCCGTCAGACGCCTCCTTTACAGCTGTTTATTCTGCGGGGAATTGGGAATCTGTGTATAAGCAATGTTTTTAGTGGAGCGTTTGGAGACAATTACAGGCACACACACACTGTAGCACTCGGGGATAGAACACACAGCCACTTTTAAATGTGTTAATCGAGAGGAGAGATCCAGCCTGCGTCCCTGAGCTGAGCACAGACCTGGCAAATGAAGTGGTTATTGTATGTCTGTGATATGACCTGAGAGAAATTACCTCACTGATGGGGTGTGTGTGAATCAGAGCCAAGTACTGTGAGTGAGCAGGCCTACGTTTGGTGAGTGAGTGTTTTGGTATCTGTACAAAGAATCCTCGTATGTGTGGTGAGTCACTAAGGTGTGGACAAGTGTGGAATCAGGGCTCAGCTCTGGAGGGGCAGGTATGTGGAGACACGTCAGGAATTTTGGGGTGTTTTTTTATTGCAGTTTTTCTTTCCCCTCAGGAGCTGGGGAGATGTCCCAGAGCCCCCCAGAGCCGCAGCCCCCAGATCAAGCCCCACAGTGTCATGTGAGACAGAGAATGGGGTCAGAGCAAAAACGTGCTCGTAGGGCATTGTGTGTCGTCATGACTGAGACTGCAAAGGCTCCTTTCTCTGTGTACAAGTGTTCTTGATCGTTTTACAAACTGCTTTTTCTTCCTGCGGACATGCTGCTATGCAGTGCTTTGACTAGCTTCTGAATGATTAAAGGGCAAGGATGTTTAAAAGCTTATGATTTATTTTGTGCTGAAAATAAACATTATGTCCTTTCAGATTTACGCCTTCCTGGCAAAAGATCCAAATGGCCTTTTCACAGCTTGGCAGACACCCATACCAAATGCTCCGAGGTTTCAATACACGAGCGCAGTCATCCATGGAGCTGGATTCAGCTTTTCACTGTTGGGTGACAATGACTTCATCCCCAAACAGACCTGCAGCAACATGTGAAGTGCAAATACGTCTGAGGCGGAGCAGCCACGAGGCTCCGCCCCTTCTCCAGCCACTCAGCTTCTCCATGTGTGTGACTGGGATGTGACCAGTCCCCCTGTCTCTGCGTTTTTTTTTATCTAGAATCCAGGTCTACACTTTCCAGAACCAGACATCAAGCGCATTCATGTCTGTATATAAAACTCGGAGCTTCTCGATCCTCACCGTCACCGCTCGCGTTTAGTTCTCCCTTTGGTTTCTGTCCAACGCGTCGGTCTCGTCTCCGTCTCGGCGGCCCGCCGAAGGAAGCCTGGGTTTTTCCAGCGTTTCTGCGCCCCCGGCCCCCAGTGCGGTGATGGCTTCTCCAGACTCCATGGCCTCTTTCCACAGCGCTCTGTGCTGCCTTCCTGTGCAGCTCCTGCTCTCCAGTCCACAGTCTCTCGTATTTCTCGCCACTCTGAGGGGAGCTGTCGCACGCCGTCTTGCACCCTCAGTTTTACAGATGCACGGCGCAACCCTCTTAATTCTGTTTAGCAGGAAGGAACTAAATGTGTGTAATTGCAATCCTGTGTGTGTGTGTGTGTGTGTGTGTGTGCCGCAGGTGCTGTGTAACGGGCCTGGGACGTGCGTGCCTCTGTGCGCTGCTGGACTGCTCTTGGGGATTCTGGGACAGAAGAGAGTGCTGCTGGTCTATGTGGAGAGCATCTGCCGTGTGGAGAGTCTCTCTCTGTCTGGACAGATCCTGTACCACCTCGCCGACTACTTCTTTGTGCAGTGGCAACCCCTACAAACCAAATACCCCAAATCTATCTACATTGGAAGAGTAGTATGAGTGGAACTCAACTGGACGTATCACTATCACAATGGCACATTTACGTTCAGTAGGTCATGTGTCTTCTGTTACTTTGTCGTTTTGAAAGATTCAGAATAGTATAGACGTTATTGGTGGAATACAGAGCTTCGTGTTACACTGAGACAATGAAACGCATTTTTCTGTACCAAAGGTCCTTGAGTGGAACGGGAGGTGAATGTGCAGTGGAATAAATGGTTCTGTGTTATAAGTCGGGTTGTCTGCTTTTGACCTGAAACTGAGAGCAGAAGTGTTGTCCACCGAGGCTGCTGAGAAGAGCGGCCATGATGCTCTCAGAAAAACGAGGAGAAGGAAGAATGCTCCGCTCTGCAGCCAGATGAACCCCCACCCATCACATTGTGGAGCATTTCCTGTCTATGCTACTGCTCCTATGCTGAGATTGCTGATGGCCAGAGGAAGCAGCGTGAATAATTGAGATGTTTTGTTTTTCTGGCAGTGTATGGAGAGGGGGGGGAGGGGACAGGCCTGAATTCTTTGGTGAAATAATTCTTCAGCACTCACATCTGGGTTATAGACCCAAGATGCTATTTTGGTTAGCATTCTTTGGTAGAGTAATAAAGAACTTTAGAATGTACATGTGCTCGTCATACTGACCGAGTCAGTCTACCCCCTCCCTGACGAGTTCATGAGTTCATGAAGGTCACCTAATTGTCAGTGTGTATTTTCATTTCCTCTTAAGTCACTGCGTTTGCTATATACCACAGTCTTATGGTCTGATCTGTACAAGAAAGGGCACAGCTGGAATGTTGCATTAAAAGGCTTTCAGAGATCAAGACGTGAAGCTTATGACTGATGTTTTAAAAAAAAAAAAAAAATCCTCTACAGATTGTACATCTCCACCAGGAAGAAGAGTCATTTGTTGAGCAGGCCTGCAGTGTTGTGAGGAGCAGTGACTGTCGTAGGCAGCTGTTTGCAGTGATTGTCAACAGCAGTGGCCTGAGAGGTGTAGACTCCTGGTGTGACAGGGCTCCAAACACCCATGTTAAAGTGATCCAATTCAAAGCTGGAATGTGTATGATAAAAAGTGATTGGTCACCCTTATGCGTCTTCACCATAAGTCACATTATCTCCTGACACGCTGGCTATCTGCAGAACACTTTGAAAGATAACTGGAAAATAAAGTATACGTCCTGTATCACGGAGCTCCTCAGCACCTTTGATACGTTCTGCGCTTGTCGATCGTAGTCGATCAGAAAACCTACATTTTATCTTGCCTGGCTAATTTAACTAACCTGTCTCTTCAGAGTTCTGCATTGCTGCAGGAGATTTTTGGACTTTTACTGTTCCTTTTGAACCTCCTGCTATATGTATGTTCAAATACTGTCACTTAATATAGAACCTCAATTTCATACTGTAGTGAATACACATAATTACTAAAAGGTCTATACACACTGCATCCACAATGCAAGTGATCCACACTACACATACCTTTTAGAAAACAGACTCAGTAGGGTCTATGTTCTTTTACGTCTTTATTACAACCTTAGAAGGTAAAAATGTGCCCACAGCCAAATCATACAAGCCTGAACCTTTGTTTAAGCCGCTGTTTTTCATGAGAAAAGATTAAGCCGTGAAATAATACATCGCCGTGTACAGTTAAATATTAAAAAAACATAATGATTATGTTAATTTTCAGGTCGCTCAGCAATGTTTGGAATCTCAGCACTCAGTAGATCCCGACCACAGAGCCGCTGTAACAATAGAGCCGCGTATACGAAGCCAACCGCTGTGATTGGTCGAAAGAAATCCGTCAATGGTCTTGCGACATTTTTCCTCACAAAAATCATCTACTGAAGCGAGAACTTTCCGAGTGAGCGGAGGCAACATAACGAAACTTCCAAAGCGGGTGAACTCGTGCGGATTTAATGTCTTTTGGCTGTGCAGTAGTGGATTGCCGAAGTACCTCGATTGTGATTTGAAACCGCATTTAAAAAAACACTTTGTTGCCAGATACACACTGACACAAAGAAACTTTTAGAATCATGACCCAGTTCAACAAGGGACCAGCCTACGGATTATCTGCAGAAGTTAAAAGCAAGGTAAATATAAATTGACATTTTCTTCGGCGTAAAATGTAGCTAATATTTGTGAAACTTATAGAGTAGTAGCCCCCTACAGTCTGCAAGTATACAATTTTAGCGTGCAAGCAAAACATCATTACATATACTGAAACACTCGACCGAGGTGATGCTGTACATGTGTACGCTTTGTATTTTATTCGGAAAAACGTTTTTTGATAATCTTAAAACCGGGTGAAAACGCCAGAGGAGTAATTTCAGTGCCGCTCTTTTGAACTGAGCAAAACTTGCCTAGGGATGATACTTTACATTTTTTATCATCTACTAAAACGTGTAATAGAAACACACTGTAGTTTTTTCCTCCTTTGCAATGATTTCTGGACTACACTGTAATGGACATCTAGAGATTAAAAAAATATATAGTATGTTGTAATTCTGCGGCCCTAATAAAATTGTAGGCCTACATGTAGAAAGGCCAATAGCTTAATTTCATGTCGGTTGAAAACAATCTGTTAAAGTATGTAATTATGCGGATGAATGAAACAAGAAGACCCAAAGCCAAGTACATTTTATCTTATTGTTCGACGCCACGGGAGGAGTCGGCGAGTCTGCACCCCTCCCAATATCCTCGGAGAAGCGGCACTCCATGGCAAATACTTGGACTTTTGGAATACGAGTTGTTTAACTTCATCGCAACGTTGCGTTTCTTATATGTTGTGCTTGTGTAAAATCATGGTAGAAGTTGATAAAGGGTGGTCAGTACTCTGCGACTGTATTGCTACCAATTGTCGTTGTATAAAATTGACTTTTGGCCCGGTTATCCTATTGTATAGATTGTACATGCAGGTCATTGCTAAAGAGAATTTTTCAGTTGACGTAAGTGGATGAAATCCTTCGACATCCTTTGAGAGTGGAATTCCTTAAAAAATTCCTTTGGATGTGACCCCATAACCCTGGGTGCATATTTCTAGTAGCCAGATAGCTTTGCAAGTCTTACTGAATATTCAGAAATGTTTGATCGGCAGTCTAGGATGCTAACTCAGTGTTTTGCAGTCAGCCTTGTGGTAGCTTTCTAGTAAAAGTCTTTTTAAAACTCAGGAATTCTGAACATTCCTGATCTCTGACGTTTACAGAGTCGGAGGGGTACATGGTTCCTCTGAGCCCATGGTTTCCACATGCCCATGATCATTTGGTAGCACAAAGCTTAAACCCCTAGAAACTGATTTTTAACAATCATACAGTGTATACTTTGTTTGAAAAGGCAGCTTGCTACAGTGTGATGAATTTGCTCTGGGATGTCTGTGGAAGCACAGTTAAGCTGTATTGTGGTTCTGCTGGCTTACCTCCTGTGGCCAAGGATATCTCTGAACCATGTGATCCAAGTTTTTCTGCCAAGCCCAGCCTTGGAGAGCACTTTACTGTTAAATAATATAAGGGAGCCATTTTCTTTGTCTGTCACTATTTTTTTTACATGACTAAAACAGTATAAGCCGTTAAACCTATAGTAAAGCGTTTGACGTTTTTAGTTTTACAGATTTTCTTCTAGAATGTGAGTTTGTGTTTTATATCTTTGTGGTCTCTCATTTTGTGTTCATAATGTCAGTAATTCTACACCAGACACAGACATTGTGCTTATGCGGGATTTTGGTTGTTTTATATACAAACGTGAATGTCTTACAAAGCTTATCAATGTATAACACTGACCAGTTAGCAGCTGGTATCATTCTCCCCTTTATTTCATCTTTTGTGACATTTATAAAATGTTCTGGTTGAAATTCATCTCAGGAGGACGGGTAGAACATCCTTCTCAGGAGCATTTAGCTTCTGACCTTCTCCATGGGCCATGTGCTTTTGGAGGCTTGAGGTCTTTTCGTCTAGTTTCAGTAGCAGATGGGAAAGTTCATTACTCTATGCTGCTTGTGTCTTCTGTTTTGTGATTCTGAAGAATGTGAAGGAGGCCGAGAGCCTTCAGCAAGCATCTGTCGTTCTTATGACCTTTTCTATCAGCTAGTCCTATTTGTACATCATTTCTGGGATGATGAAGACGGGTGGGGAAAGGATGAATTCAGTATCACATGCTTTCACACACACACACACACACACACACACACACACTGCCCCTTACTGGTTATGTAATATCTTCCTCAAGAGTCAGTCATTACAATTTTATCGGCAAAACACATCACTTCCCCATTTTACAGTTATCACAAGTTACACATTGCTTTCTTTAGTCTGTCTAATTTATTTACGTATGGACACGTCATCTTCCAGAATTAGTTATATTTCTGGGTCCTCAGATCTCTGGGGGAGGGGTGAGTGACTGACTTTCATTGAATGTTTGCCTTTGGGTGGGTGGGTTGTTGGGACAGTTAGCAAACAGTCCAGAGAAATGTACTGTGTCTGCCTGAAATGCTCCTGCTTTAGGGAAAAGGCTTGACGTGGCATAAAAATGGCTGTTGTGGTATTGTGATTATTTACTGCTGAGACTGATTTTAGTGTTTTCTCAGGTTGATGGCTTCTTTGTTTGTGTTAGTTTTGCACAATGCATGAACTCACACCCTTTATAAGAAAATAAACACCTTCTGTCTTTTTTTTTTTTTTTTTTTTTTCCCTGGCTTGAGAAACGTCCCAGAGCTCTTCGAGCTTCAAGCACAGCTCGGCTTGACCCACCATCTCTCAGGACATGCGGAAAACATGCATCCAGACTTTTTTCAGTTCTGGCACCTCAGTGGTGGAACGAACTTCCACTGAGTGTCCGAATGGCAGAGTCTCTTGCTGTTTTTAAGCGAAGACTGAAGACACATCTGTTTCAAGAGCACTTAAATTAAATTTTACTACACTAGCATGTATTAAATATTTGTGACTGTAATGACTTTTCTTGCTTTTATCTGTTAAGTAGGGTTTTCTCAGTATATATTTGAGTATATCTAGGCGTCCATACTGACTGTATCTAATAATATCTTTGCTTAAAGTTTCTTCCTGATTTTAGCCTATACTAACTAGCTAGAGATTTTGTTCTGAGTAAAACAATGAAGCACTTTTTGTAAGTCGCTCTGGATAAGGGCGTCTGCTAAATGCCGTAAATGTAAATGTAAATGTCCCTTAATCACTGTAGTGAATTCACGTTTCTCTTGCTTTCTGCATGCCCCGTGTCACTGTGGAACAGAGTTGGTGGAAGTGGAGCCACATTGCAGCTGAGCTGGCCTGTGCTTGGGCAGGACAGGGGCATTCTGGGGGCTGTAGGTCTTTGAGAAGAGACCGGGAACAGTTTGTGTGCATGGTTTTTGGTGTGACCGCGCTGGGTTACACTGGTGGCCACAGGCCATTCCTTCCTAACGCCACATTCTGATCATGGCTTTGTTGTAGGCCACCTTTTCTGCTGCGTTACTTGTGTAGATGCGGTGGCCAGGTGGCTCGCGCTGTTGCAGCCTCCCCTGTAATGTGCTGATGAGCAGTGCTTTTCCTGGATCGCCTCAGGCTGTGTGGAAGACTGCAGCTGGTAACCCTCTACTGCCATTTTGAGTAGGACAGGAAAATCAGTTTCCTCAGGCCATTGTTGCAATGCTTTTGTCTCCCACATCCTTTCGCGAGGCTTTTAAGCAGGCCGTCTTTTACACAGACCCTGAAGTGATCCTGATCTTGATTAAGATGCGTTATAAGTAGCTTTGAAGGCCAGGTGGACAGTGTTGTCTAAGGAGTCTGTTTGTTTCTGTTATGCTGCCTGTTTAATCTACTCTGTCTGCCTGTTCAAGACTGATATACTTGAGGGTTGAAGGACTTTTGTTTTGTGGTGTCATCATTCGTCTGGTGAATGTGATCACCAAGTACTGTCTTATGAGCTGTGTTCATGCTCTGCTCATGTGTAAATGATTCCAGTTCATCCCCCACATACAGCTGATCTCTCTTCCTGTTGACGTATCCTCCTGCTAACTGGCGGTTAAATATTAATCATTACAAGGAATGTCTGTACACACTTTGTCCAGTACTTTTTAAATATTTCCAATCAAGACATCTGTAGGTTTGTAATCTATAACATTCTCATCTTGTTCACCTTACCATGCAGGTATAGTGTCTAGAAAATGAATATTAAATATTAAATGTCTGATAACCCACATGAAACACGTGTTTTGGCATGGTGCTCATTATCGATGCGAAGGGGCCTGTTTGTTGAGCTGAATGTTGCAGCTAAACTGGGGCAGCCTGACTCTGCCTCTCTGTCCCGATGAATGTCCTGTTCAGTCATCAGGGAATGCGTGACGATGAAGAGGAATGCGTGACGATGAAGAGTGAGCGACAGTTCATCATGTCAGAAGCAGGACTTTCCAAATCTTTCTTCAGAAATTTTAATGACCTCTCCAAGAAAGGAGAACTTGACTGGAACTTTTTTTCTTTTGGGGGGCGGGGGTGTTGGCTGTCCTCCAGAGGATGACTGTTGGCAGAAGTGAGAAACTCTGCCCTCTGATTTCACCCTGTAATCTCTCTGCCACATAGAGGAGTGTCTGTTCTACTGATGTCCCACTTCATCAGTTAACTTCTGAATTAATTGCTCCAGTGAGGGGACTATAATGGTGTGAGAGAACCTGAATCCATGGTAACCTTTAATATCACACACACACAGAACAGTTGGTCTTTTGAAACCTGTGGAACACAACTCCATATTTGCCCTTTTTGAGAATGCGAGACTTTATAAGGCTCTTGCCCTTTTGTCTATCATTATGTGAGAAAAGGCTTCATGTCTGACCTCAGATTGCACTGAGGGAGTGAGTGTGCCCTACAGTGGAGGGAGGGAGGGAGGGAGTGATTGTGCCCTACGGTTGGTGGAGGGAGGGAGGGAGTGAGTGTGCCCTACGGTGCTTTTTCCTTCTTCGTCTTTTTTCCTGGTGACTGCCCTCACATTCCAGCGGACGAGCCTTTTGCAAGGCATCAGCGATTCACTGAACCCCAGCCAAAACGGGCCTTCTCTGCACTGCAAAGAGGGTTTGAAAGCAGTATTACGAAGGCCTGAAGGCTTTTGGTTGGGTTTGGAGAGGCTACCGTTAACCATATGTTTATAAGAGCACTCGAGGACAGCTGTTTTGCATCGCTTTGTATTACTCACACGGACCTCTTTGCTAACCTTGTGTCGGCCAAGCATAAGTGATACAGTGGCAACGGGCTGGTGGGGGAAATACATTTGGAACTGAAAAGGGAATAATGTTTTTTTTTTTTTAGTTGTTTATCTCATGCATCCTGCACATCACCAATTCTTTCTCCTCTTTTTGAGATTCAGTGGTAAATAAACCTGGTGCTGTTGACCAGCTTTAATTGTTTCTAAGCTACGTGGCCAGAGGTTTCTGTGTTCCTCACACCTTGCATTGTTTCACTTTGACGCACTTTACACAATATTTAACAGCTTTAACCACATATCCCAAACCAAATTAAGGATCTGTGCTTCGGCTGTCTAAGTACGCATCTGCTGGAAGGGCAGGATGAGCAGAGTGCCGTATTTCACACGGGCTCGTCGTGCGGCGTCTGGGGAGCGGGAGGGGCGGCTCAGGGGCAACATGGACTCCTGCTCAATCTGTCTTAGTTGGCTCGGGGAGCTTCCTGCTCACTCAGGTCCCAGGTCTGATAACTCCATCAGCTCTGGCAGTGGAGAAGCTGACCCCTACAGCTGTCCTTGAAACGGCACACCAGAGATAAATGTCATTTCCTGACTTTCGCCTTCATGCTAGCTCTGCGCTAATGTCAAATGGATTCATTCAGGATTTAGCTTCCATTGAAGGTAATTTTTTTTTTTTTTACTGGCAATTGGGTTAATTGCAGTGCGCTGGAGGCTTTGCGTTTTGTGTAGTGTTTGTGCTTGTACCTCATAGGGGGAAACATGCTCACAGTTGGACTGTAAACTTTCATGGATCCATGGATCAAGTTCAAATGAATCATGTTATTTTAAGGACTAAAGTTATAGCAGCAGCGCTTACCGGTCAGAGAGGTTCCATTTTCTGGTGCACTATAGGAATTTCTATTCTGTTGTTGATATAAATCAAGTGTCTGATGAAATCAAAAACCCAAACAATGCCTTGAGCACCTCTTCTTTCCTTTCAGTTTGAAGGCACTGAATTAAGATTGTGGCATTGGTAATGGTATATTGTAAACATTTCTATATGAGTCTTTGATTTCAGTGACATTTCTTGGAGACAATGGTGTCCTGTCTGTTGAATAACCCCATTATTAGTAGATGTATTTGGTGGGCATATGTGCTAGTATATAATTACTGCCAATGCCATCTGCAAGCAGCTACAATGCCTTCCTGAGGACTCGGCGTACCACGATCATTCCAGCAAAAAGCATAAAATATTATTAATACACACTTTTAGCTCTAGGTAAAGAATGTGATATATTCCACTGCTCATGTTTCTTCCATGTTTAGATTGCTCAGAAATATGACCCACAAAAGGAGGAGGAGCTTCGTTTCTGGGTCGAGGAGGTGACTGGAATGCCCATTGGAGACAATTTCCAGAAGGGTCTGAAGGATGGTGTGATTTTGTGCGAGTAAGTGGCAGTGTTTGTTCTGCTGAAGTGTGTGTGTGTGTGTGGTGTGAGAGGATGCTGACTGGACATGCTCGGACAGACATGTTGTTGCGCTGTAGAGTCCTCCATCTTCAGGACATTCTAGATCAGGATATATATGGATATGAGACCTGTTTAATATCCTTAATATAAGTAAGCAGCTTTGTTTCATAGTAATATTAAATGTTTAATAGAGTTGATCTTTTTTTTATTTTAGGTTAATAAACAAGCTACATCCAGGTGCCATAAAGAAAATCAACCACTCGCAGTTGAACTGGCATAAGGTAGAGTTACACCTGCTTCCTATCCAACTCCAGTCCTTTGTTCTGCAAGCCATTCAGTGTCCTGGAAAGGAGAGACGTGCCTTCAGAAATAGCGCAGTAATGGCTCTGCAGGATCCTGTTCTGCTCCGCCATCACATGCTGAGGGGATATGTAGCCCCACTCAGCAGCATTTTACCTTACTAGCATCACGTCTTGTATCTTATTACATTCTGTTGGGGCCTGTGCTTCTTTTAGTTGGAGAACCTCGGGAATTTCATCAAAGCCATCTTAGCCTATGGCTTGAAGCCCAATGACATCTTTGAAGCCAATGACCTCTTTGAGAATGGAAACATGACTCAAGTGCAGACTACACTTCTAGCCCTGGCCAGCATGGTGAGCTCTTCACCTCTGATGTGCGCAGGAAACCCAGTGTGGAGTTTCCTCGCATTTCTTTGTGGTCTTTTATCATTTTCTTGCGTCACTTATGGACAATACTGTATTGACATGCATATCCTTGTGTAAGATTAATGTATTACCTTTTGTAGGCAAAAACCAAAGGAATTGACACAAAAGTTGATATTGGAGTGAAGTACGCAGATAAACAGGAGAGACATTTTGATGATGAGAAGATGAAGGCTGGCCAGTGTGTTATTGGACTTCAGGTCAGACACGCACCTTCTCATGGCTATAGTGTCAGGGCGACGGAGCCCTGTTATGTTGTCTTGTAGCATATTGTGGACAAAGTGATTTATTGTCCAATTTTTCCAGATGGGGACTAACAAATGTGCAAGCCAGGCTGGTATGACTGCCTATGGCACCCGGAGACATCTCTATGACCCAAAGACACAGACAGATAAACCTTACGACCAGACCACCATCAGCCTGCAGATGGGAACTAACAAAGGAGCCAGCCAGGTATCTCTCTCTCTCTCTCTCTCTCTCTCTCTCTCGATATATAGATATAGGTGTACTGGAAAATACAATTGTGACCACTTTGTAAGCCAATCCTACTGCCACATCCTACTTTGGAATTAAGTCCTTACATCCTTTGTTGCCATTGGATAGTATTATGCAGGTATCCCACCTGTGCCCTGTGCTCTCTAGGCCGGCATGTCTGCGCCAGGCACCAGGAGAGACATCTTTGATCAGAAGACCGCGGTCCAACCGTTGGACAACTCCACCATCTCTCTGCAGATGGGCACTAACAAGGTGGCCTCCCAGAAGGGCATGAGCGTGTATGGGCTGGGCAGGCAAGTGTACGACCCCAAGTACTGCGCCCCCGCCACGGACGCGGTCACCCACGCCAACGGCAGCCAGGGCACGGGCACAAATGGTTCTGATATCAGCGACAGTGACTATCAGGCTGAGTACCAAGAAGAGGAGTATCAAGGGAGCTACCATGACAACTTCAGCGGCCACTACAATGACCAAGGCATCGACTACTAGGGAGAGCTGTGCTATTAGTTGGAGCAGTATTAATGCATTATATATCAACAGAGCAAGTCTTTTGCTATCCTCGCTAGTCTTCTTTTTGTATTGAGGGATGAGAGAGGCGCTGTGTGTGTGTGTGTGTGTGCGCGTGCGTGTGTGTGTGTTCGTGTTACTGCATTGTGCTTCTCGCCTCTCAAATCCCTATATTCTGCAGCTCCTCTAAGCGGCAGTGTTTTAAATCGGTCATAGATAATATAGAATGGCAAGAAATCTAAAACCTGCTTATCAGAACATTTTCTTTTTAAAATGTTATTTTTTTTATGAAGTATAGAGAACTGTGAAGTAAAGATTACCCAATTGTACTATGCAGCATTTGCTCAGTAAGGTTCTGCTTTTATATCCCATGACTCTGTGTGTGTGTGTGTGTGTGTGTTTGTTTTGGTTTTAACTAATTGATTCCACATCTCAGACTGAGTCCTACCAGTCTTGAAGTTCAGCTAAACTCCACTGCAGCCCGAGAGGACTGATGATGTAAAGCGGTGTCAGGAAAAGTGGACAGAAAAGTGGACCAAAAGCCTTTTTACATCACTGGAAATGTAAAATCATTTCGCTCGGAAATGATTGAGGTTGTGGTGCTTTTAAAAAGTTCCCTCATTAGACTGGATGACCAAAACCTTCTTTCTTCCAGCTTTTATCAAATAGTTTTATTTGTGCCATAATCTCTAATTTTCATATAAATTCCACTCCCTCTGTATTTATTGCCATTTCTCATTTAAACTGTTCCTGTCATATGGTTCTTTTTATGATTACAATGTATGTTATGAATAAAGCATTTAATGTTTTGTTTCTCCAAGACTTTTCCCTTTGTAGAAATACAGTTTAATATTCTTACTTGACAATTTGTCCTTTTAAAACCAAAATATAGCATTTCCAGTACCCTCTATTAAATTTCAATTTAACTGAGGTAAACAAGAGTAAGACGTAAATAGCTTGACCTCTTCTTCAGAGCAGTGGTCTAGAGGTGGTTTTATGTATAGCCTCTGATTTAATTAGCTAGCACACAGCTCTTGTATATTTTATGAAGGTGAATGGCTTAGAGACTTAGATGAGCATTCAATCTGCTTAAGGCAATATGGTAAAATCATAAATCTTTTGTTCTGGAGGCAGCCCTCTGAGGACGCAGGAGGGACTTTTGGAATCTGGCCCTTGAGCCAGTGGCCCATGATCTCTTCAAATGCTTATATAACCTCCTTGAGTGGAAAACCAGAATCTAGAGTAGCTCTGTATAAAAGTCATCGGAAAGAAACCTGCATCTTGTGATTATACATATGATATCTTGACAGATGAGGGTTTAAAGGGACTTACTGAAAGGTTTGCATCGTGTCTTGTGTATGTTAATACAGTTCTGTGCTCAGAATATTGTGATGGCCCAACAGGTCCAAACCTGTTAACCAGCTCCAAAGGAACCGAGCTGGATTATGTAACCTGGTTTCCCCGTCCAGCTGTGAGTGCAGAGGGCTGGAGGAGAAATACCAGACCTCGTTTCTCTGACCTGTTGGCTGATGGATGGAGAGTTCGTGCTGTTTTTGCACTAGCAAGTTTACATTTTTTGTTTTGCTTTGGAAGGAAAATGACAATGAGAAATGTGTCACATTATGGGAACCTGCAGTGTCTGCATAAATCTATTTAGCCTGTAAATAAAACAAAAAGCCAGATTTGCTAAAATCTCTAGCCACTGAAACGCCCTTAAAAGTGTGAAGTACCGTTTACAATACATTGTATGTTCCACTGAAGACCTGCCTGTGTGACAACAGTTCCATGGGTTGTTCTGGGGAAATTTTCTTCCCTCCCTCTGCTGCTAATGTGGGTATAAAACTGGACCTGACAGTCAGTGATGTGAAAGGTCCCAGAGGCCTTGCGAGGAGACGAGCTGGAAACAGAGTGACCGAACCATCGTTAGGGCTTCCTCAGAAAGCCATGGCATTCTTTCAAATGTTGTCTCCCTCTTTCCCCCCTTCTTTGCCATGGAATAATAAGTGCTTTGTACTAGCTGTGGAATCCAGGACGAAAACGCAAGACTCAATTATAGGGAAGGCCTTAAAAAAAAAAAAGACTGTTACCGCAGCAACCACTGTGGGCCTTTAAAGGGAGACAGAAACTTAACCAGTCGTTGCAGCACAGCACACAGCAGAGAGCATTCGGGTTTCAGTTCTGTCTTGCAGTTGTGGGAGCTCGTGGCCCAAACCAAGTTCACCCTCCACTCTTTAAACCCTGCTGGTCTGCTGTGTGTGCAGCCGTCCAGGTTCCTGAATGAGCTCCCCCAATTCCGCTGCTACTCATACCTCATGTCTCTGGAATTTTGGAGTGTTTTTCTTATGAATAATGAGGTAACGTCTCTCGCCATTGAAAACCTTTAATGCCCTGAAACATTTTAATACGGTTACATTAAGCTATTCAGCATTGGAGATATTAAATTCTGTTGATTCTACCGTGATCGATATTGGTTTGACCCAGTGGATACAAGCTGGCCCATATCTGTCTTTTGTGGATTTGATTTCACATTTCTGCCAGCCGTCTGTACGCGTGAAACATGATCGAGCTCTTCTTCAGCCCAGCAGCACATATGAATCCAAAGGCAATACTGAGCAGGACAGTCTAAACCCTCTAAAACAGTGTAAACCAGTCTAAACCCTCTATAACAGCCTAAACCAGTCTAAATCCTCTAAAACAGCGTAAACCAGTCTAAACCCTCTATAACAGCCTAAACCAGTCTAAACCCTCTAAAACAGCCTAAACCAGTCTAAACACTAAAACAGCCTAAACCAGTCTAAACCCTCTAAAACAGCGTAAACCAGTCTAAACCCTCTAAAACAGCCTAAACCAGTCTAAACACTCTAAAACAGCGTAAAACAGTCTAAACCCTCTAAAACAGCCTAAACCAGTGTAAACACTAAAACAGTCTCAGGGCTGCAGTCTGGTGTGTATTAGGAGCTCACGCCTGCATGCTGCTCCTCAAACCGTAACTCAACACACCTCAGCTAAAGAGAGGAGGCAATTCAGACGGGGAGGAGAGTGGAGGGGAGGGGAGGGAACGAGGATGTGTTTGTCTTAAAGCAGACGGGTGGAGAGGGTGGAGGGGGAGGGAACCCGGGAGAGGGGGGGGAGTTCCTGGAGCTGACAGGCTGCTGTTCACAGTGAGATACAGCCCCCTTGCTGGCTAAAGCTGGCCTGATCCAGGACCTGCTGAGGCATCTGGAGGCCTCTAGGTCTCTGGGAGCCTGCAGCCCTCACAGCTGCTGGTACAGGTCCACCGCTGAGTGGAGCTGAATGGAAATAGTTTCACGTTAATGCAATTGCACCTTCTTTTGTTTCCTTATTCTGTAGTTAGCGGTAAAATTCCAGCCATGCCTTTGTAAACGGAGCCACTTAAGACTAGCTTTTTATTGCTCAGTAAGTACAGCCATGACTTTAACTTGTTGTTTCACGAAACATTGTAGCTATCAAAGTTTCAACTCAAGTCATGGCGTGTGTGTTTTCACTAATGGTAGATGGTAGGATTTACATTATAAAATGTAATTAAGTTGAACTTTTCATGCACAGACAAAAGATGAAAGAAAAAACATCCATGTTCCATGACATCCAGGTCTTCCTGCATGTTTGTGGGCATTTTCAAGCAGAATAAGTAAATTCCTCAGATGAACAAGGCATTCGGCAGCAGGACGCACACAGCTGCACACACCAAGCAGACGCCTGCAAACGTCCTCCCTTAATCCACAGATCTATCATTTATTTATTCCTAATAATAAACATTAGGATTTAAAATTCGGCAGCTAACAACAGACATGACACGACACATGTCTCATTTGCAGGAACAGGAGATTTTGCTAAATTGGGATCATTATTAATATTTATAATATTATTAATGTTTATTATATATATATCTTTAAATAATAATTTAGCCAATTAATATTTATTATGCAAGAGGTATGTGTGTCTGCGTTCTGTGTTAATCAGAAACAGCTGCATGTTGAGAGTCACTGTATAGCATTATCTCTGAATTGCTTGTTTCTCGTGCTCAAATGAGGTCTAATTTTCCTGGGCATTGACATCCAGTGAGACAAAGCCACATTCATGGCCAACCTGGTCTCTTGGTGGGGAAGTGTGACGGAATGTAAGTCTGAACTTCCTAAACACCAAGCAACAAATCGCCTTTGAACAATGAAATAGTTCTTCAGAGTGATTGGGAGCTACAGACATCTGATCTCAGTTACTAAAAAGAGAGGTAAGCGTAACTCTGTTTTATAGCCAGTTAGCCAGCTAGTATGTCCCCTTCACAGAGATTAAAAGTTCACCGGTAGCACTGGGAGAGAAACGCTTTTCACAATTCTGTTGCAGCACATGGCAGAACTCACACAATGGTATTTTTCCCCTTTTAATTTAATTTAGATTTACTGGTTTCACAATTGACTCGCAAAGGGCTCAGTAAACTTTACAGTTGGTGGATGTAATCTGATAAATACACTAGCACGTTTTACAGCATTTAGACCTAGTTCTAGACCTTAAGCTTATGTTAGGCTGTTAAACCGCACAAATGTTAGTATAGCAACAACTGAACTGCAAGGAATTTTCAGGAGAGGGTGCACAGAAATGTCTTTGCTCTTGTTCAGACAGAGAATTGCAAACTCTGAGACACAGTCAGTGGTGGTCAAAACAACGTCACTATGGTCTTGCTCAAAGAAGCCACAGTCAAGCCACTGGCCATTGCTTTTGAAACCTTTTGACAATGAGCAGCGTGTCTCCTTGGACCAGAACCTCCTTTTCCTCCTTTCTTCCTTTCACTGGCTTGTGTTGAAGAGAAATTCTCAGTGCCCAGACTATGAGTTGATCTGAGTCTGAGTAAAATTCTGGACCATTATGTAATGGTTCTCATAGTCCATAATCGTTCTCTCCTACCTCTTTGTCTCTTCCACTCTAATGTCCTTTAATGTTCCTTTAATGTCCATGCAGTCAGAGATCTATGAAACAAGAAAGCCGATTTTTTTTATCACTCTCAGTGCAGTTCTGCACTTTGCTTGCATACACACCACTTATGTAAAGTCTTTCTTGCATCCTGTGTACAAATGTTTTCATGATAATAAACAAAGCTACCGTAAGTGTAATCTTATATCTAAAGTCTCAACTAGCGTTCAAATTCAATGCATTCAACAATTAAAAGGTAAAACTCAATGCGGAAAAAACCATTTACATATGTCTATGCACAGTGAGTGTTCAATTTCTTCTGAGAGAAAGGTAAGATTTTCCTATTGCATGCGCTGAAAAGCCACTCTGAATATTCACTCCTAGGGTTTCTTACATGTTGCCAACCTCGTCAATCCCGATGATTAAACAAACATTAACCTTTGCATGCTATGGCAGTGTGACCTAGACACGAGAGATCCAGAATAGCAGCGAAACAAAAGGTCACACCCTGCAGTCTCCTGCGGACGCCCACACAGCCATGCTATCCCTGTGACCCGTGTTTGTGTCTGCTCTGTGGGGTCACTGGTTGTTTCCTCTGGATCCTTCTGGGTCAGGGTGTGGTGACAACAGCAGAACGGGTTAAGAAAAGTGCAGAAAGCTAAAGGTTCAAGGGCATTGTGACCATGAAGATGGCTTCATTCCCACAGTGTCTGGACCTGAGGGAGTAGCTGAAGACAACTATGTCTTGATGTAGGAAAGAACATGATGATTCTGATTGTTAGCAGAGAGATCATTTCATGTTGCTGAACATAGCGACCATTTCAGACAGGGGGATTCTGTGGTAATATTAACATCACAATGTCCGCTGTAGCAAAATGAGTAATTACTTTATAACAGTTTTTGAAATGTCCATATAAGTCAGTATATGGAATCAAAAGAAGAACCACCCCATATTAGAGATGATGCAGGTCTGCAGAAGAGCACACAACCTTCTTTAATAAAAACTTATAAGAATCACATAAGCCAAATACAATGCTTAAAAAAATAATCAATTGCCATAAAACTTTATTATTTTACACTAAGATGATTGTGCCTTAGCATACATGAAACATATTAAAAATTATACAGTACAGGATCTGTAAGTTATAAGTATATAAATTATACAGTGTTTTACAAAGTTGTAAGTATATGAATGGGCACAGATCAATATGTTATTGGATACAAAAGGGCTATAATACTCGAAAAATGTATTTCTAATAAACAGCATCTATAAAATCAGAAGCCTATTTTTTACAACCTTTCGCATATGAGGAGTGTCCTGATAACATTCCTGCTGATGAATATAACACTTGGGATGCCCTGCTCTACCAAATGTCTGGCTATTGGTAAAATAAGTAAGTAAAAGTAAAAACTAGACTCCCTCAAATAAGCAACCTTCTCTCAATGCTTGAGTATAGCTACATAGAACAAATGCGCCAAATACTTCATGCAAGGAATTCTGCAGAGATCCCAGTCAGCTGCCTGTGTAATATGTGTCACTTTGTCAACATAAACAAACATGGCTTTGCCGGTTATGTTTTAATATGCACTTAATAACGTGTGCTGCTAATAAAACCGACACTGCTTTTCAGTCAGAGCATATGGAAGAGGCGAAGTCAGCGCATGACATCTGACATGAAATGACTCGGTTCATTACACTAAGCCTCCTCCCTCGGAGTAGGATTTTATTGGTAGCTAGAAACAGTAAGGCAAGGTTAGGAACCTGAAGGAAGGATGTGCACTGTGCGCCCTCTGGCGGTCAGCAAGGGTAACGGGAATGGTGGCCATTGCTGCAGGATGCAGAGTTAGCTAAATTTGCCTCGAGTGAGAGCTAAACGGCTAAGGAGAAAAGTGTCCACAGACTGTGACAGAAGCTTACAACTGCATGTGTGAGGCGGTGCAGAGCAATGCAAATCTAAAAATACAGTTATGCTCTGACGTAAATAGTCCATTGGCATGAGTGCACATGCTGACTTATAGCATTTGCTACCCTGTTTAGCCCAGGTGGAGGTCTCACAGTTGTAAGACAGATATGCACAGGTGTGTTGTGTCCTGTGCCACTGCCGTATAAGAACAGCACTGATCTCACACGGAACAGCACTGATCTTTTGCAGAGCTTGTGGCCTGGTTGATCGTGCTGGTAATTTTATTTATTTATTTGTTTTACTAAGGATTAACAAGTAAATGAACTGTTGGTAAAAATGGATATGTCGGATATGGCATTTAAAAACTTGAATTGTAACAGCCAGTAGAAGTCCTGGTTCTACCGATGGTTCCAGAAATTCTGGCACTTTGAGCTTTTCAACTGACTTAAAACTATGTCTTAGAAATGAAAAATCTTCTTGCCGTTATTCTAGATTCAACCAAATCTTAATCTTCAGCCTCAACATAAGAGTGTTCATGCGAATACACCAGCACCTGAGTCACCATTGTGTCAGTAGCCTGTCATCTGTGTGTTCCGCGTTGGATTTCTGGAGCAGGCTTACAACAACCCACATACGCAGGGGAGTAGATAGACTACTATGTAAAAGAGCAGGTACTTGATTCTTATAAACCATACATGTAATTGTACCCTCAATACTGTAAAAAAAATACTGTATTATCATGACGGCTGAGAGCAACTGCTTGGAGTCCATGAATTAATGAGCTCTGTCCATGCACTATGTGAATGCGTGCGCAAGCTCTTAATGCGTGGCAATATCTCTTTAAGAATGAAACTGAAATCCGATCTTTGCAGGAGAAAGCGCCTTGCCCTGCAGTAACCTCCTACAGTTGCGCCGTAACGCGCGCACCAGTTTTGCAGCATCCTGGTCGACATGCGTTATTACTGGCGTGTTTTCCAAACCAACACGCGCGAGGCCAGCGTGGATAAGTTAGGCGGACTGTCGCGGTGAAAATGTGCACGTATGTTAATTGCCCAGGAGGGAGGATGTTACTGAGTGACTAGAGGCGCTGACAGGCAGCGAGCAGATTTTGTCAGCCCATAATGTTTGCAGCCATCATGCACAACTAGCAAAACAAGTAGCCACACACGCGACGGAGGAAGGCAACACAATTTGATGATTGACGAGAGGTAAGTGTAGCTGTTATTATAACACTTCGTTTTTATGCCATGACATTTCGGGCACGGTGTTTTGATTGCTGGGTTGATTTTCTGGCGAGATCTGGCAACACAAACACGGGTCAGGACTAGAACATTTACGTCTGTCGCCTGCGGTCTCGAGCCGATGGAGGCCGTTTGGTTACTTCGAGATTGCAGGTATCGTGCGTAGCTGGCAGAACTACTAACCTAACGTGTAACTTGCACACAGCGGGCTTATTTACGGTCGTTTCAGGAGAAGCAATGCGGCATTTATAAGGCGCATCCAGCTGTCCAGCCTAGCTAACTTGCGTGTCAGGTTCAGATAGCTGAGTGCCATGTTAATCGGGTTGACTATTTTTTTAATGTCATATTTTAACAATACAGTATTGCAACAGATGCACCTTCTTATGGTGAGTATTCGGGGTTGGTAGTTTGGGGGTGGACGCATCCCATTCAGTTAACAGGTATTTTAGCAAGATTAGTGGTCAAGGAGTCTGTCTGCAGTAATCAGATTGGCCAGCTACTTTTAACCTCCTACATCACAACACTCAACAGCCCCCTGCGAGTCCTCCATCCACCCCCCCACCCCCCCCACCCCTATCAACCCCCCCATCACCACCCATACAGTATGGAGATGTCACATCAATGCTGCTGTTTGCCTCAGATCTGTTTCTTTTTCCCAGTCTGCATTTATCTGTGATTTTAGGGTCGTAATAGCTAAACAAGTTACCATTTACTTAGGATACATCTTGTTCCACTTCTCAATTTTATCCTTTGATGTTCTAGACATCCCAAAATATGTAGGCCAAACTTTTCATATACAAATGAAGAAACTCAGACGTGGCCCGCTGGAATCTTAAGAACGAATAAACTTTTGACTGCCTTTGAGAATGATCGGCATGGCAGTGATGAAATCTCACACGAACACTGCAGTTTGTTCATGCGTGTAGCCGTATGTCGCTGTGTATTTAAGATATAACCGTGCGCCAGTGTTTAGTGTACAGAGGTCACTTGAGAGAATGAGCCCATACTGCATGGCTGAGTTTGATTTGCTGTTAGGACTGCAGGGAATGCGTTGTGCCCCCATATATTGCTGTCTGACCTCTGTTGTCACATGCCCTTGACAGCCGGCACGCGTGGCCATAAATGATAAAACTTTGAGCACTCTTCCCTTTGCACTGACACTGCGAAGAGCCATACAGGCCTGCTTACTGGGGGCTTAACGAGGGCTGTGTGTGTGTGTGTGGCGTGTGTTCTGTAAACGGACGTGACTGTGGTATATTTTCACAATAAGGGAAGGTGGTGTGGAACACGGAGCTGGAGCTTAGCGGATGCTCCGTTACGCTTGGCTGTGGCTGCGTCCTATATTAGCAGGTCCCTCGTGGGTTTGTGAGTAGCCGGGGAGAGGTGAGCGCTGCTGCTTCAGGAGCACGGAGCGAGCTGTGACACGCTGGCGCCGTGACGCCCCGCGTTTAACTTCCTCTGCAGCACAGCACTATGGGATGATAGGCGTGCAGATAAGGCTGGGGGTGGGGGGGGGGGTCTGTGCGGAGAGACGTGCTCGGTGAGGCTGGTTCAACTCGTCTGCTACTCCAAGGCCCTGGCATGCAGGTGAACATGCCTGCAGATCTCCCAGTGTGATAGATTTGCTCTGACTGCGTCTACTGCAGTGCTGTGATGTGTTTTGTTCAGCTGCGTACACACCTGTGCTAGATACTTGCACGTTGCATGTTCAGTGCTCTGTTTAGCCATGGCACTTTGTCTCCGTAAGCGCAGTAATAATAGTTTTGACCAGAGCCGTGTCAGAATTCGGTTACACAGTTAGCATGTGTTTTATTTTGTAACAGGACAGGTTTGACAATATTAGCTTATTATGAGTTAGCAAGGCTTTTTCACAATGCAGAGTAAGATTGTTTACGGTACACCCTGTAATCTAAGCAGTTATAGCCTTAGGCAAGAACAGTCTTAATTTTTAACAGTCTGCATGTGGGTATTGGCCACAGGTGTGTAAAAGAGGTCAGACAGAAGTGTGTATAGACCAAGGACTCAGATTTCTGCACCTGATACATTATACAAATCTGGAGTGCTCAATTAACTTGGTATTAACTGTAATCTTAGTTTTCACTTCATCTATTAGCGTGTCACAGAAATCTGCAACTGGTGTGTTCCAATTAGTCAGTCAGATGATTAGTAAAATGAAGCCAGTGATGTGGCCATTATAGAAAAGCCACTTCACCAATCTAATGTTTATTGTTGTGTATGTACTTTTGCGATGCTGTTCAGTTAGGGTTATAAATTGACTATGTCAGTAATTTCCACGGAGAATTCGATTAGTCTTGCATTTTAGTGTCCCAGCTGTGAACATTGTCAGTTAATTACAGAAATGTATATTTTCTGCAGTCAACACAGGGGCTTGTAGCAGTAGAATGGTGATGTTTAAAAGTCAGTCTCAGTGGTGGCTGTTCATTTGCAGTTTCATCAGACTGTAACAGATCAAGGCCTTGTTTAACTGGTTTACTGCCACTGTGTAAGGATGCCTTGGGCTACCATTATAGGGAAAGAGGTTTGCACCCAAGGTCAGTGAGTATAACTAGAAAAGGTAAAGTTCTCTTGTAGTTGGAGTAGGGGGTGGGGAAAAAAGTGATAATTTCTGGCTGCAAGTGATAAGTGGATATGGAGAAATCTTGATTTACAGTGGCTTTTTATGACTGAAACCTTAGACTCCAAGAGCTGGGATGCCTGATTGCCAGGACACGTGTCTGGTTAGTATAAGGGACGTGCGCCTAGTCTGGAGCATTTCAAATAATGGCAGAAGTTGGATCAGTGGATGGTTATGCCCTCTGGAGAATACAGGAGCACTATATGTTAAAACAGAACTAAATAAACAATCAGAACCTGTACAGTGCAATAGTTCAACTATTGTGTATGAGTATAATGTATAATAATACTAAATGTATTTTTTTTTATCAGAAGTACAAGGTTAAGTTTGCTCAGGTGCAACACATGGATGATAATGGTTGCAGTGTCCAAAGTATAAATTCTCATCTTTTAGTGACAAACGACAACTGTGGAGATTTGAAATGTCTATACAATAACAACAGCACCTCTCTTTTGATCAGCTTGTCTGCTTTTTACTTAATGCAATGAACAATATGGTGAACACAGTAGTTGACAATCCTCAGTTCACCTGCAGTCTTGGATAAAGGTCCCTGTTATGGCATGTGAGAAACTGTGCAAATTCATATAATAAATACTCAAAGAACTTATGTTTATTTTGTAACCTTGGAATTACCAAGTCTCTGTAGATTGAAATGCTTCCTCCGTTTTCAGACTGCGGGTGAGGCTAACAGAAGAGCACACATTCAGTGTTGCACGTGTCGTCGGCTCTCCTGCGGCTAATAACTGAAGCGCTGATTTGTGTACACGCCCACTGCTCCCGATCACGCGAGAGAGGCTAATGTTCCTCAAATAATGTCTGCGTCGACGTATCAGAAAGGCTTTCATCTGTGCTAACGTGCAAAAGTCCGATGTATTTTAGTGATTTTTAGTGCTAGACATATTTTAACGATTACCTTTTGAGCGCTCACGCTAAAGCATTTACCTTTTTTTAAATCCTCTTTGGGACACAGAGACACTGAGGGTTCTGTGGGACATACTGATTTTGTGTACTGATTGAAAACTTTGCACAATTGATGCTTGCAGTGTACACCTTCACTCAGAACTCGGCGTATATTGTCAAAATGTAATTTAAAGAATGGTAACTCCACCCCCATAGCTTCTCTGGCAGAACACCTGTTAATCCTGCTCAGGTCGCCTCAGAAGGGATGGACCTATCACAGTGCTGATACATGGTTCTGTAGGGCTCAGGTTTCTAATGTACAACTGAAGATTCAGAACCAACTGTACATAATGTCATGGAGCTTTATTATACAGTGGTACAAAGTATATATATCCTTTACATATTATGCACCGAGAGTAAAACAGTTTGGAGATTGTGCTGCAGGCTATAGTATCTTATGACATCACTGGCAGCAATAGTGTATGGCAGGCATCTAAATGGTGCTTTAAATAAAGTAAAGCATGATAGGGTGTCCGAGCCACATACAGTACGCTGAACGTCCTCTGCTGATGTCTGTATGTATAGTATCTGCTTGAACGGTCAGACCTCAGGCTCAGTGTCATGGGGAGGCATGAAGCTTCAGCCTGCTTGCCCCTCACACTAGTGCTCCCCTCCCCTCACCTCACCTCTCCTCTCCTCTTCTCCGGCCGACAGCGGGCTCGCGTGGCCATGGACGCCTTCAGCCAGCTGATCCTGCTCATCGCCGTGGTGAGTTTCTGCTCCTTCCAGTGGCTGTTCCACAGCGTGAGCCCCTGGGTGTCGTCGAGGGTCAGCGTGGGCTTCCTGACTCTCAGCCAGAAGCAGCAGATCGAGTGGAACTCGAGGTAACGCACACGCTCCCGCACTGCATGACAGACGTGCTCATGACTCCTGACCTTGGTGATCTCGGTCGTCTGCTTCAGGTTTATTCCTACCTCTGCGTTTATCTGTCACGGGGTCATTAATGGCTGCTTGCTAGGGTGGAATAATTGCTAGAACTGTTTGGCTGTTTGGCAAATAAATAGATGAGGACACATGAATGGGACATCCAACACATTTGCCTATAGATAAGTTCTGCAGTTTGAATAACCAAGACTGTGCTACACTGCTGTAACTGTTGTTTCTTCTGTTCAATCATCAAAGTAAAATGCGAGATGACGGAGTGTTTTCAACTTTTTTTCTTCGTCACCATCAAAAATGAAATATCAGAATTATGTACAGTGGCATGTAACAGACTGGGCACTGTAGGTCAATATTTCTGTTACTGTAAATAATGGAGTAGAAGGCTAGTGATCTACAAAAGAAAGTTAAAAATGAAACATTTTTCAATGAAAATGACAATTCTTTTCAACATTTTAAACAAGGTTTGTGTATTTTTGTTTTGTACAATTTTAGGGTGAAAAAAAGTAAAGGAACAACATTCAAACATTCAAACAAAGCACCGTGGTAGATTTGAAGGTCTCAGACTTTAATTACCTTGTTAGTTCCTGTAGCTTATTCACGATCATTGACAGAAAAGGCCATGTGATGCAAATTTCAAAGCTTTATAAATACTCAAACATTGGCCTAACAATCATTTGCATTGGTCTCTGCGAAGCAACTGCCTAGCTCTCTGCAAACTCAAATCATTTATGCTCACAAAGGAAGAGAAGGCTAGATCAAGATAGCATTTTCAGGTGGCCAGTGTTTCCAGGTAGAAAACATGAAAGGTGGAAGTCAACTTAAGTTCTGGAACACCAAGCATTGTGCTTGTAGGTCTTCCAGAAAGGCAAATCAGAACTAACATTGGACTGCAAAAAAAAAAAAAAAAAAACCTTCAGGAGGATTTAACAGATTCCACCACCTGCATAAATATGACTTTTATGGAATAGTCATCAGAAGCAAAAAAAAACCTTTCCTGCATCCTCACCACAGAATTCAGCATCAGACGTTTGCAAAGCAACATCTAACCAAAAATTCCTGATGCGTCAGTCCTGTGGACTGATGAGGTTAAAATGGAACCTATCGTCTGCAATGAGCAAACGAATGTTTGGAAGAAAAGGGAGCAGAATTTCATGAAAGGAGAAGCTCTCCAACTCCTGTGTGGAGGTGGATCGATTATACTTTGGGTTCGTGTTGCAACCAGTGGCACGGGCGCCGTTTCACTGGTAGAGAGAAGATCTGTAGATAGACCTCACAGTAGTCAGGCAGAGGAGACCTCACGCAAGACTCTGTCTGAACTGTCTGCACATTTGCATGGAGCCTTTTCCTTTTGCTTATTTTGATACTATCACAGATGGAAATTGAGCGATCTTGCCTTACGTTTTCTTGTTTGTCTTTTTGAAATCTGATCCTCTTTTATCCTTGTTGCTATTCACACTAACAGACGTTTTGATCGTGGGTGCTGAAACATTTGCCTGCCACTGTAAAAGCCTCACACCACATTTTGTCATTTCGCTAACAACAATCTCAGGCCTTTTTATAACGCCAGCTTTAGTAAATTATACAGGCTCAGGCTGGTGGTATTATGCTTGTTTTCAGCCTCTTTTGAGTTGTTACAACCCAGTCTAGGCTGATCCTGTAACAGCAATGGTGAGATACGATGACCAGGAAGTACCAGCTGGGTGAAATATGACAATGCTAAAGAAAGAACCCACAAACTGCACAAAGACAAATGTGTAATGGAGGGATATATTGTAAGACTGAAATATGTGATCTGTACAACAAGGATGGGCACACTGGACAGACATAAGAACGACCCCCTGCTGAAAACAAAATTAGCAAAGAAACAACTCACACTGGCCAACTCAGAGGAGAAGACTGCAGAAGACACGTACACTTCTGTAACTCCCTGCCTAGACAAAAACAAACCACAAAAACACAACACAAACAGCTGCCAACCCTACACCTGCTGCGCTATACAAACAGTGAGCAACTAACTACACGAGTATTTACACTTTGGTCAACGGTACAAGAGCACAATCCAGAATCAAACTGTGAAAACACGGACACCAGAGTCAGACACCGAGTGAAAACAGTGAAAACAGCGAATAACAAGCAAACTGAGCAAACGGTCAAACGCGGTACTGACAGGGCGAGGTGTCTCTTTCCTACTGGGCAGTGCTTCCGGGTTGGTCGTCCACACGGCGCCTGGGAACAGATGTCGTCATCAGGTGGGAATTCGGGGTTGATGGAAGAGCAGCGCGACGTATGACGTTGGCATACAGAAGACACGGGGATCACGGGGGACAAGAGCAATGCCTGAAACGACATGGCGAACAAGACACGAGCACCCACACACACACACACACATAGATCCACATACATACGTGCAAGATTAAGGTCGTAACAGAGTGCTGGTCATAATTCAGTTGCAGTCTTAATAGACAGGGTTGAATAGTTGTTAATGAATACATGGCTTCAGCTCTCACTGGCCTATGACATCCGTGCTGCTTGATTTAGCTGTAGTTAGGTTGTTCTCACCAGATTTTACCCTACCATTGATCGCCACTTAAAATAAAACAAGAAATCTCATGCTTGTCTTCACTTGAGGCACTTTTGAATGAGTCACTTTATTATCTATGTCCGCATGTAAGTCTGTATGTCCATTGACTTGTTTTGTAACATTTAAACCACGTTCCCCTTAACGCTTTGAATTACAGACTCATCTTGAAAACGAGGTTTATTTTTGCTGCCTGTCTTTGGGCAGTGATCTGTCATTAGCATGTCTTTATGAAACGTTTTCGTTGCCTGGTCCTTGTGCAGCCGCAGTTGGAGTGCTGCTGCTGTGGAGTGGCGTGAATTACAACCACAACCGCTGTACTGCCAAATGTGTTACTACAACCAAGCGGCTTTCTCCCTGGATGCCACCTCGAGGCTCAGAGACCGAGCGAGCGGGCTCCTCTGCTCGTGCGTCTGGATGTTCTTCTGCTCACGTGTGGTGTCTGTTGTCCTTGTGTTCCAGAACGGTCTCCACGCTCCATGCGATCGTCGTCGGCCTCTTCTGTCTCTACATCCTTCTCTTCGACGAAGCCGTGAACCAGGACCCCGTGTGGTGAGAGCACGCCGCCGTCGGCCCGGGGCGAATTCCGCAGCATGCGCACAATCGCGGGGAGGCGTCTGCTCTGCCCGGGCAACACCACTCGCTCTCGGCCTCTCTGTCGCCCCCCGCAGGGCCGCGGCGGCATTAACACGTTTGCCGTACCTTTAACCCTGCAGGGGAGATCCTACACTGGTGAAGATAAACGTGGGAATAACAACAGGCTACCTCATATCTGGTGAGAGTCCACTTGTGCAGTGGGGGTGGGTGTGTGGGGGAGGAGGGGTCCATAGTGCAGTGTGTGCACCCTGTGCTTGTAGGGCACAGGTCCTGATAAAGGGGTTATTCAAATCAGTGGTCAGTTGGTGTACTTGCACGCTTGGTTGAATTACTTTTGAACATTTCTGCTTTTAAAGAATCAGTCATTTAGCTTTGTGTTAAAAGGATCCTTGATTAGCCAGAACATTTTTGCTTCTTTGCAGGTTTGTGTTTTCATAAAGGTTTAAATCAATCCAGAGACTGTATACAGTGAAAGTGGTTTATTTTATATATCAGTTATTCATTTCAGAAGGGTAATGTTTATGAGTAATGCTTCTGTAACATTAAACCATCCTGAACAAGTGTTTTTTGTAGTGGACATCCTGCACTTACTCACTTGCTAATACAGCCCCATCACTCCATGGCAGAGTTTGGTCAATAAACCTCTGTGGTTTTTGTTATTTTTTCACAGTATGTTATTTCTGTTTTGTTAGCATATATTGGCCTCAGTTTAATTCGTTTAGCCCTCAACCCTCAGACCTCCACTGGCCTGGTTTCCCCTCGCCGTAGCGTCTAGTGGAGCAGGCTAGGACTAGTGGAGCAGGCTAGGACTAGTGGAGCAGGCTAGGACTAGTGGAGCAGGTTAGGACTAGTGGAGCAGGCTAGGACTAGTGGAGCAGGCTAGGACTAGTAGAGCAGGTTAGGACTAGTGGAGCAGGCTAGGACTAGTGGAGCAGGCTAGGACTAGTGGAGCAGGCTAGGACTAGTGGAGCAGGTTAGGACTAGTGGAGCAGGCTAGGACTAGTGGAGCAGGCTAGGACTAGTGGAGCAGGCTAAGACTAGTGGAGCAGGCTAGGACTAGTGGAGCAGGCTAGGACTAGTGGAGCAGGCTAGGACTAGTGGAGCAGGCTAGGACTAGTGGAGCAGGCTAGGACTAGTGGAAGAACCTACACTTTGCTACTTCACCATATTCACAGAGGAACACAACTTTGGCTTCTTTGGTTTGAGCGTTGAAATAGCTTATTTAGTTTGTTTTTGTGTAAGTATTTGTGATATATGACCTGGCCCATAAACCGCAGTGTCAGTTGGATTTCGTGTAAAAATGAAATCTTACATCTTCTCCTGTTCTGATCTTTTTCAGATTTGCTGCTCATATTTTACTATTGGAGGGCAATAGGGGACAAGTTTTTTGTAATTCACCACCTGGCAGCGCTGTATGCTTACTACTATGTACTGGTGAGTTCCTTATTGTCCAATAGCAGAATGTGCAGGCAAGATGGGAAAGAGGCGGCCAAGGGTGAGCAGCTCGTGGGGGGGGCGTGAGAAGCTGCCACGGCGACAAGCTCGCTGTTCTGTCAACACACTGAGGCGTTACTGCGAGTACAGGAAACTGACACGGTGCAAATTCATTACATTAGATAAAAACCCAGCCTGCTCTCTGAGATCTGCTGCTCCTGGAGAACAGGAAGCAGACGGCAGCCCCGGGTGAGAGTCAGTCTGGTGTAGTGGGCCGCTTCATTCTCTAGGTCACTTGTAGCAGCTCTGTAAAGTTTCTCCTGAGCTGGGTGTCACTGACGTTCACAGTCCCAAAGTGTCAGACAAAGTTTCCCTAGTGTTCTCACACTTACTGCCTGAGCGGTAACCTCTCTGAGCACAGAGTGGGACAGGTTAAAGGGCAGAGCAGGCTTTCTCTCTTATTGGTCGGTACTGACCTTTATCCAGTTAAATTCGTGGGGCCAGACACACTGAAGGCCAACGCTGTTCACCCTTGGCTCTGTTGGTCTGGAATCATCTAGGGTGTCAGGTTCTGTATCTGACTATGGCTATGATAACGATGGTAATTTTTGCATGGAATGCTCATTGATAGTAATGGCGGAAGCCCTCCCCCCCTGTCCCCTTTGCTTTTCCCTGCTTCTCTCTCGCGGTCCCCTGAGGAAGAGGTCCTGCTCTGGGGGGAGCCAGGACGGGCTGGGTGCATGGCGTACCAGCGTGCGGCCCCCAGGGGCCGAGGGGCTTCTGTGTGCATGCTCTGATGACCTTCTACTGTGTGCCGGAGCTGAGCCCTCTCACGCTTTTTCTCCCGCTCCCTGACCCCCGACCCCTGACCCCTTGCCCTCGTTTGTGCTCTTTCCTGTGTGCCGTCTTTCACTCTTTCGACTGCATCTCTTTCAAAAGCTAAAGGGCCACTTCCTGGCAGGCTGATGACAGTGCAACATAGCCTGAAGATCTCAGATCGTTTAACGTTTTACTTTATGGCCAATCGGTGCGGCTGACGGAGAGATTGGTTGCTTCTTTGTCGTGCTTTGACTCTGCCTTGTGTTTTGCTAACTGCCCTTGCTCTAAAACGGCACAGAATGTCGTGCATGTTGTGTTTCAACTCCGGGAAATAAACGTACTGTGTGGCTAAAAAGCTGACCTGATGTTACCGAACTGTCAGATCACCGGAGCAAAAATGTCGAGCAACTGCAGTGAATTCTGAGTCAATCTGTGGTAAACGGCGAGAGAGTATTTGCTTAGTCTAGCAAAAAATGACCCACTTGCAATAAGAATGTGCTTAGAGTCTGCTCAGCTATGTGCTACAATTGTTCTGTCTACAAAAAAGTTCTGTTTATAGAAAGTAGCCCAGCGTAAATATTGTAAATAAAAAAAGTACCAATGTTACCAAGCCATGACTGCCTCCAGATCAGCTCTGAGAATCTTCCAGAAACATGGAATGTTGTTGTAGGGCCATACTGTCACTGGACACTTTCATGACCGCCAATTCAAGCCAAGTAGAAAATAACCAGTACAAAGATGATTTAAAACATGATCAGGATGGATTCCACATCCAGCTTCCAGTCTCTCAGCGTTGCTTCATTCCTGTTGGTACGATTAAATTTGTTGTTTGAAAAATCATAAGCGTTACTTGTTGTTATTGTTTCCTGTGTTATTTATGGCAGTTTGTCAGTGTTATAAATTTTACATTGGCATAATGCTGCCTATTTTATATATATATATATATATAACTATATATTCATATGTATGTTTATTGTTTACCAAAGATTGTGTAACTGCAACAGGGTGAGGTAGTTATTAATCAACATGTAGCAGACACTGTTAATGTCATATATTAGAATCCAGTTATTTTATGAAAACAAAGTACACTCTGGGTATCTTTGATGGACATTTATCATTATGGTTCATCCTAATGTAGACAAGTTGCACATTGAATTGCAGGCTTATATCGTGGCCTGTAAAGGACTTGTGTCCTGCGTGTTTGTGAAGGTTAACAGCTCAAGTGTGTGTGTGTGTGTGTGTGTTTTGTTTGATTTTAATCCATAGTGCATGTCAGAGAAAACTTTTAATGTTGGTGTTGCAGCTTTTCTACTGTTGCTTTCAATCTGCACCTTTTTGTCTGTGTGTCTCTGTCTTCACCTAACATGACTTCTTGAACGACGCAGTAGCACTTCTTCTGACCAACAAACCCTTCATGCAAAAACTACCAGAAGTCTGTTAGTTGTTTTTAACATACAGAGGGTCCTAGCAGGGGCTTGGCTGATCTAGATGGACTCCTTCCTGTCTTGTCTGCTGTTGTGCTGTTGCAGAACACTGAGCAGATATGAAGCCCAGTTACAGTATGGACTTACCAGTACCTGGCGGTACTAGCATGCACATGCTACAGTGTTCTCTCTTGCCCTTCTTTGCCCCTCTCCCCCCTCCCCCCTCCCCCTCCCCTCCCCTTGAGTAAGTATTCTAAACTCTGCATTTCATTTCAGCCCTCAAGGTAAGTGTGTTATACATGTGCAAGTGTTTTACCTGGTATGTACATGCAAAACACTGAACAGCAGTCAATTCCCATGTGCCTAACCATCCTTAAACAGAACCTTCTAGCTGAAGAAAGGTAAATAGTATGAGGAGGTCTGAGCATTGCAGATGAATCCGTCAAATTGTGTTGATTAACATGAACTTTTTTTTTAACACATTATTAAAATGTCAAAATGTATATATGCAGTTACAACGATTTTAAACAGGTCTTGTATTGTGTTAATGTTTAGATTTTGAGACGTTATGACATTTGAGCATTTTCCACTACATTCTCAGGTCATTTTTTAAGGTATATTCATTATGCGTTTGCTGTGTGCTTGGTTTATGATAATGAGCATTTTCTTTGGGCATTTTCCCTTAGACGTGTGTAGTTTACCTCTTGAGACTGTTTGTTTTTAAACACTAACTGAATTCTGTGAAAAGGACAAACTTCACCGTAATTTCCTATTTCTAGTGGCTCCAGTTGCAGTACTGATCTGGTACGAAGGGACTTGTTTGAGAGCTTGTTTGACAATGAAAGCGTATATATATAAAACGGATGTTCAGATGTTCTCAGCGTGTGTGTGTGTGTGTGTGTTTGTGTGTGTGTGTGTATATATATATATATATATGCAGAGAGAGGTGCAAAATGGCAGGTTTTTAATTGAAGCACTTAAGCCATGTGAAATGTAAAAATAGAGCGCTGTAAGCAGGACCTTACTGCAGCCTTAAGTTATACAATTTCACAAAAAATAAAATCCACCTGAAATATCACTTTTACAGTGTGAATATATGATTAAATTAGATTAATTACTAGTACTTATTACTATATATTAGTATAATATTTATACATTCCATATATAGTCAAATTCAGTTCTAACAAAGATATAATCAAATATCTCTTTAGTTAACAAATGTGTTATCACATGACCTATTGGCTTCATGTTAAATTACTGTGCAAGCAGTTCTGTGATATTTCAGGCTAGACTTGTTTGAGTTGGATCAGATTCATTACAGGAGTATTGGATCAGATTCATTACAGGATGTCCGATCACTGCCATCTTGAATGTTCTGTAAAGCTTCTATAGATTTTCTTCCTTTCTGTACTGTACAACATGAAAATCATAATTTACCTATTGAAGAAACCTTCTAAATATAAAACATCAGTTAATTGAATAGCCTACTATACTCTGAGATATATAATATATAGCCTAATATGTTTTGGTATAATAGCATATTGATGCTCATGTTGGCCCAAAAGTCCTTTATTTCTCTGAATACTGGTGCCCCCTGGGCATCTGTGATGTTTGGTTATTTGGTAGAATTGTAGAGATCTATTACCTGAGCGTGTAGCACCACCTGGTCTTTGGATTATATATTATTTCTTTCCTCTGTGTTTGCTGGTTGTAAAATATACATGCTTTCGCCTTCAGATAATAGCAGAGAACGCAGGGAGGAAATTTTGATAGAAATGCTAAAAGCAGAAAAATCTCTCCAAGGGATTTTTGGACCTTGTTTGTTCCCATATTTAGCGAGTGAGTGTAGATTTGAAATTATGCTCATTCAAGACATTGGCATAATATTCTCAGATCACAGCTTCACTAAAACTGTGGACTAAAACTGCAACAGGCAGCCAACCAATGTTCCACTTGGGTTTCTCACAAGTGTGAGATGTGAGCCTGTAAATGTGAGTCTGTAAATGCTGATTACATTATGGGTTCTGGCTGTGTCGTTTTATTTTGTCTGTCATTGTCTCTTCTTCACTTTGTTGTTCCAGGGCCAAGGAATGTTGCCTTATTTTGCTAACTTCCGTCTGCTTGCAGAGTTTTCCACTCCGTGTGTGAACCAGCGGTAGGTGTTCCGCTGCTTCGGTCTAATATGCTACGTGAGAAACTTGCAGGCTGCTTTTCAACTTGATTATTTTGACCTACAGAGCCTACAGCTTAAACCATGTTCAGTAGAACTGCTTTCAGCATGCTGCATTTTTGCTCACTGTATCATTCATAAGTCTTCTAAGGATTTGCTTTGTACCTTGTCAGTCTCCTTTGAAGGCCGTTTGTGCTGTCATGCCAACGCACTCGCCTCGTGTTTTGCAGCTGGTTCTTTGAAGTGTTAGGTTACCCTAAATGCTCCAGGCCCAACATTGCCAACGGGGTGCTGATGGCGGTTGTGTTTTTCATGGTACGGATCGCAGTCATGCCCGTTTACTACAGTCGTATGTACTCCGTCTACGGCACGGAGGCCTTCTACCGCGTCTCCCTCGGTGGCCGCAGTGCATGGATCTTCTCCAGCTTCTGTTTGGACATCATGAACATCATGTGGATGCATAAGATTGCTCGCGGCTGCTACAGGGTGCTGCGCTCTAGCCGACAGCTCAAAGCCCAGACTCAGGAGAACGGAAAAGCCGACTGAGAATGACGGCGAGTTCACTCTCAGTAGTGGCGTGAACTCCACAGAGTTTCTCTCAGTGCTGTTGGTCGCTTTTTTTTTTTGTTTTTTTGTTTGTTTTTGTTTATTTTCTTTTTAACTGTTCCCCACTGCTCTCACAAGGGAAGCGGAGAGATGAAGCTGGACATCATGTGACAGTAGATGAGAGGAACCACCCCAGAGCAATATTTAAAGTTTCACAGTTCCAGAGAACTTGACACTGTGATTGGACCAACGATGTTGGACCAGGTTGACCAGTGCGGGTAAAGCCACCCTGCACGTGTTGGTGCGTTAAGATGAAGGGGTCAAAGGTTATGTCCATTCTGTTTGATTTGCTGAATGTCCTGAAACCTAAACATTTTTAACCTTCATTTGATCGAGCCTTTGCCTGTTAGTTCTTGGTTGAGGGAACCGTGACTTCCTGAGGGGGGAGAAAAGCAAGTGCCACATCCTTCTAATTGAATCATCCAAGTCACTGCCTTCTGTAAAGGGGCAGTGTGCGAAGCATCTGCCCACATTGTTTACGATGAAGTTAGACCTCTTACACTGACTGAAAGGCATTCATCCTCACACCTGCACTATACCAGGACTTGCTCAGACCACGGGCCGGACTTGAACACGGCCTAAGACGCCGGCTGAGTGACAACAAGGCTGAGAAGAATTATCCGTGAGTCTGCGCAGAGATTTTACAATTTTACATTCATGTGAAGTGTTTTTTTTTTTACAGCGATAGTAAGGAGTGCAGTGCACTTTGCTGGCGTGCTAGAGGACACATCGGAGACCTTGCTCATGACAAGGACGATGTGGAATGTCTATAAGAACAGCCGAGATGTGTTTCGCCCCCAGATTTGATTTGGAGTTGTTAGCCATAATCTGATACTTTTTCAGTACACTTTGATTACAAGATGGTTTTTCGTTGTAGACTTGAGAGTTGATGCACGCGAATAACACGAAGGTTACGGCACAGTGTGTCTCCCTGTACAGCTGACCTGTGCATGCAGTGGTTGGTATTGGTTCTCCGAATGTTTGCAATGTAGATAGAAATGTTTATTAGACATGCAAAATGCACATTTTAATTATTTTTTTGTGTACAGTGTATCCAGTCAATATAGAAGACAAACAGTCTAATATTTTGGAAAGGGTTTTTAAAAGGATGTTTCAATCATGGACATTGTGGCTAATGTTCATGTGAGCTCAGCTAAATGTTGAGATCTTTCTTCTGCATCATATTTATTTGAACCAGTCCAGCACTGGAGCAGCATGTACCTACATATTTATTGTTTTAAAGGAAATGTATGCTGTATTGGTAAAGGCTGTTTGTGATTATTCTAAGTAGTTATAAAATAAAGGAAATGACAATATAAGGACATAATATTACAATCAGTTCAGAATGCATCATGCGTCAATTTGTAAGACGTTTTAGCATATAGAATATTCATACTATCCAACTCTTACATCCAGTGGCAGTTCACCTACACAGATTAGCGATGTAGAGGATGCCATGTGTTATTGTATTTCGTTAACTGAAAAAGTATTTATTATGTATGGATATGAGCAAGACGACGTGAGATATATAAGGTTTGTTCATTAATAAAATGCCAGAAGTTCTATTTTTAAATGATTAAATACTTGAATCCTTGCTCTACCTTACTGGGAAAGGCAGGCACTGGAAATTGTTTTAATTGCAGTTTGTGCAAGATGATTCCAATCATGATACTTTGCCTTTACTTGCTTTACAGATGTTGTGTTGTAGATGTCTTTTCTATACGATTTCTTTACAATTTTTTACCACGTCACATTGATGTAAGATTTTCATATCATTTTGATTGTATTAGGCTTGCATGCCATGTTTCCCTCCATGTTTTTGTGCTGTCCACTTGAGTAATGTGTGAAAGTTGAGCTGAATGTTTGCGTTTCTGTTTGCGCCTTTTAGTGTGAAACTGTGTATTCAGGTACACCAGCACAACACAAGTCTTAACATTGTAAATTCCAAACATCTTCAAATTCCTGCAGACTTTTGCCTTTCTAACACGTTTCGAAATCATTGTTGCCAATTCCGTCTTTCCTTTCTCCTTTCTTTAGTCAGTAGAATAAAATACAGTACAAAATGGGTTTGTACTAAATATTCTGGAAACTGCCTTTCTTTGTGGTAGTTTGCTTAATATTCTTATTGGTTAGTTGAAATGCAGTAGGTCTAGTCTTGTAACAGCCTGCAAATCTGTGTCTTCAGGTGAGCCTAGAATGTCATTTGCAGACCGAAGCTCTTAGTGAAGAATGGAGCCCAGTAATTAGTCATTTGCTTTTTTTTCCTTTTGAGGGTATTACTTATATAAAGCTTCTTAAATTCTGAAAAATTTCTGAATGTGTTGATTCCGCTCCCGTCACGTTTTAGGCGGGCGGGGGGGGGGGGACCTTTTTCTGTGTAGGCCTGATTAATAAACAATTTTCCTTTTCCACAGTTCAACAGCCCGAGTGTGAGATCTGTTGTGTCTGACTGCCCATGTGACATTTGTGTCATGTTAAATTGTTTTTATTCACTTTATTTTGTAAAAGGTTTCTTAAAATTGTAAGACTGCACCTGTTAAAGTGTGTATATATCACATGCTCATTGATGAGAGATATGTGAAGATGGTCCAGGAGTTTAATATGTGAGTATCAGGTACGATTTATTTTCAGATGTTGACTTGTCTTAATTTTTTCTGACATAGCCTAATGCCATTTGCCTCAATAAAGCAATATGTTCATTTTGATTCCTTGTTAATTTTGATAACCTTGACTCCACTGGTGACCAAAAAATAAACATTAATCATCTGCATTAATTGTACCCTTTTATCAATAATTAAAATTTACAGTAATTGCAGTTACATAAGAATTTTGGTGTGTTAGGCAGGGAGAATCCTACATGCATAATCTATGGTCTACTTTCAAATCCAATTGTGTAAAGATCATAACACATACTTTTTCATTATTATTCATATTTATTCTGTTATTAAATTTACCAAACAAAATGCCACTTACAGATTTCGAAGTGAAAGGGCAGATGGAAGTTAACTGCAACAGAGCTTCACTACCTTCTGCACTATTGGACAAAAGCTTCAGAACAGTTTTTACATGTGTGGGGAAAATGGATTTTTTGTGAAATTTTACCTCACTCACAACAAAAAGGTTGCCATCTGCAATCATACAAATAGATTTTTTTAAAAGAAATTCAAGTCTAAATTGGATGCAAAGTGGTTGTAACAGGGACATGACGGAAGAGAAGATTTATAGATTGATAGTTTTAGTAAACTTAAACCGCAAATGTACATTATTTTTTTGATTGACGTGATTTGGTGGCTTTAACACATGGTTTCGATTTTCAGAGACAGCTACCCCAATAAGAAGAAAGTAGAGTTGTTTCCAAGTAAAGTCCATCAAATAAACTTAATATTCTGATATGTATGTTTGTATGTATGTAAGTCATAAGTGTACAGCTGTATTAATGTACCATAGGTGTGCTTCGTTCAAAAATAAATGAGCTGCATTGTGGTCCGTTGTGATAACGACATCGTACAGCTGTTTCAGATGCAATACTGATTCCAAATACAGAGAATTCTAAGCGAAAAACAAGAGAACCTACAGACCGACTACCCGAAGAGAACTAACCCAGGAGGCGGATGAATACAATCTGAGGGTGGAACAGCATCACCACAAGTGGAGGGAGGAGGGAAAAAGGATGAGAGAGAGGAGTAAGGTACGGGTTTGTGTAAACCATTATTTACGTCCCTAAATGTACAGGTTGCACCACAGCTATTTTGTTAGTTTTAGTGTTTTATGCTGTAATACATGAACGAAATGAAAACGCCAAAAACGGAAATAACGGACATGGGGAAAATGATGTCGGTTTCGATGTATTTGTGATTTATTGCCAAGCCCTAACAGAAACTGAACTTTTAGTTGATTGAACTGATGACTCTTACACTTTCACACCAGAGACAGGAGATCAGGTGATGAATCACTTATTACAGATTCTTATCTTATATGCATTCCTATTCATGCATTTGAACTCACACATGCGCTCTTATGTAGTGAGCAGGTGTTCGAGATTGAAATGTACACTTCAATCGTAATGTTTTAGTTTTCATTAACTTTTAGATATGTAATTTTGTAAAGATTTTTGTACTGTCATTGTAAACTTGTGATGTCATGTGCATATGAAAAACCTGGTCCTTCTTCTCCCTTCCTCCCATTGTACTGTAAATGGTCATATGTGCTCTGCATTTCTGAATTTGAAGTTGAAGAGGGCATGTTAAAAGCGTCATATAAATGGGGTCCTGATTTTTAAAGGGCCAGATCAAAGGCCCCACGAGCACCAATTTTGGCATCCCTGCAGTAGACCTTTTAGGTAATACAGTTTGTAAAAGCTTGTAAAACGTTTTTTTGCAGATTTGTAACTAATACATACTTGATGCAGCAGAATCGTCGCTGTTATTCTAAATAGGCCTATATCGTACCCAAAACATAGCTAAGCCTAAGTGGGGTAACGCTTAGAGACAAAAAACGTAACCTGTGCTGTGAAAATTGTGAAGTTACCGCTGTTACCTATATTGAGCTGTAGGTGGCAGTAGTACGGTTTGACAATCAGTGGTAAGTAATACAGAAGAAGCGGAAGTAATGCCTTTTGGGTAATGACTACAGGTTAACACGTTGACATTGGGGACCAGGCTGTAGCTCTCAAACAAGTGCTGAGGTAAAACCTTTATGGGTTAGATGGATATATATTTTTTAGCTTGTACAATTTTTAATAAACGTAGCTGGTATATTTATGATTCTGTACAACAGTTTGGCTTTCCTGCAAAATAAATGTATGTTAGAAGGTTGGATAGCTAGCTAGGTGAGGTCAGCTGTGATCACTAAAGCTAATTACTGGTACCGTAGTTAAGACAGCATCCTGTTTCCTTGACCTACAAAGCCAAAATGTGATTTTTACAGAGAGAGGTACAACATTGTCATTAATCTGATCAAAGGACTTGGTAGCTACGTATGCTGTTGCTTAGCTCACCTGGCTTTGTTCGGCTCTGTTTCCTAATGTATATTGGCAGGTAGCTAGATTGGAAGCAGGAGTGGATCCAGGATGGGTGTTTCACTGTCCAGCCCAGCTGCCAGTGTCAAAGCAGAGGTAGTGACGGTACCGACTCAGCCTGCTGACGGCGCTCCTCCACACGACTGCCCCATGCACCAGAAGCAGACGGGTACGGCCAGACAAAGCTATTTAGGCAAAACATTTTACCCACTCTCCAAAATGCAGTTTTCCAGTCATAACATGTTTTGTGTCTATTTTTACAAGTCTCAGAACCAGACTTGAAAATGAAGGAAAGTATAAATTAAACATGCTCTGTGAAACATGCACTTGTGGTGGATGTAGACTTTACTTAGAAGTTAGCTACGATTGCCTTTTATTACCAGTGCATAACTTAAGAAGCAAAAGATGGAAACTAAGCATGTTCTGTCTGCTAAATAGTAGATTCTAATACATTGGTTGTATTCTCTCTTGTATGAAATGCATATTCCTGTGGGATTTAAAATATCATATTTAAACATGAAGGAGCCCCTCCATCAGGGTGCCCTATGCATCAGGCTGGGAGTCCAGCCACACCTCCTGCTGGGCCGGTACACCAAGAGAGGGCGTATGAGTTTGTGCAGTGTCCGATGAGGGCTGCAGAAGGAGGCATGCAGAGGCCGACTGACATTGATCCAACAAACATGGTACCCACCCAGATCTGTTTATGATTGATGGCAAAATTATGCTACTTAGTTTTATTGTATTGTATTCTAGTTGAGCGAAATGATGAACTGGCCGTTTTTTTTTTGTGTCTCTCTGCGTACCTCTCAGATGCCACCACCCAATCAGCAGCCGGCCCCCGGACAACCTTTCCCACTGTCTGTTACCAGAGAGGAGTCCAAAATCCCCAGAGCTGGGACAGATCAAAACTGGGTCTATCCCTCAGCACAGATGTTCTGGAACGCCATGCTGAGAAAGGGGTAAAATTCCATTTTACAGACTTAAAAACATTTTTGTACAAGTACAGTAATGCTGTTTAAAAAATTACTGTGATTCAGAATATATCTCATTAGTTGCATAGATTGTGTACATGGAGTAGGTCATGGAGTAGATGAACTGTCATGTGTTTGATGTGTAGAACATGCGGCCTACTGACAGGCAGGCCTTACATGGGTGGGGATCAGTAAATTGTGGCTGGGGCAGCCTGTGGATCCTTGGTATGAAATTATGATGCATTAATCTGATTTATTTGTTGCATTATTCTACAGTATTACAAAGGTCTTTCTTTTTAAAATATACTATAACTTATTAAAAATAAATAAAATCAACTAAACTGTTGTCTCTGAAGATTATGCTGTCAGAACAGGCCAATTTGAGTAGTAAATAGGATGACAGTGCAGTGACTTATGCCAACGTGTCCCACGTTCCAGATAAAACAAGATATTCTATAAGAACTATCGCAACTCTTGATGTGTCCTTTTGTGCAGGTGGCGTTGGAAAGATGATGACCTTTCACCAAACGACATGACCAATATCATCAGAATTCACAATCGCAATAATGAGCAGGCGTGGGAGGAGATCCTTAAATGGGAGGCCCTGCATGCAGGGTGAGCACACACACACACCACACGCAGCACAGCAGGCCACAGCTCTAAATGGTTCGTTTTTAATGTCTTTTGTGTGTTTCTGGGTTGTAGTGAATGTCCGTGTGGTCCGTCCTTGAAAAGGTTTGGAGGTAAAGCAAAGGACTTTTCACCCAGGGCCCGGATACGCCATTGGATGGGGTACGTGCCATTTCTGTCCCCGGCTGGTGAACCACAGCTGGAGGGTTGCTATTAGGGTGTTAACCGTGCGCCGGAGGAACCTTTTCTCTCTCTGTCTTTACTTTTGTCTAGGTATGAATTGCCCTTTGACCGTCATGACTGGATTGTAGATCGTTGTGGGAAAGAAGTGCGATATGTAATCGACTACTATGAAGGAGACCTCGACAAAGACACTTATCAGTTCTCCATCTTGGACGTGCGTCCGGCTCTGGACTCTCTTGAAGCAGTATGGGATCGAGCTAAGGTGGCCTGGTGGCGCTGGACATCTTAACCTGCCCAAAGCCCTTTCACATCTGCCTTTGTTCTCATGGACATCACAACCTCAAGAATGTCACTATAGAGAAATAGGACAGTTGTCAGGGTCTTATTTTTAATTCTGCGTTGCTGGCGGCGAAGGCCTCCATTGTAAATCTGTCTGTTTGGAATATGACGTGGATGATCAGCTCTTCAGAAGCATACGTACACTCTGAGCATCTATTTCTGGGATATTGTTTTGTGGCATTTAGAATGTGATATGATTTCAGGGAGCGGTAAACCACAAATCTGCAATGAGGTACTTTTCTACCATTGTATATGAGCTGTGATGTGAAATGACTGAAAATAATAACCATGATGTTGTTTTTTTAAAACTGAAACATTGAAGTTGAAAACTCATTATGATCAAGCACTTTGGCAGAACGACACAATATCTGGCTGGAGGAGTCCTGTGTGTGTTTGGCATGAGCGCTATAGGAGGTGTGTGTGGGGGGGCAGCATCATGGAGGAGTCCTGTGTGTGTTTGGCATGAGCGCTATAGGAGGTGTGTGTGGGGGGGCAGCATCATGGAGGAGTCCTGTGTGTGTTTGGCATGAGCGCTATAGGAGGGGTGTGGGGGGCAGCATCACACACTGGGGGTTGTGATTTGAATCTCCACCCTTTCTCCCCTGAATAGGGAGCAGTGGATCATCCTGTTTCAGGCTGGACTTTGTCTTGAACTACAGCTTTTGACTTTGCTCTTTAGTGTTACTCATATTTCAAAAAGAAAAAGTGCTTCTGTGTTAATGACACTTCTAATATGAGACATAAATATGTGCATTTAAAGTTTCTTATTGGGGAAACAGAGTTCACAGATATTCCTGCATAAAAAAAGTAAAAGATAGTAATTAATGGTGTGAAATGCCGGTCTGTGAGCTGTGTGTGTATTAAAACGCTTCTGTCTCCATTATTGGATTATTTTGTTTTCAGGGTCACATTATCATTGAACTTGATAAACCACTCAAAAAATGTCACCCAATACATTTATTTTGAACATTCAACTTGAGAAAGTTTGTATGCTTGTATGTTACGCTACAATTACTGCAATGCTCCACATCACATTTACTGTGTGCTTATTTATTTATGTAAATATAAATTAATATAATATTGAATCAATTTGTTTAATTCAGTGTTCTAAACAACTGACCCTGTCCCATGTATTGTAAGGATCAAATACAATCTTGCCAGTAGATGGCGCCCTTAGACAAGTATATGCCTCTTTTTCAGATAAAAAAATGGGACAACTTATATTCAACCGTTATGCTTTAGATTTAGATTATATGACTCAAGGTTCTAAGTTTTGGACTTTTGATGACCACTTCAAGCAGTGGCAGGTTATTGTACACAGGATTTCAAAGAATGACAAATGGAAAAATAGGAGGAATCTCTGAAATGTGGTTGAGGAGCAAATTAAGGTAGGGGTGTGTGTGTGTGTGTGTGTGTGTGTGTGCGCATCAGGGGATCAGGTGCTTGTGTACTTCTGATGAGTGGGTGTGGGAAAGAGCTTTTCTCCCAGCAAGATTAAACCTGGTGTTCCTGTCTCAACCCACTTAGGTTGTGGGTTTTAGTGTGAAGTTGACCTCTCAGAGAAGCTTACTGGAGACCAGTTTGATTGGTTACTTCAGCTGCAGTATTTCATATTGTACTCTACGAGGCAGTGAATCACTTTCTCCGTGCAGATGCCGAGCCCAGAGATGCAGTAGCTTACATATGAGCAGGTTACATTGGTAACGAGCTGCTTAGCAAACCGGGCCAGCTCCAGCGTTGCGAAGGCCCTTCAGTGGGACCCGCTGATCCCCTCCAACCCTCAGACCCAGCGCAGCCCTCCAGCCTCTGCTTTGCTGTTGCTAAGCACAAGGCTTCATCCCAACTGTACTACTAATTCGTTCAGAGAGACTCTCTGGATCTTGCATGGATTAGTCTGTGTGCACACAGAAGCACACATCCCGGATGTACGCTCTGAGCAGACGTACGAAGGGCCGTGTTGTCGTGCAAGGAACACGTCGCACGGCGTCTTCGTGCCCAGTGAGTGAGAGCATGTGCACTCGTGACCTGCTGCGTCCTGCATCGCGTCCCGGGGGAGCTGCCCCAGCCGCCAGCCTCTGATGTGACTGCATCTCACCATGTGCTTTACAGTAATTGCATGTTTGCAGACAGTGCTTTAAATTGCTTACCACAAGATCCACTTCTCTCATATTCGCTGAAACGACAACCATCCCGAGACCATCCCGAGAAAAAAAGGTTTACCATGAAAGCAAGAAAAATGTGCTTTTCCAGCTGTATGTAAACAATTAAGGGAAAATGATCATTATTTTAGAACTTCCATTAGGTTAATGGAGATAGACCGTTCTGAGAGGCCTGTCATTCTACGGTGTGTCTTGGGAGAGAGAAAAGCCTCAGAGGAGCAGCTGCCTTCATCTTTGTTCCAGGAACTGAAAAAATGCTTTTATGGCTGCAGAGAAGGGGAGGCAGAACTGGGCTTTCAGAGGCCACAGGCTGCCCTGAGGAATACCCACCTAGAGCAGCACACTGACACTCATGCCCTGCATTCACACTGCAGCTAGGGCACTCGGATGGATGGATGGATGGATGGATGGATGGATGGATGGATGGATGGATGGATGGATGGATGGATGGATGGATGGATGGATGGATGGATGGATGGATGGATGGATGGATGGATGGATGGATGGATGGATGGATGGATGGATGGATGGATGGATGGATGGATTTACTATTTCTTTTGGTGTGTTTTCTCTGTCAGTTGTAGCTGTAAGTGCTGTGAATGTGATGTAAATGTAGCCTCTCTTCCTCTTGGTATGATCTTTCCCAGTGCTCTGTTGCTGCGTACATGGCATGTCTGACTTGTTTACAGACCGCGACCAACACCCAGAGATAGATCATCGGTGATTTTTCCATTAGCTATATGGTATGTTGATGGTTTTGTTTGACCTTGAGTGCCCAGACTTTATTGACTGCCCCACTTTCTACAGAACAAAGTCCAACTCGACTTCATCTGATCTAATCAATAAACAAACAAACAAAAATGACTGAGGGAGTAGAGGATGGGTTTGAGCACCTGTGTTTTCATAGTCTGTGTGTTTTGCTCTTTTGGGAAACGATGCTCCTACCAAAGCTTTGCTAAAGAGTTCAGCGACAACCTTTATGCCGTTTCTGAAAATGGAAAAAAATGCCTATTTTGGACAAAAATGTCCTGCGGTATCTGCGTAAGTGACAGAATGTAGCTGAGCATGCATTATTCAAGATGGAAAGGCAATGATGGGAATATTCATGGAGGTTCTCCATTATCTAGCACACGTAGTTATAGTATTATCTAGACAACATCCAGCCCTGCTTCACGTGCATTGAGAGATAACTTGAAATAACGAGAAGCAATAGCAGAAAGGAAAATATCATTTAACCATGACAGGTAGTGAAATGTAGGGCATATTCCAGGTGCTACCTATTTCCACCTCACCTGGTGACTAAGCCCCGCCTCCATCCATCCATGTGGAGAACTCTACTCATGTTAGTATTCAGCATCAAAACCCTCTAATTCATCCTGCTTCATTTATGCACACACCACACTGCCTGGCAGCTTTTAAATACTTTAGGATTTGTGCATGGACCTCACAATGTTGTGTTTGTCATGGACATCTGCGTGTGTGTGTGTGTGTGTGTGTGGGTGTGTATGTAAAAGTCTACTTGAGTACCTCAAATGTTATGAAAAGGCCTCCCAGAGTTCTCTCTGCAGCTTTGGTGAAGAGCCAGATGCCAGTCCCAGAGGGAAGCATGTGTACACTGCAGCGGAGAGCTGAAAATCAGGGCAGGCAGACTGAGAAAGACAGAAGCTGAGAATGACAGAGGAGGTGTGGATTTTTTTTTTCCCCTAACGTCTTCAGTGAGGCATAATCGAACTGGTTCCAATTTGTGTGTGGGCTTATCACTCAATGGGGAGTACTGAGGTCCTGACTTTTATGGTGCAGTCAACCAGCAAACAGCGAGATAGGCTTCCTCCAGCATTGTTTTTTAATGAGGCCCGGTGAAACCATGAAGCTGCTAAGTGAGTGGGGGGTATCAGTATGAGCGTAATCACTCCAGCAATGCTTGTGCCATCCTGTCCGGCTCTGCTGGATCAATACCGGAGCCAAACTACCTCTGTCTGGTTCTCTGGACTCTCGGCTGAACCCTTTAGGAATGTTGCCTCATCAAAGGAAAGTATGGCAATTCTAAAATGCTATGCTCTCAAATACAAAGTTGATGAACGACCTCTGCCTGGATACTATTCTTATCGCATATTTAACTACAAATATACGTACAGGCATACATGGTTTAGCCATTGCATTAAAGCTGGATCCTGTTCTGCGTGGATACAAGCACAACGGACTGGGATCTGCAGAACTGGGGGGTCAAGTCACCACCTGGAACTCTTTGTCATGTTCCACAGACCATTACGAAACACGTTTGCAATGTTGCTCTCTGTTGCTAAAAGTGGCCACTTCTACTAGGGAATACCATTGTGACGAAAGAGTAGACTACAGCAGTGTGTAGGTAGATGTTATGTGTCAATGTAACGACTACATGAATGCCAGGACCTAACGTCTCCTCGCTGAGCATCACACTGCCTCCTTTGTCATGTCTCCTTCCCACAGTGCTCCAGTCCTGGTGCTCACGCTCTGGCAGAAGTGGATGGGGTCAGCATGGGTGCTCTCACAGGTCTGTGGCTACACAGCACCATACACAGAAAACTGATGGACTATATGTCCTGACACCTTTCTACGTAGCCAGCATTTTTAGCAGTTTGTGCTACAGTAGCTCTTCTGTGGAATCCAATTCCATGGGCTAGAATTGGCGTCCCACGGCCATCACTGAGCCTTGTCAGTGGTGGACAGTAACAAAGTAAATGTAATTCGTTACTGTACTTAAGTAATGTTTTCGTGTTTCTCAACTCAAGTATTTCCATTTTTGTAACTTTTTACTTTAACTCCACTACATTCCAAAGTCAGATATTTTACTTTTTACTCCACAACATTATGCAAAATCTGTCGTTCCTTCAGGCTTCACGTGTTAAAAAAGTGACGTCAAAACAAAAGTAGCGCGAAGCACGCGCACCAATCAGGGTTCGGTTCAACGGCAACGCAGCAGCATAAAGTTTAGGTAAAGAAATGTCATTTAAAATGGTTTAAATGGCAAAGAAACTGTAACTCGCCACATACCTTGGCCTCATCTGAGTGAAATTCTTTGAAATAGTCGACAAAAAGACTCGTTTTCAAGTACCTTCTCTGCCTGTCTCAGTCCCATAAGATTCTTATAAGAATTCCCCGTCCGGTCTAAGGAAACACTTGGAGGTAAGATATTTTCATGGTTCTACAGCTCATTTACCATAGTGAAAAATCTAACAATATCTTGCAGCAAACTGTTTCTTTGTGTATGTTAAAATAACCGACATTAGCATTGTATACACGGTTAGTTATCTAACTAGCTAGCTACGTATGCTAACTAACTAGCTAGCTAAGACTGTGTATTAGTACACACCCGAAAACTGCCTTAGTAACGCACTCAGAGTGTAGCTAGCTAAGTTAGCTAGCTAGCTATTTATTTGTTTTACAATAGTTCATAGTATTTTGGAGCTTCCAGCTAACTAAATGCGTTGATATTGTGAGATAATAAACATTAGAACATAGCACTTTACATTAGAAAACATTTTGTATTTTGACAGGTTTTACATGCAGAGCATACTACATTTGAAAGCCATCAACTTTTGTACTTTAACTCAAGTAGAGGACTAAAGGGAGGACTTCTACTTGTACTGGAGTAACGTCTTACCATGGGTATCTGTACTTTAACTCAAGTACATGGTTAGTGTACTTTGTACATCATATATTTCTGTGTGTATATATATATATATATATATATATATATATATATATATATATATATATATATATTATATATATATGAGAGTCTTGTTGAGTGTTTTGTGTATGTGGTGTGTGTGTATGCAATATTCATGTGTGTGTTGTGAGACTGTGTATGTGTTTCTGTAGGATTACTTCGATTACTTGTGGCCATTGTGACCTCATTTGCTGCCACTGCATGCTTTATGAAGTATGTGTGCATGTGTCCCCTCGCATCATTGTTACTTATTGTTCCTGCTGAACTGGAAGGTATTTGCCTTGCAAACACTAATTATTTTCCAGATTAGTCGCTGAAGCAATTAAATGCTTGGAGTCTGGGCTGCGGACCCTTGCCAACTCCCACCTGCTTCCTCACAATTGCTGTGCCTCTTATCCACATGCCTGTGCGTTTGAGACTAATGTGGACTGAAATGGACTCGCATCATAAACATCCGATTTTCCCCAAGTGCTGCTGAGATGAGTAGCTCTCCTTACTTGATGTGGCTATAGTCGTAATCAGCGTTTATGTTCAGAGCAAAGTGTTCAGTAACCTGCCCGATGGACCACAAACCCATTGCTCGGCTGGAGTCGGAACTGGTCATGTTTGTGTTTGTTTTTACTTTCATTTTTTCTCAGTGTTATATTTGTAATCTCTATACACTTTATATTTGAATGAACTGCAACAACATTGCCTTGCCCTGCCTATTACACCAACACAATTCCAGTGGTGTTATCAGTCAAGTTCAATAGACTTTCTTCAGAGGCAAGATTGACTTTTCTAATGCGCATGTGTATTTGTTTCTGACAAGAACCCACTGCAGTTATCTGTAATATAGAATTTTCTAGCTAACAGTTAGTGATCTGATTAAAGTAGGAAGGGTATATTTTTGGTTTACAGTGTGTGTTTCTGGATGGTGAAGGGTGGGTGTGTGTGTGTGTGTGGGGGGGTGATGGTAAAGGGGGATGCCTGGTTTATATTCCATGTGTCTCCATGCATAGCTATAAATCCCATCACTCTGGGCTTTGCTTTCTTGCTTCACAAGTGTTTTAGTGGAAATTAATTGTTAATGTTGAATTAAAAAGAGCACTTTTGGGTGTCTGGAGAGTGCTGTAGCTCAATTATGCACATCTCGTGATGATGGCTTGGTCATGAGTGTTCATATCAGGCCGTGTGGTAATGGCTGTGAAGGATTATCTTTTATCCAATTATGGTTGGGTGACCTGGGAGGCCCACCTGTGTTTGCAGGCTGAGGCTGGATTCATTAGTGGACTAAAACCTCTTGGATTGGCCTGGATTCGGGGCATGGAGGTGCTCACTCTCTGGGCGGACACAGGCAGAACAAATGTGAGCTTGACCCCCTGCATGTGTGAGCTGCAGGGGGCTGTGATGGATGGTGGCAGGTGAAGAGCCCATGGCCTGATCTGGAGGGGAATAAACCAGAGGGACAGATTGATTCTGAGCCACTAAAATACAAACACGAAATGAGAGGAAGGGCACTTCTCCCTCTCTCTCTCTCTCTGTCTTTTTTCAATGTCTTACCACTATCTGTTTTTATTTTTTGTCAAACTAGGAGCTTCTGTTGCCCAGAGGGGGGAAAAAAAGGAATGTGCAGAGAGTGATTTCTTAGCATGCCTGTGATTATCTCGGCAGGTTTCTAATAATACCAGTTTGTGTGTGTGAGGATGAGTGAGTAGAAATGATAGTAATCAGGAGATACAGTAGATAAATAGGCTCCTCTCGGCAGGTCGGCAGGTGGGTTTGTGGGATGCAGTATGGATACTGTGTGCCAGGAGGTTTCAAAGCAAAAGCACTTCTGAAGAGATGAGAGCTGCAGTGCAGGGAAACCCAATCAATCAGCCCTCAGATGAACCGTCTGTCATACGCTATCTGACATGTCACGTGTCACATCCTGAGACTCGTGCATTAATCCCAGGACCCGGGACTCTTAGGCAGAGTTTTATCAGAAGCTGACTTGTCTTGCACTTTCTCTGATGATTGCGAAGGCATTATTTCTCTTGACTGGCTATGGACTGATATGTTGTGGATGGCTGGATATCACTGTTTCCTTGAATCTAACAATTTCAGGTTAATGACCTCATGAGCACCTTGCACTGGGGTTAAAATGTTGTTGGGCGTGCTGTTTGTGTTCATTGCTAATGTGCCCTGTGTTCTCTCTGTTTATACACCGCTCTACATGAAGCATTCTGAAACTCATGGTCTTAGGGGCCACAAGTCATGTTAAATACCATTTTAGAATGGTGACTTCTTTAAAACCAGAACAGTTTATATGAGGGGCTGTTTTGGACAGGGGACATTGTTAACATCCAGAGGTGGCTGGACATTAACATTAATATCCCTCGTTACTAGCTGTACTCTCTTAATTGCTATAGCAGTAGGGATGCATTAGCTCATTAGCATGCGTTCTCACATGCACTTGAGTATTAGAAGCATGCTGCCTCTGTTAATTGCACACAACTGTCTGTTTTTAATGTAAGAAACCAGTCTGGCCTTGGTAGACACAAATAAAGGCAATTTCAAGGAAGTGATTTGTGGCCATAAACTGTAAGCCATTCTGTGCTCTGAGAGAACTTTCCTCTGTGATTCACACTAGGAGACATACAATTACATATCAAATAAACACACACACACACATGCATGCACACATATATGTGTCTTGTATTATACATACATGTATGAAATACTGTATCTTGTATGAAAAATCATTTTGCACTTGTAGTTTCTGAATTAAAAACTCAATCTTTAATTAAAACACCAAACAAGGTTACGATTTCCACATTGTCACTATCAACACGGGAGAATGCGGTCCTCAGAATGATGTAAACATATATCCACATTGTCACTATCAACACGGGTCCTCAGAATGATGTAAACATATATCCACACTGTCACTATCAACACGGGTCCTCAGAATGATGTAAACATATATCCACACTGTCACTATCAACACGGGTCCTCAGAATGATGTAAACATATATCCACACTGTCACTATCAACACGGGTCCTCAGAATGATGTAAACATATATCCACACTGTCACTATCAACACGGGTCCTCAGAATGATGTAAACATATATCCACACTGTCACTATCAACACGTGTCCTCAGAATGATGTAAACATATATCCACACTGTCACTATCAACACGGGTCCTCAGAATGATGTAAACATATATCCACACTGTCACTATCAACACGGGTCCTCAGAATGATGTAAACATATATCCACACTGTCACTATCAACACGGGTCCTCAGAATGATGTAAACATATATCCACACTGTCATATATATATGGGTCCTTTATATGTAAACATATATCCACACTGTCATATATATATGGGTCCTTTATATGTAAACATATATCCAGCTCAACAAAGGAACTTCCCAAAGAAGCAGCTGTTGGTTTGCCATAGTGGCAGTTAGCAAAGGTTTAGCATGTTGTATCACACTCCCTACTGTCCACCTCTGCCATCCCAATGGAGCAGTTACTACCCAGAAACTATTTTGCATATACAGGTTCATCTCAATAAATTAAAATATCATCAGTTAATTTATTTCAGTAATTCAATGCAAAAAGTGAAATGCATATATTATATAGATTCATAACATAAAGTGTTTATTTCTGTTAATGTTGATGATTATGGCTTACAGCCAATGAAAACCCAAAATCATTATCTCAGAAAATTATATTAAGACCAACTGAGAAAATGATTTTTAATTTAGAAATGTTGGCCTACTGAAAAGTCTGTACAGTAAATGCCCTCAACACTTGGTCAGGGCTCCATTTGCACAAATTACTGCATCAGTGCAGCGTGGCATGGAGGCGATCAGCCTGTGGCACTGCTGAGGTGTTATGGAAGCCCACGTTGCTTTGATAGGAACCTTCAGCTCATCTGCATTGTTGCGTCTGGTGTCTCTCATCTTCCTCTTGACAATATCCCATAGATTCTCTATGGGCTTTAGGTCAGGTGAGTTTGCTGGCCAATCAAGCACAGTGATACTGTGGTTATTAAACCAGGTATTGGTACTTTTGGCAGTGTGGACAGGTGCAAAGTCCTGCTGGAAAATGAAATTTCCATCTCCAAAAATCTTGTCGGCAGAGAGAAGCATGAAGTGCTCTAACATTTCCTGGTAGACGTCTGCACTGACTTTGGTCTTGATATAACACAGTGGACCTTCACCAGCAGATGACAGTGCTCCCCAAACCATCACTGATTGTACAAACTTCACACTAGACCTCAAGCAGTTTGGATTGTGCCTCTCCACTCTTCCTCTAGACTCTGGGACTTGGATTTCCAAATGAAATGCAAATTTTACTTTCATCTGAAAACAACACCTTGGTTTAATGAATCTATATAATGAATCATCATGAATCTATATAATACATGTGTTTCACTTTTTGAAATGAATTACTGAAATAGATTAACTTTTTTCATGATATTCTAATTAACTGAGATGCACCTGTAAGTAAAATAAAAGGGGGGGCGGGGTTGTAAATCATCCACCAGCAACACCCCACCCTCGTGAACATGGAGGCCCAGCTGTTCCTGATAACCTCAATATCTTGTACTGCAGGTTTGGAAAACAAAGCACTTCCAATATAACCTGGCCCTTTACAGCCCAAAGCTCCCATCTCTTATCCAAAATGGATTTAACATCCCACTCGCCTACTACCTCCACCCCTCCCCCCCACTAATGGACAGAAATGGTAGAAGTGCAGCCAACCTTGACCGCTGTGTTACACATTAGCCTCAGGGCTTCCCAGTCAAGCCACTCTCTGCTCTACACATCAATTTGCAGACTGGCCCTTTAACGAAGTTTTGGGAGGCTTCTGATTGACGGTGGCTTTTTAGTGAGGTCGCCTATTAACGTGGTTTCGGTTTTAGAGAGGAGTCTTGATGTTTAAATCCTCTCCACTGCCCTTATTTTAGACTGAACCAACATGGTGGACACTGGGTGCAAGGGTCATGTGACTCATCGCACTGTGTTGCACTGATGGTCAACAGGAATCCAGTTAGAATCCCATGCACTGTTTATTATGATTAGAATGTGTATTTTGCCCCAAATGTAACTATATAACTACATCAAGCCCTCTTGTCCTGTTAAGGCATAGGGCTGAATAGACCCAAATATATATTAGGACGAGCCAACAGATTTAAAGAAATGACCTGTCTTTGGTTTCACGTGTTCCTATTATTATCCTCTAGATGCATCCTCTCGTGGCTAAAGAGAGGACTGTTTATACTCACTGACGTCACCAAGGCTGTTTTTTCCCCCCTCACATTTGAAAATCACCTTGATGTCCACTTAAAAAATGTGCCATAATAAAGAACATTTTGTGTAGCAACATCCCATTTTCCAAAACAAACATGTCCTCTTTTCTCCGTCCTGCTTGTGGGGGTCAGCTTCACATGAACAGACCCTTTTAATTAAAAGGTCAAGGGAATACAGTTTGTATGTGAGCTGTGTGTTGTTCATCTGTTTATCTATACGGGAGAAACGCAACACAAAGTAATTTCGCTGCTACAAAACATTATTCGTCTCCATGAATGCAAGAAGCGACATTTTTCCTTCTTCTTTTTTGTCTGTAGGTAGAGCTATTGGACACCAGAGAGCGCTGTTGCCCCGTTCAAAAACTCACGTTTCGTGACTTAAACTCGCGTTACTCCCAAATTCTTTTAAATATAAACTCAAGTTAATGAAGGTGGATAGACAGATTATGTTAAAAAATTACACATAATTGGATTTCTTTAAATAACACTTACTGTCAGAGTATATTTAAAGAGTGGTTGAGTGAGAGAGAGGGAGAGACATAGAGAGGGGGAGTGATTGCTTGTCCTTTTTTTTGCTCTTGTATCAAACTCCCTTTTCACCGTTGGGTGCTAGAAATATAGATTTACTGCATTTTATTTTCTTTTTTTCTCCTTTGCCTCATATATGTGTCATAATTTTCCCAGAAGATTCGTTTCATAGGACATTTGTTCTGTTTCCCGCTTGTTCAGTAAGGGAACAGAACTGTATAACCACATAAAACTTCCCAAGTAATGAACGTCTGTGCAATGAAACCTCAGTTTGGCCTTCAGCTTTTTTTTCTTGGCCTCTCTTTTATTCTCAAATCAGGCATGTTTTGCCCGAGTGAACTGCTTGCAAAGCCCATTGATTTGCAAGACTGTATTCAAACGCTCCTTGACTCTTAACTCTCGCTCCTCCAGCTGTATACTAGCCCTTCCTCCTTCTTCTCTTGCCTTTTATTGGCGATGCCCCCTGGGCGCTTGGCACAATGCCCTCTGCTCAGGACCAGCTCTGGCTTCACTGAGTTTGAGGCTGAAATCTCTCAGCCCTGCAAAGCCCACAGCCTGCGGGCACGACTCCACCGAACGCAGTGGCTCTCCCAACCAAAGCCCGGATGTCCGTAGGACCGAGGAAGTCTTTCTCCACACTAGTGATGTTGATGATTGAGCCTGCTCCCTCTCCGAGCCCGCGGAGGCATGTTCGTCTCGGCCTGTGGCTGGGAGTCTGCGTGAGAGTTCAGAGGGGAACATGAGGCTTTTGGAAATCACTGCGGGGACAAAGGGAGATGCATAATCACAGCCTGGTCTGGTTCATGTTCGGCAGGATGCAGAATGTCTGGTGGGGAGGCTCCAAATGTGGCCAGCACCAAACCCAAGAAGTCTCAGTACTGTACCGAGTTGCTATGAATTCAGATTAGGGGGGGGGGTTGTGGCTCCTGGTCAAGTGAGACAAAACTGTTCAGAGAACAGTGAAGGACACGGAGTTGTAAGGAAAAGCAGGAACATCGGGCACTGATCCTCTGACACATCTGCTGCCCACGGTGCGTGTGCTGCTACCTTAGTCTGGCATGACCTGCTACCTTCCCTCCATGCATCAGACACCAGACACAGGGTCGCTGAAGGGATCAATGACAATCCAATGAGGGCTGCTTCATTTGACTATCTTGCTGGTGTTCTGCCCCCCCCCACTACCTCAGCAGTGAGAACACAAGGGACTTTCAACTTCGTATCATTATCGGAGAGACTCTCGGCACTCTGAAATTTACCCCAACAACAAAGACACACAGCTTCCTGAGTAAATCCAGGACCTCCAAAGAGTTATTGTTGTCTGCATCAAACACTCCCCCACCCTTTCTGCCACACGACCTGCCTATTTGCTCCAGAGCCTACAAGTTGTTTGTTTTTAGTGCCAAATTCATTACTGTCACAGTGTGGATGTAAAGCACTGGGTGGACGTGGCTTGCGAAGCATAGTGGCACGATAGCCCTGGCCGCATGGTAACCTTGGTGGCATGGTAACCCTGGTGGCATGGTAACCCTGGCTGTGTGCTATGTACCAGAGTGGGCCTGTGACTGCTGGAACAAAGCGGAAGTGCACATGCTAAGCGGGTGTGTGTGTGTGTGTGTGTTGTGTATCAGGAGTGCTACTGCAGAGCTTGATTAATCAGCTAGTAGACTGTAAGAGCTCCCATTATCCCACCACTCCGCTCTGACTGCAGCCTCCCAGACTTCAACGCTTTATCCCTGCGCCTCAACATTATCTGGCTAACAAGCTGATTCTGAAAAGCACATTGTTAATTCCAAAATGAATAACACATTTCACTGTCGACTTTTACTTGTGCATGTGTGTGTCCCCCCCCAGTTCTGTCCTTGACCTCTGCTCTCCCTAAGGCTGGTGTTGGTTCTCACCAGTTTGGCCCTCTGCTTCTGCTCCTACTATTAAAGGACTAATTGGAATGAATCCTAAAGCTGAACGATGCTCACTAGTACTGATTTATAGGGACACAACATAGAGTATCACGCTAGTACCGATTTATTGGGACACAACGTAGAGTATCACGCTAGTACCGATTTATTGGGACACAACGTAGAGTATCACGCTAGTACTCATTTATAGAAAGACACAGTGTGGAGTATCACATTAGTACATATTTAAAGAGAGACACAATAAAGAGTATAACACTAGTGCTCATTTATAGAGAGACCCAGTGTACAGCATCACACTAGAATTCATTTACAAAGAGACACCGTGTGTACCACCACTTGTCTGGTGGAGATCAGAATGATTCCTTTTGAAGGTGGCACCTTAGCTGGATTCACACATGAGATTCAGAGGAAAATCTGAACTTCTGGGTTACAGCCTCACTCACCTTACTGGTATAATCTCCTCTGTAGCTGGAGCAAGCGTTGGACGGCCTTTGAAGGCTTTTTCCAAGAGGTCTGGTGAAGTAACTTCTGCCTGCTGCTGTGTTTGCTCATGAGGGATGTACATGATGGAGGCTATGATTCATTTCCTAATTACTTATCCCCACCCCAGACAGAAGCCACCACACCAAAAGTTTTCTGCCTGAGCATATTTACTGAGTGCTTATTTTTGGCAGAGCTCTTGAAGATGCGCCGTGTTTAATTGGCGTAAAAAGAAATAATGGCATTCTACACCCACCTGCTTAATGGCAAGCTGCCGTCTGTCCTGCATGCAGGAGGAAAAAAACTCCTGATTATAGTGGTGGGGAAGGATGACATGGTTTGTATGTTCAAAGCTGACTGAGGTAAAATCTACTAAATTTAATCATTCATTAGGGAGAAAAACTGGTTTTTTTTTCCCACTGCTGCCGTTACTGCAGCACAAAGCAAGCACTGCACTTTCAGCTGTGTGTATGGACGCAGGATGTTGAGAGAGAGAGAGAGAGAGAGAGAGAATGGGGACATTCTTTGCCCTCTTGGCCCTTAAACATGGGTGTGCGGGCGATGCATGTTCACCCAGACAGCAGGGGGGCTCTTGGGACGGCTCACCCTCCAAACTGGCCAGGCCCGCCCACTAGCAACACCTCGTGCGACGGCTCCACAAGGGGAGCACTGCTGCCCGTCTTACGCATTCATCACCACAGTATTCTGGATCACACATGAGCTCAGTGCTGGCAATATGTATTCATATATGTATGTTTATACAAGTTATGTGGAGCTGGCAGTCTGTTTTCTGTGCTGCTCAACCATGGTTTAAATGGACGTTCCATTGCTATTACATATGCACACGCGCACACACACACACACACACAGTGTAATGGGTTTACCATATACACTGCAATGAATTCTATATTTCCCCCTTTAATTTTTTTTCAAGAATATAATGTTTCCTGTTTATGTTCAGCACACATGAATAAAGATGTGCTGGAGGGTGTATAGGGGTGGAGGCAGAGGAGGGGTAGGATGTGTCAGCTGGAAGCCACACCCCCACCCTACACCCCTCCTCCACCGCATGTAAAGATGATGGATTTTGATTATGATTGAGTAAGACTGGTGCAGAATGAAGCCCTCTCACTGCACGGTGACGTATGCCAGGAGGCCAATCGCTGGTCCTCGCTGATCTAACGAATGAAAACTTGACCTGCCCGTTGAGCCTTGACAGGAGATGGATGCAGCTATATGACTTTAGGATATGCATGGTTGGGTTCCCTCATCCAAAACAAAAGCCACAAGATTGATCTGAATATTCATGTAAATGCATCTCCCATGAAGCGCAATTATTTGCATAAATTTTTGTCAGTCTGGAGAGGATGGTTCGAAGGAAAAAAAAAAAAACAAACAGTTGCTATCATGTGGAATAATTTTTTTATTTATTTTTTCTGACTGTATAACTAATAAAACATTTTGGCAGGGGGGGGTTATTTTAACATGTGTAAAGTGTGAACCTTGAAGCGTCTTGTGCTCATATATTAGAGTATGCCGAAATCACTGCAGCCAGATTACCTCCTTGCAGCATACTAATTAAAAACACGGGGAGCATCCACCAGCAAACAAGCTTGTGTCATTAGACTGAGGTATACACTTCCTCAGTCCAGCTTGATACTGTAGAGAAATGAGCTGTTTGAATTCTTAACAAATGTAATTTGTCAGCGTTTAATATGGCAAGTGCGGGTGGGAGGGGGGCAGGGGGGGGGGGGTGTGTGTCCCGCCCAAGCACACAGCACAGTGGCAGCTAAATAGGTACATCCACATGGATTAGTGTTAGAGACACCACCCCAGATCTAAGAGCTGGAACTCGCACCACCTCCCACTGGCAGTCTGGAATATAGTCCCCTGATTATGAACACTGCCAAACTGAGGGAGGGGGAGAGAGAGAGATTACAGAAAGAGTGAGAGAATGAGACAGACAGAGAATGAGGGGAATTAAAAGAGTGAGGAGTGAGAGACAGATGATGGGGTCTGTTCAGTCCCGGAGCTCAGCTAGCGGAAAATTTCCATTCCTCTCTCTACCTAACTGGTCATCTGGCACAGAGATCTCCAAACATTTTGAGACTTCAACCACCAGTGGGTGGGGATTAAGCCCCAGTATAATGCTTTTCTTAGCCATGCATATCTCTCTATGTGACAGGTGTGTATATGTGTGTTTTTGAGCGGCGCTGTGTCTGCGTGCATGCGTCTGTGTAAGTGTGCTTGTGCATAGAGGGGGGTGAGGATTACTGCACTTTTTCAATTTCCTACTTGAAGCATCATAAGCCATTTCTGAAAGCACACACGGGCCGCTCGTGAAAGCGGGCTTTGGGGAGGCCAGCTTTCGCCAGGCTGAATAGCAATCAGACCCGGCCCCCCTCCGCTCACTGCTGCTCCAGCCTTAGGACTTCCAGGGGAGCCGGCTGGAGAGAGCGGCTCATGTCAACACGCTGTGTGCTGCTCGGATTCTTATTACGCGCTGCCTATTACCGCAGACAAAGCCTTCCTTGGGGTCAACGCCACATGACAGCTGCCACACCAAAGCCGTGGAGAATGGTGCCATAGAGGGAGGAACATCCACAAGAGAACAGGCGTTAGATTATGAACAACAGGCTTGAATGACATGATAATGGGATTATTTACAGTGGGCTTGCGCATAGCCTATAGAAGACAGTGTAGTCGTAGTTATCCATGGGTCCTAGCCATGGTCTAAGTATGTAATGAGCACTCCACTTAATTGTGTGTTGAATGGTTTTCAATGGCAGTGATGATGGCCCTCTTGGACGGGGAGGTGGAAATGTTTCCCATTAAAGCAGAAAAAAAATAAAATAAAATAAGAAACTACTATGCAGCTGTAGAGGCAATAAATGAGATGGTGAAGTACTGAGGGACCCAGTGGTGTCTGTTGAAAGAGTGGCACTGAGAGGGAGAGGACAGGACCATTAGGGAGGAGGGGAGAGGAAGAGGAGGAGGAGTAAGAGGAGGAGGGAATGTCTGAACATCTCTCTCAACTTTAGGTGCCACATTGATATTTAAAGTTAATTGTTCTGGCAATATCATCTCGTGGCGTGCACACGAGGTTGTCGCAGCCCACGTGTCAGTGCCGGCCCTGTCAGCTGGAATTCCAGCACTGCTCTCTGCAGGAAGTCACCTCTGACCTCTGGAGACAGTGCCAAGATGAGAGCGGGGGAGATGCCACAAACTTAAAGATTCTCCCTTCCACCTGAGCGACCTCATGACCCTGCTGCTTAAAGACCTAGCCAAAGCTGACATTTGAAATTTAGTTCTTAGCAGACTGACCACATGCAATGCAAGTCAGGCGAAGGCTGTATACGGCATGGCCGACATCGGAATCGCTTTGAAAAATGTCACTGTGGTGTGACCAGTGAAAGATGTCCTACAGTCCAGTGCTTTTGGTGACGTGCTGTCTGAGGGCATCTGGATTTGCGCTTTGCTGGCAATGTGCAGAATATTTTTTGATTACTGTTCCTCCACCACTTCTTTGGGATGACGTTAGGGATAGATTTGAAATTATTTAGTAAAATCTAATGGAAAGTTTCCATTGATGATGCAGACAAAACCATACACTATGTCTAACAATTGAAATTGCATCTCCCGAGAAAGACTTTAGGAGACTGAAATTACAGGCAAACTCCAGCAGAGATTGCAGCCGTCATCCAGAAGAGATGAGCTGTGAAGATCAGTCGTGCTGTGGCTGGTCTTATGAGGAGCAGAACAACCCAAATCAAATCAATTCTGAAAATAAAGGTCAAACAACATGCCAATGGCTGTTTTGGGTGTAAAGAAACAGAGGTTACTAATTCAGCAACACTGTATTATATGGTATTACAAATACAGTTAATTAAAATAGACACTGGAACTCAGTCATGATCCCAACATGAACAGAAATGAGCAAACCCTCACTTTATGGTATATCATTATTTTATGTTCTGTTTCATATAAAATCATGAAAACATGCAACGGAATATAAAGGGTCACAAAATGGTTGATGAGAAACTCTCCATATGATAGCACACATGCTTTAGGCATATCTCACACCTCAGTTGCACAAAAACGTTTTGCATAACATTTTGTTATAACTGTATAACATTTTGTTAGACAGCCATCATGATTCTGTATATATGCATGACTTTATAATTTATATTTTCTGGTAGAATATTATTGTGTTTTGTAGCCTGGTTAAAAAAAAAATAATTAAAAATGCTAAAAACATAAATAAAGAGAAAGAGAAATATACTAGATATTCAAATAATTAGTTATCTTAGCAGATAATTCTAAAATTTGTTATTTAAAAAGGTTTGTCTGTTGTATGTCATTATTAGTAAACAAGCCTAAAAAAATCCTATGGAGAAAAGTAAAATAATGAAATGAGATGCTCTTGCCCTGTTTATTCACCATCCTGTGTCTGCAGCGTCTGCCAGAGGAAGAGAGAGAGAGAGAGTGAGTAACTGAAAAAAGAGAAGAGAACTAGCTACATACCTGAGTCTTTTAAACGTGTCTTTCCTCAAGACCTTTTATCACATGGTGCTTGACTGCTAGACAAGTGTGCAAAGACAGCATGACGAGAGTCTGTTTATGGATAAACCAGACAAGCTGCTTACTCTTACTGTAACAACGAGCTTTTACTTCACGCTCGAGATTTCCCACGTCAGATAGCTAGCTAAGTGACAAGGCTAGCTAGTATGGAGCTGTAGAGGGGAGAGGATGTAAAGGCATCCAATTAAATTGCGCAAAATAATATTTGTCAAAAGTAAACCGAATTTGGTGCATTTAAGTGCATTTTCTGGGTTTTACTTTAAATTGTTGATATTTAATTTTTCTTTCACTACCTCTGGATTTCAAGATATGTGCAGAACATTATTTTGTGAAGACTTGTTAAACATTCATTTGCCCAAGCTGGTGTAGCAATGCTAAGGATTAACTGTAGATGGTACACTGGTTATATAAAAGGCAAATGCTATAACTATAAACCAGGTCAAACTAAATCATTTGCTATTTCTCTAACATTTATTCAGTGGGCCTCAACATTTGTTGAGCAGAAACATTTTTTGAAAACAGCTTTCACCAAACTCAGGGTAGCTGAGTACTCCACAATACTAAAGGGGATTCCCTAACAAAATGGGATTCCCTAACAGTGTTTCCAGCTTGCCTGATGTTTTGCACACATTTCTGAATGTTTTGCACATTTGGACAAGGGAAATCATGACTATCATGGATATACTAATATAGGATTTTTAGTAATAGAGTTCCTGAATCATTTCATCCATATGTGTATATAAACAGACACATCGATTGGCCCCCTAATTAGATACACCCATCATGTACCACGCTGGACCTTCTTTGGCCTTCAAAAGGACTCACAGCAGCTTATCATGGCATAGATTCTTCTCGGTAACATGGTCTTAACACCCAGGTCTGACTCACCTCAGAAATGCTCTCTAAGCCTAAGACTGTACAGGCCTGGGAAACAGGGAAACCTGGTTGAACTGATTCATGACTACACGACCCCTTGTGTTATGGAGCATTGTCCTGCTGAAAGTATTCTTTTGCTATAGGGTAAACAGCATGAAGGGTTGACCTTGGTCGTTAAGAATGCTTAGGTAAGCCCTACTGTCCAAACATCCATCCACATGCATGGGAGGACTGATGGTGTGCCAAGAACACATTCCCCACACCATTACTCCATGTCCACCAGGCTGAACCGTTGACACCTGACAGCAAGGGCACGTCGGTTCATGCTGCTTGCACCACATCCTTACCCTCCCATCAACACGGTGCAGCAGAAATCTGGTTTTGTCTGACCAGGCCACGTTTTCCCACTGCTCAGTGACCCAATTTTTGCTCTCTTTTGCCCACTCGAGTCTTGCCCTTCTGTTCCCTTAGACAGCAATGGCACTTGAACTGGTTGTCTGTTGTTATAGCCCATCCATGTTAAGGAATGACAAGTTGTGTGTTGGGACACATTAGTTAGAGCACTAGCATTGTATTCAGCTGCAATTTACTTGTTAGTCAGAGTGATTCCTGACATCCTCCTCTTGCCTCCTTTCGTTGACGAGTTGTTTATGTCTACAGGATCCCCTTTCACTGGATGTTTTTCTTCGATCACAACATCCTTGGTAAACTCTCCACACCACTGCACAAGAAAACCCCACAAGGTTGACAGTTTTTGATATACTGGCCCCAGCTAGTCTAGCATCGATGGCCATGGCTTGCTCGAAGTTGCCAAGATCGCTCGATTTTCCCATTCTAATATGTATTTAGACTGAAACTGAAATGGAATTTAGACTGAAACAGAAAACTTGCTCATCTGATTTCATGCTGCACTCTGGTGTCACATGTCTAATTTCCATACAGGGAAACACCAATCACAAAATGGCAGGGGTCCCTTATAAAAATGGCCATTCGGTGTACATATGGTATTAATAATATCATTATAAAATACTCTCACTACATTTACGTTTATATACAGTGAGCTATTGGGAATATGGGAATAATTGAGGGTTATTAATCTACTTGCCACAGTTCTCAAACAAATTCTTACGGGAATAAACGTTTTTCTGTTTTAGGGTGTGCGCTAATCCTGCTCTCTATTGTGATGACCCTATCTGCTGGTCTTAAAGGCACTGTGACCCAGTCTACCAGGCTTGTGTAGGCACAACCAGTAACCTTTAACAATCACATAGTTCCACAAGGTTATCTTCTTAGTTTTAATATTATCTTTGCTGCTGTGATGTGATAGCTTGCAGGCATATCAATAAAACAATAAAATATGATAAACACCAACATAGCTAGCTATGCTAGTACACCTGGTTAAAACTAGCTTACATTTTGTCGTTTGTAATGTCATCTGCATGTTTAAAAAAAGACCTTGTCTTTTGCTATAAGCTATTCAAATGTCAGTGTGGATGAGTTTTGCTGGATAGATCATAGGCAGGAGTCTGATGGGGGGAAAAATCAAACTGGTGGTGCGTATTGGTAAAATTTGAAAGAGTAGCTTTGTTGTTAATGGACTTTCCTACATTTTATGTAATTTGCTTGTCATTTGATGTGTAATAAGAGGCACAGTTGTGTTTTGCCTCTGCTGTAGAAGAGGATAGCCAATGGGGGAGGGAGTGAGGAGAGCCAATGGGGGAGGGAGTGAGGAGAGCCAATGGGGGAGGGGGGGAAATTGTCATTTTGTCCCTGTCCAGAAATTTGACGTGATGGCCCTAGAACCCATTCACTGGCCCTGGGATCCATTCCCCAATGACAGTGGCACTATTTCCCATTCCAGAGGCTGGCGTTCTACAGCTAGTTACAGTACACCTCATTAATCTAACAAGGGACCACTAGACCCTGTACCTGTGCCACTATTCCAGTCCACATCTGTTCATCTGCACTATCACCCTCCTCCCGATGGGATTTCTGGCCACACGAGTGAATCCTCTGAGCACAAAACAAATCTCAGCTGTTTTAGTTGTGAATAGCTGGTGTCTAGTTTCACAACTTCCTTATTTGAGAATGGCCAGTTTGCCCACACCCAGCCAGCCTGGCTTCAAACAGGTCAGCTTCACCCTCCACTTCACTTCACTCTTCTGCACCTGTTATGAAAAAGGGGAAGCAAGGATTCACACTGACGTACTGATATGAACTTTAATATAATTAGAGGGTTTTCAAATTCACATAAATAAGAAGACTCGTATTTTAATAATTCACAAGTCAATAGGATTTTCAAAGTTTTCACCATTTACTTGGTTTATTCATTAATTACTTTGTACACTTACAGTGTTGTGTTGGTGTTTAATCTATATATGGAATAGACACTAATAGCTCAAGAATGGACATGTGAAGCTAAAGCTAGTAAGCTATTAAGACTAAAAGTGCCCCAAAATAAACACTGATGAAATGTCTTGACAATTAGCAACGATCTAACACACTACACATTATTATAGTCAGTGAGTAGGAGTTTCTGTTGTGCTCATATTTTTAGACTTTAATAGAAGGATGTCTACAGTTCTAAAATTTAAATCTACAATTCCAGATGCAAACATTAATAGACAAAAATCTAAATCTCAGTTGCTGTACAGATAGTAACCCAAGAACAGCCTTTATGTTCTGATTAGATTACATACGGTGAGTCTTTATGTTATAGTCTTACAGATGCTGACCCAAGATCAGTTTTTATTTTCTTTTGTCATCTTTTATGTCAGATCTGCAAAGACTTGCACTGACTACAAGGTTAAAGAATCGGCAATTTTGACAAATTACAAACACAAATATGCTTCCTTCCTAAATGTACAGACATGTACGGTTAGTATACTACACCAGGAAAAAGAATGAATTATACTTCACCCTGATAAATGAGCTCCCATTGAGTGATTGACTTTTGAATATTCACATTGCGAGCACATTCATTCAGCCCCAGTGTTCTTTACAAAGAAAAGCAAAATGCTTGATTTTTACACTGACGGGAGGAAATGTGTCAGGGCCACTCTTTATAATGTGCTCTGACACAGAGAGAGAGAGAGAGAGAGCAAAAGGCAGGGGGTGGGGGTGTTGGAGAGAAGGAGGAGGTGGAGAGGAGAGAGAGAAAGAGATACACAGAAATGATTTTTCTAGATAATCAATTTGAGGATTTTCAATGGTCCATTATTGGTGTGCACACACTGCTCTATTCACTGTGCTGGAGGTAGTAGCACAGAGGAAATCTCCCAAGCTCTCTACACAGGAGCTCAGGGTGGGTGGGTGGGTGGGTGGGTGGGGGGGGGACTAGCGGGGAACAGACTGATTGCACAGATGGCATGGTCCATTCCCAGCACCAATTAATCCCCAGCTAAATGTGACACATCTTAACCTGCACTGGGTCCCATTCAGCACTCTACAGCAAAACCCATATGGCAAGGAGACACTTTCAGGCAGCAATTTGGAGCTGGCAGGGAAGCAGCCTCTGTAAGCTGCCCCCCTCCCACTAATAGACATGTTTGTTCTACACGTCTAGCCAGCATGCATCAGCACTGGCCTCTTGCTTTAACGAGGGCCAGTCCTGATATCACCTTGTCTTACATTCATACATGCGGCATGGAAGCAGTGAGAAAAGACTTCTCTCCTATGCTGATTGGATGCATTATTTTTATCCACCATCTGGGACTGAAACAAATGCAGTACATTTTTTTTTTTTTTTTTTTTTTTTTTGCATTGGCATTATTACTTTGGTCAGTTCTACTGTGGTAATATGCATTTCAGGTGTTGCTATACATTTTCAATGAGCTGATTCATCCTTATCCTTATAAAGCTAGATGCACTCCCCCCCACCCCTTCACTGCACCTACCGAACACTCACTGAGCCCCACAAAGGTTTATAGATCACAAGCCTAAAGACGAGAGCTTTACCATGCTTGTTTAAGTGCATATGCGAGTTCAAAGCCAGGTACAGAGAAATCTGCTCTCTGTCTATATGCATTGCAGGCATACTATAAGGCAATAGGCAAATCTAGGCACATAAATATAATGTAAACACACAGAAATCATTCAAATTGCTTTACATAGCAAGAATAAGAGTGCATAGAGCTTAAAATAGTGCTAAGTACAGCATTATTAAAGAACAATATAAATAGAGCTTAATAAAAACAGACCATAATAAAATAAAAGGAATAATTCATAGTACATTTACATTGATCATAATAAATGAGTGTAATAAATCATAATAAACTATATTTCCAAGTGCATTTAGAGGTAGTGTATACTAAAAGCATCCAGGTAACAACTACCCTTTGGTCAGAACAAGGTCACTAATGAGTGAAGCCAGTAAAGTCTGACACAGCGCTATGAGGACACACGACCCCAGTACATTCAGCCAACTGCCTTCAGAGTGCAGTAGTGGTGTCAGCAGCAGTGACTTACAACTTACAATTGATTGTAAAATGTATGGCAGTCTATTAGGTGCAACTATAGATTACAAATACAAAAGGGTCCCTAATGAAGTAGGCTCACTTAGTGTGTGCCAACTGTGTAGAGTTATTGTCTGGCTTGTCTGTGTATAAGGATCTAGAATGCATTGCCCTGTATTTGTAGTGGTCACATATAACAAGTGAACAGTGAAATCAACTTGCTGTCAGAGATCTGGAAGACATCATTATGTTGTATTAAAGTGGATGCACACTACTGTATCCCTGATCAGAGGATGTGCGTTCATCAGAGGAGCAGGTTGGCCACCATTACTACTCTTGCCTTTAAGTTTAACTTGACCTTATTGGCTATTTCAGTATTAAAGTCAAATTCCTAAAGAGGCTTTGAAGAGGCTATTCATTGTTGTCTTCTGTTGTTGTCTGGAAGTACTTAACCTAGCAAACAAAGAGTCTCCCGCTGATACATGTTCTTCCACATTGCATCAGAATGAACACATATTGCCTCAATACACACTACCTCAACACACTTCCTCGGTACACACACCTCAGTACACAATGCATCAAGACGCACTGCGTCACCAAACACAATCTAAAGAGACTAACTCGACATACACTGCCTCATTATATAGTACCTCACACAAAACACAGCGTCACTCGGTACACACTACCTCAGTGCATACTGCATCAACACACACATACTTTGATACACTCTGCCTCAATCGTCAGTTCTTGAATTTGTTTGACCTATGACTGTAAAGATACTCTGACAGAACTGCAACTCATGTGCTTATTAGACACTCATAGTTAGAATTGTCACTGTCACATTTTTTAGACAAAAGTTCATGGCACTGTAAACAACCTTTGCAAACTCTCTGAGACTTTCTCATGTTTACTTATTTCACACCACCATCTGCTCCCATGGCAGCAGATTGCACCACCTCCTTGAAAAAAGTCATTTTCTCCATTATAAAAAGGTTCATACTAGCTGTTCTGAATTTACCAAAACTCACCACAATTTGTTCTGTATTTAATGCAGAGCAAGTAACCTTATTCTTACATGAATATTTTCGTCTATTTAAACACATATGTTTGGTGTTTCTCAACCTCATGGCACACGTTCTCTGCTCTAATCATCGCCAGTTGTCAGCCTCTTCATGAATACTGAAAGCACTGCTCTTCTGTCTTCTTTGGTGATTTAAATAATTTAAATCTATAAAACTATAATAATTATTTAAATGATTCAAATAATGGCAGTAATTCTGCGTGCAGGAAGATTCGTATAGTACTCGTATAGATTAGTATAGTAAAAATAGTTTATTAATATTAAGATGTCACGACCTGGTCAGCACCCAGCAATCCACACACACCTGCAAACACTGATTACCACCGTACACACACCAGTCACCGACCTCATTCACTCCCATTATCCCAGTCACCGACCTCATTCACTCACATTATCCCAGTCACCAACCTCATTCACTCACATTATCCCAGTCACCAACCTCATTCACTCACATTATCCCAGTCACCAGCCTCATTCACTCACATTATCCCAGTCACCAGCCTCATTCACTCACATTATCCCAGTCACCAGCTTCTTAGTTGCTTTCACTTGTTCCTTGTTTTCGAGGGTCTGCACGTCTGCACGTCTGCACATCCCGGGCCATCTCGCTTCACATGATCCTATGCAGGACACACGGAGGATGAGTGAGCCACACGCCTTTCTGTGCTCGACTTGTCCACCTGCCTTGTTATTATTTTGGCAGGCTGTTGAACTCGCACACTCCTTTAGTTTTGCCTCTTGCTCAGCAAGCCTGCTTTTCTTTTCCTTTCAATACACCTACAACTGAACACCACCTCCCTCATCTCCTGGCCTCATAGCCAGATCGTTGGCTGGTCCCCCTTCTGCCACACACATGCCCTTCCGCTCAAGCCCCTTGCAGATGCCAGTAGCATGCACTGTGATACAAAGCCTATGGAAAATGCCACTCCAGCTCAGTGTCCTCTATCTCTTCTCCCAAGAGGAAGGTCAGTTCATGGAGCAGTCCATCCAGGAAGCCTCGTCTCCGAGTTACGTCCACCCCTTCACCTCTCCTGCTCCTGCGTCTTCATTAAGAGGAAGCGCTGAGGTCTCTGCCCACGCATAGACAATAGTCGTGTAAATGCGCTGGTGCTCTGTGGCACAAGGTACTCCACCAGCCTAGACCTGCACAGTGCCTACAATTTGTTATGCGTTAAGGAAGAGGACAAATGGAAGACGTCCTTCAGCACAGCCTCGGGGCAATATGGGTACCTGGTTCTTCGGAGTGGCCTAGCAACCACCCCTTCTGTGTTTCAGGTGTTCATTAAGCAGGTCTGTTGGGAGTTCCTGGGCAGAGACATCATTGCTTACACTGATGGACATAACCATAACATGGTCTGTGATCTTTATTGTTTCCATTTCACCATCAGATACTGACCTGGTTCCAAAAACACAAAGGTAGGCACCCTCCTCTGCCAGTTCAGCCCTGAAGCTAAGCCCACCTGCCAGAAATCAATTCTGCTCCTTCCTGGGGGCTATCGAGTAGGATCTGGATCGCTCCATCACCTGAGCCAACACGCATTCCCTCTGCCACTGTGAACTCGTTCACCACTACTCATACACTCACCTGGGCACGCACCTCACTGGGATCCACACAGGCTGGCCAACTCCTCTCCAAACGCTACTAGTGGAAATATATGTACCCCCCCCCCCCCAAGGCAGGCAAGGTACTTTAGCTGCCCACACCTGTGGTCAGACATCTCTGCCAACTTTGTGTCACATCTCCCTGCATCAGATGGCCACGTCACCATCCTCACTGTCATCTGTCGTCCGTCCCCCGCCTGAACCTGTTGTTCATTCACATTAGTGAGCCTCACTTCCATTTACCACCCTCAATCCAGTGGGTGGCGCCATCAGCCATCAGCCTGGCAAGTGGGGGAGGGCACAACGCAAACCTCCCTGCACTATGGCTCAATCCACGAGTACGAGTACGAGTAGCCACTTCTGTCAACCTTCTTCCATGTCTTAGACCTAACATCTGTTGTCCCAGTGCTGGAGACCACTAACCACCCATTCTGTCTTCTGCCACCCCTGGACATCAAGGGAGGTTTGCTTTTGTTCCAGGGAGGAGTGCTCTCCATGACACTAGGGGGAGTAGTTTCCCCTTAGTAATTGATTACAGGTGATACCTTTGTTTTAAAATCAGTGTGTAACCTGCTATGATGGCAATTTAGTTCTCTATGCATTTATCCCTGTTGGTTGGGCAAAGACTCCTTACAGTAAAAAGAAAAGGGTTTTCTATTCTACGTTTCTAATTGTCACCTTATATAAAACATGGTTTGCTGATTCCTGGAGGTTTTCTTTCCTTAGTAGTGTGGCAGTTTGGTGGTCTCTCTCACGTTAGCGCAGGTTTTGCTACCATGGAGGCAGGTATGGCGTCCGTGCTGCTGACTGCATTAAGCCTTTGTTTGCCTGTTGTACCCTTCATGTTACATCCCTGTTGGGAGCTGGATGACGCTGCCATGTGCTTCCTATGAACACACTGGTTTGTCCTTTAGCTGAAAGGGTGCAAATTTAATCTGGCTTTGTAATTAAAAATGTGGAATTATTTGAAGGTAATTAATATTAATATTAATGCTCTATTAATGATGGGATTTATTTTTAATTGAGGTATCAATTAAGAAAATTATTAATGCAGGTATTTGTTTAATTTCTTCATTTTGACAGATTTAAGCCCTCCGGTGATTTTGTCTTTTACTTGCCTCAGGCGCGTTTGTATGCTGTATTCCTGGTGTAATATCTTAAATGGCATTAAGGTTGGGTGTGCGGTGGCCCTGCAGTAGGTGGCTAGAATCAAAGCCTTTTTTGTTTGTACCCGGGTTGTATGCTGTGTTTGCAGTGTGTGTTTTGCTATCTTTTTATTTCACTTCTTTTTTGTGCCGTATGTGTGAGTTTTTTTTAATGAAGTGGCCAATATTTCTGCTCCACAGGCAACCACCCCCCCACTACCCCCTGCTAGACCAGGCTAGACTAGTAGACTAGTTTTAACCACATTTATATTCGTAAGCATTTGGTGGTTTGTCTAACTTCCCCAATTTTGTTTTGATCCATGCTGATTGGTAAGTAAATTTAAATCACAAATCAGGTTCATTGTTTGAATACATTTTGTATGTTGTTCCAAAGGCACATCTCTTTTTTATTTATGAACTAAGCTTGTTAACTGACGCGTATATGGAATCACCCTTTAGCGTCTTGGGTCACACTTTTAGTAATTAATGTCTGCGTGCTGCGTGTGCCCAGATTCCAGCATCGTGTCACATACGGTTCATACATGACCACAATATACATACATGAGCATGTACTGATAAATACAATTGGTCTGTAATTTTAAAATGTGTTTATTTGTTTATTTTTTATAGAAATAAGAGCGTACAGTCTAAACTGAGTACTTTTAATTACTTTCTTTACTTGAAACAGACAAGATCAAAAGAAAAGCTGCAGAATTTCATTTTTTCATTTAATTTCACTCATTACACTAATTGCCACTGACAGAAGATTGTGCCTCTTACATATCAGGACTGATTTTATTTCATGTAATTCCATTGTTTTTAAATTGTCTCCCCTTCATTAAGAACCTAAGTAAACTACAGAGATGATGCCATCAAAAATCTAATAAAAATGTAATCTCATCTATTTTAATCATATATCATCTAACTTAATCACATTTGAGATCATATTAACCTATCTAATCTAATCCTGTTGTCATGGTGATTTTCCCCCCAGATCACTCTTGGCAGAAAGTTTATGCCAACCAGTTTTCCTGGTTTCCTATTCCATAAAAATATGAAACAAATATTTCATATAATCCCACTCATCAACTAATAAAAATAAATATAGTTGTACAAGTGCCCCCACACACTGTAATCTGTGTGCGTTGTGGTGCTATGATTTAAACACCAATACGAGTCTTCAGAGAAGCTGTGTTCTGTTCTGTTCTGTGAGCTCCTGAAAGTCTGATTACCTGATCTCAACCCTTCCGCACCTCTCTCCATGACGCTATTGGTGCAGCGACCTCTCACTGTCTACGCTGCCATGGCATGTATCACAAGGCATTGTTATTAGTCCGTGTGTCGAGTGATTATGAGAATTGTATATTTCATGTTGATTGTACATTGTATTTTGATTGCAACATGTATCTCAGTGTGGGCCTTACAGAGGCACTACAGCACTGCCCTGTCTACAGCACTGCCCCCTGTCTACAGCGCTGCCCTGTCTACAGCGCTGCCCTGTCTACAGCGCTGCCCCCTGTCTACAGCGCTGCCCCCTGTCTACAGCGCTGCCCCCTGTCTACAGCGCTGCCCCCTGTCTACAGCGCTGCCCTCGTGCTGGAGCTCCTCGATTTCCTTCAGCTCGTGCACTTTCCATCTGCTGGTTATTGAAACCTTCGTGTGTCATGGCGTTCGCATCAAAATCGATCCTGTAATGTCTGCGCGTGTCCATTGTGTTTTGCCTCAGTTGTGAGCCACTTTAAATAAAAACCCTCTGCTAAACAAGTAAATCCAAATGGAAAAAGTAACTGCAACATAACATTCAATGGGGAGCAGTCGCACAGCTAACGTCATGTTTGCTCCTAACAATTCAATTCAATTCAATTTTATTTATATAGCGCTTTTTACAACACATGTTGTCACAAAGCAGCTTTACAAATTGCGTGGGTCCAGATCCCTAATGAGCAAGCCAAAGGCGACAGTGGCAAGGAAAAACTCCCTAAGATGGCAGGAATTTAGGAAGAAACCTTGGGAGGACCAAGACTCAAAAGGGAACCCATCCTCCATTGGGCGGCCCGCTAGCAATGTCCACATTCACAGGTCATGTATAGTCCAGATATATTCCAGGCCGAGTAGTCACAGTCCCTTCAGAGTCGATGAGCCTCAGGTGGGGGTTGGCATCAGCGCGTCCTCTTGCGATAATGGCACATCCGACCACGGCATCGGCACATCCACTGGCAAGCCAGACCATCTCCTAGATGCTTGTATGGGGTGGGTAACGGAAAGGCTCGTCTTTCCTTGTCCCGGTATTTCTCGGGCAGCCATTGGGAAGAAGAGGGGCAATTAGTTCTATATGGAATATGTTAGACAAAGTAAATGTAAACATTTCTTGAGTGTGGCAGCGACTCCGGCAATTAAATTATTACAGCCTAGCTAAAGGGCAGAACCAGAAGGTAACACAGACTTGGGAGCATCCTGAGACACTGGCATCCATCCACTACACCGTCGACAAACTTGAGTGACCGCGTGCAGTGATAGGATGACAGCACCAGCGCCCAGTTTGCCATAAAAACCCTTTGCCCATGAACCCCTGGATCTGTTACCTTATCTAAAGGGGCACATTAATTACCAAATGCTAGATCAAACAAGTAAGTTTTCAACCTAGACTTAAAGATTGAGACTGTGCCAGAGTCCCGGACACATTCTGGAAGACTATTCCATAGTTGGGGGGCCTTATAAGAAAAGGCTCTTCCCCCCTGCTGTTACTTTATTAATTGATGGAACTAATAAGAGGCCAGCACCTTGGGATCGTAGTGGTCGCGGGGTTCATAATAAGAGATAAGCTCTTGGAGGTAGTCAGGAGCAAGTCCATGCAGTGCTTTATAAGTCAATAGAATAATTTTAAAATCAATACGAATTTTACTGGGAGCCAGTGCAGGGCCGATAAGACTGGGCTGATATGTTCAAATTTCCTAGTTCTAGTTAGAACTCTGGCTGCGGCATTTTGAACTACTTGAAGTTTATTTATATTCCTATTTGAGCATCCTGACAGTAACGAGTTACAATAATCTAATCTGGAGCTAACAAAGGCGTGTACTAGTTTTCTGCATCATGCTGGGATAATGCATTTCTTAACTTGGCAATGTTACGGAGATGTAGAAAAGCTATCCTGGTAGTATTATCTATGTATTTATCAAATGATAGGTCAGAGTCGAATAAGACGCCGAGATTTTTGGCTACCGAGCCAGGAGTAATGGGGTAATCTGCAAGATTTAACATTAGATCTGGTATTTTCTGTCTTGTGGCCTTTGGGCCCAGAAGGAGAACCTCCGTTTTGTCACCATTAAGGTGGAGGAAGTTTAGCGACATCCAACATTTAATATCACTTACGCAGGCCTCGATTTTTCCTAATCTGGATTTGTCATCAGGTTTGGCTGATATATAAAGTTGGGTGTCATCTGCATAGCAGTGAAAGTTGACACCATGTTTATTTATAACTATTCCTAATGGTAACATATATAATGTAAATAATAGTGGTCCTAGGATGGAGCCTTGCGGGACTCCATATTTCACTTCTGAGTGTTTGGAGGGAATATTATCGAGCTCTACAAACTGATAGCGATTGGTTAAGTAAGAATTAAATTTACTTAACCAACAGCATGACAGGGCTGTACCCGAGATTCCAACCCAGTTTTCTAACCTTTCTAGCAGGATCTTGTGATCTATTGTGTCGAAGTCTGCACTAAGATCAAGAAGCACTAATAGAGATACATAACCTTGATCAGAGGCAAGAAGGAGATCATTTGTTACTTTAACTAGTGCTGTTTCAGTGCTGTGGTGGGGCCTAAATCCAGATTGGAATTTTTCAAATATGTGGTTCCTGTGCAGATATAAGCATAACTGTTTGGCCACAGCTTTTTCTATGATCTTAGATATAAATGATAGGTTCGAGATGGGTCTGTAGCTAGATAGTACATTAGGATCAAGATTTGGTTTCTTGATCAGGGGTTTAATGACTGCTAGTTTACAGGATCTGGGCATGTGACCCATTGTGATGGATGAGTTAACTATATTTAAAAGAGGTTCGATTACAACTGGTAAAACCTCTTTGAGTAATTTAGAGGAAATCGAGTCTAATGTGCAAGTAGTAGAATTTAACGATGAAATTATTTTCTCCAATTCTAGTTGTGGGAGTGGATGAAAAGCTTCAAGCTTTTCTTCTAATGCTAGATTTTGTTCAATATCAGCCAATCCAGATGACAAACCAGATGAATTACCTATAGAAGGATTTATATTTAGTCTAATATTCTCTATTTTATTATCAAAGAAATCCATAAATACATTACTAGTTAGGTTCCCTGGAATCTGATGTTCAGCGCTGGTTTGATTTTTTGTAAGTTTAGAAATAGTACTAAAAAGAAATCTAGGATTATTTTTATTTTTTTCGATCAGTGAGGCTAGGTATGTTGACCGTGCTTTAGTAAGTGCCCCTTTGTATTCAATAAGGCTATCCTTCCAGGCACAGTGGAATACTTCCAGCTAACACCAGCTAACTCAAGCACTCCTGAAAAGCAGGGAACGTGGGAGCCCAGCTCACAGTCACACTGTAGGGACAAGAACATGCGTAAGTCACCATGGGGCCTGAACAAGGCACGAAGCCCCCCGCGTGCTGTAATCCAGCTCCTCCAGCAACACCTGGACCTCCTTCTGTTTATTGTTTACTTCTGTGTTTATTATTGCATTTAAAACTATTTAAATACACGTTGACAATAATCATAGAGCGATGCTGGTTACCGCACAGTGGCGGATGAAGTTCAACCTGATAAGGTAGCGCATAATTAATGGACATTGCATGGAATCTCAACCCTTTCTTAGAGTCTTAGGGCACCGATACTCGTGACAGCTGACCACCAAAACCCTGCAGCTCTGCTGAACTGCACTGGACGCCTCCATGGTGGCTGTTTGGCCTTGAGGCTTCTGAGGAGGAGGAGGTAGAGGTTCTGTAGACGCCGCTGTCTCCTGCCGCCCCGTCAGCAGCCGAGGTCAGAGCGGCTCCGCAGTTCCATCCACAAAAGTTCGAGCAAACGGAATATCTAATCAGCCGGGGATGAGGGGCGATATTGTGTGGCGCTCCCGCCCGGTTCATGAGGAGGGGCATGTGATGGATCTGGGGGCTGGGAGGATGGGCGGATGGGAGGATGGGCGGATGGGCGGCTGGGAGGATGGGCGGCTGGGAGGATGGGCGGCTGGGAGGATGGGCGGCTGGGAGGATGGGAGGCTGGGTGGATGGGAGGCTGGGTGGATGGGAGGCTGGGTGGATGGGAGGCTGGGTGGATGGGAGGATGGGCGGATGGGCGGCTGGGCGGCTCTACGGCCATCTATCTTCTCCACGTGTGAGAGTGCCGCTTCATCCTGGTGTACGTCGCTGAACTTGAGCAGAGCAGAGTGCCGAGTTCTCGCACGTGAATTAGAATGGACACGTTCGCACGCCAGAGTTCACAGAGGCGTCTGGGCGCGTCTTTCCTTTTTGTTCATGTTTTCCTGAATGCTTGACTGACAATCTCCAGACAAAGGAGATGTTAATATGAGGAAGAATGAAGATGGTGAGAGACAGTCGTATGACCTCACACCAGCATTCTGATCTCACACTGCAAAAAGCATCATGGTTGAAGTCTGTGAAGAAAGTCATCTGTGCATTTACTCCTCTTAATAATTAAAGTTTCAAGATGTATTTAATGCTTCTTGGGAAAGTGTATGGAAATATAATAAAAGTGAAGCAATAATGTAAAGCTTCTTTGAAATTAATCATTATCTCTCAAAATGTTGCATTCCCTGCAATACTTACAATATTATACATGCGTAGTAGGAAATATATCCACATTTTTCTATTCCATCTGAATATTTTAAATGAATCATTTTTTGTTTGATAATTTAAATTAAATTAAATTAAATTTATTTGTTAAATAATTACAGTGCTTAACAAAGACTTTGTCCCATGAAAAAATGCCTGTTTCATAAGTATTTTTACACACTTAATCTAAATATATTTTCATAATTTCTCTATTACTGGTTCTTTTTTAGTCCAGTAAATTTGAACATGATTATTTAAAAGTTCTAGACATATGAAGTATGCTAAGGGCCTATTTTACTTCATGGGACAGAAACGTTTGTTATTGCCCAGTTTTATTACAGTAGAAAGAAAAAGGTGCTTTGCACTTGATAATTTTATCTTGTCAGGCTTTTTTTTTTGTTGTTGCTGTTATGCAATTTCATTTTCTTTTTTGTGTCTTATACAAGAAACTAGCAAACAAACAGCTTGTTGGAACAGCTACACAAAAGGCAATTCGGAAAGAGAGAGAGTGCTAAAAAAGAACTCATGACTTACAAGTGCTCAATTATGTATGAGCAACAAAATATGTACACCTCACTCCGAGTTCACAGTAGAGAGCTGTAAAACATTTGTCACCATTGGATACCCTCTTTATTCAGCTTCCTATGAGACAGGCCCAGAGTGGTAATTACAACCGCACCTTTCCCGGAAGTCCTGTTCCTCACCACAGCTGCCTTCATATATTCTTGTTTGGAACATTGTTCATTAAATGCTAGCCCACTTCACTTCCCCTGGAGCCTTTGAAACGGCCTCACTGGGAGTCATCAAATGGGAGCACATGGATAATGACGCTGTCAGGTGTGAGGGGAGTCGTAATCGCCGAGCCCTGCCCTCACACGTGACTGTACAACACGCTGCTGTGTGGAAGTGAGGGCACGAGTTTATACGGCTTTGGCGAAAGCAGCCATTTTACTTTAATGAAGTCTCTGGCTTAAATGAGGTGTCATTTGGGAGCGAAATCATTAAATGTGGATGGTTAATAAAATAAATTGCAATTTACACGTTTTTGACAGATATGACTTAGATGTTTCTTAATTATTCTGAAATTCAGAATCGTGAAAATGCCTGGTCTCAGAAATTCTCAGTGTTGTGTCAGAGTGCACAAATAATGAAAAAGACTAACTAAACAGTATATTCTGCTCTTCTGAATGAAGATTCACCCTCTAAACCATGGAATGAAAACATTACCCCATCCAAGCACAACAACTATATCTCCGCAGAAATAACAAACTTTTTGGAGACATGGTGATATAGATCTTTAACAATAAAGTTACTTTGGGTACATTTTTCCTTTATCCTGAAATCTGCTATACTGAACCTCTGTGGATGTTATTTGCTTAGGTCTCCCAATGAACTGTCCAGAATTACCGAGCTATCTATCAAACTCTGCAGGATGTCCTCAAATCATTGAAGAACTCTGAATCTCTGTCACCCATCAGATGGTTTGGGCTATTGTTTGTGTAGGATTAGAGCCCACAGGCCATTTTTATAACAGGGGATAAAAATGAGTTCTTGATGGGCATCTTGGATGACCAGGATTCATCTTTCTTATCAGGCATGTGTCTGTGTGGGTGTGTGTGGGTGAGAGAGAGAGAGAAAGAGAGAGAGAGAGTGTGTTTATGTGTACAGGCATGCACGGGATGATGCCCTGTGACTGTAGATGCACAGCCTACAGTTTCTGGCTGAGATCATGTGATCTTTTGTCCTGTACACCTCCATATGTGATGAGTCCATTCTGTAATTACTGCCAGAACTGCCAGACCTTCACTCATCCTTCCTCAAACCATCTCTGATCTGTCTGAGGTGGCGTTAACCTGCCACTATGCCATTACGGTGTCCACAGCCTGCCTCAGATCCCTATCTGATCGCTGTTTTTGTATTTCATCTCTTCAGTAGATGGCTGCCTCCTTCTGCCTAATGGTGGAAATAAAAGCTGGTGATTGCTTCACTATATCATTGCACCCAGTGCCTTCTTCTCAGCCCTTTTTACTGTGCTATATAACTTAAAGATTTCAGACTGAGCTCGAGATTTAATATGTGTACAGGAGTAAGAAAGCAGGCTAGTGTCAAATTATTCTTAGAATGGCGACCCCTCAGCTGCAGACTGCTTTAAGGAAAACAGCAATAATCGCGACAAATTTGCAGGTTAGGGGAGCAGGTGGCTTAGTGTGAGACTCATCATTCTTTTTGCCTCTTTAAAGTGTGCTCACTGATCAGCGGAGAACGTCACCAAGTCATGCAAATCCTACTGAAGAACAACCTGAGGAACTTCAGCATATGCAGCCCAACAGTATGTGGGACTGAAACAACAAAACTTCAGGAGACTCAGATTGTGTTGCTCCATATATGCTTTTAAAAAGATATACAATATAATTAAATGCTTATTATGTCCATAGAATTAATCGTTAGCACATCTACACTAAAACAAAAACCTTGATCTAGGCATATAAGGGTAAACAGAGCAAAATCCCTAAATGATTATATAAACACATAAATGTAATTTCCAGCATGGCGACTACCTTCTTTCATCATTAGCTTTCCCTAGTTCATTATCGTCTGCAGCGTAGGGGAATCTCCCCACAGTCCTCTGTCTATTTACACAGGAGACCAATTTGTCTTACTGGATCACAGCTTAGTGCTTGCATTGAAACGCAGGATCTGATGTGTACAAGCAATTATGACAGGTTTCCTATTGATCTGTGTGCAGAGTACAAGCTTTATCAAAAAATTATTACCCCAAATCTCTGCTTGCATCTCTCTGTTCATTACCAATTGCTAAAAATTCTGTATTCAGATGGTGTTCTTTTAAGATCTATTTCTTCTATGATTATGTCCCTGTCATGTTGGCAAATTGCTCTTGTTTGGCTGCATTCTAATGGCTGGGATCAACCGTTTGAAACACAAGCCTTTAGGATCAGTGCTGTGTCAACATCATTGGGTGCAGTAAATTCTGACCCTGAATAAATACTCTGCTCACCTGTAGAAATCCAACTTTATGTCTTTTATTGCAGCTAATATTAGATTTATTAAATGTGTTTGTTGTTTTTTATTCTGAAGCTAAGAATATTGAATTTCTTTGCAGGCCACAGTTTGTGTGTATATGAAGGACACATATATATATGGAAGTTCATATCATGTGTTGTGCTGTGATGAACATATTTTGCTATGTTAGGGCCACATTGACCTTGTGGTGTCATTTCATTCAGGACTCTTGGATGTCTTGAATTAAACGTTTTGCTTTTTTTAAAACTGCAGTTTGTGTTGCAGTTCATTTTGTAATAAGAACTGCTGTCGCAAACCCCTCAGTGTCATTTGTGCTTGGGGATATATCCTTACATTTAAGTGCACTGCGGTAGTGCAGCTTCCTACAGACGACACTTTATTTTCTGGTGTTGTCAGGGGGATATTCCCAACTGCACTGTGGACAAGACGGAAGACCAAGGAGCTACTGTGAGTGGATGAAATCCCAGTATACTTCATGCCCAGGGGTTCCTTTAGTGGGAAATAGTACAATGTAAAATTTATGGAGTGAGAGACCCAGGTAGAGGCTTTTCTTACAGCTCAAGGACTTAACAGAGAGCAGAAAGTAGCTTTCATCCATAGAATCCCAGAAAGAGTGTCTTACTAAGAGATGCACATTTGCTTACTTAGCAAATTATAACATCCATGCTGAAACTTTAAGTAGATAATTAGTTCAAAGATACTAACAGTTAGTTAGTGCAGTTCAATGTGGGGAAAATAATAGTGAACATGTGAACATCACCATGGCTAGCAAACAACCCGCCCCTGGCAGAGAAGGGCTATAGTTTGGCTCTGTGCTGCAGATATACAGAGGTCATTCTGCTGGGCTCCAACCTTGAAATTTGCAGATGTCTGTGCAGAGACTACGGCACTAGAATAGGAGGCGTTACAAGAGGGGGTATTATTGTCGATTTATGCCAGGGTTCAGCAAGATAGCAGGGCCTTTGAACCAGTAGGTGCAAAGCCAAGAGAAGCAGGAACACCGGGGAATTAACTACACAACAGTCTGCCAAAAAGCTTTTGAGAGGTTGAAAACAGGTCTTGGCCATGCATGAGTTCTGGCTTATACCGAGTACACACTACTGGCGTCTTATGTATACCGAGTGCAGTCACAGGTACAGTCAGGACAAGAGTAAGTGTTTTTGTGCAAATTATAGTCCGACATCCAGTGACTTTAACAACTGTAGTTGTAGTTCATTTAAATCAGGATCTGTAATGACCTGTTGTAGACAGAAGTTTGTATATGCCAATAACTGAGCTTTCCTAGTGTGGAGAGACACTAGGCTGGGCACGGAGAAACAAACCCATCGCTCACACTTCGGTTTTTAAATTCAGTGTTTAACCAATCTGAATACAAAGCTGGGGCCTTGTTCAGAGTCTCGGGCGGAGAACAACTATCAGCGGTGTTGACAGGGCAAATGTGTAAATGGAACAGATAAATAATCATTGTTTGCCTACCCGGGGGCACTGGTGACAGAAGGGAGACATGGGACTTCAGAGGCTGGATGCAGTTAAAAGTAATGAACAGTAAGCACTGCAGGAAGCTCTACATTGTCAGGACGCAGGGCTAGTGTGTTATACTCCGATGTTATACGTTTTTGGGGACCTTCCAATTTTGCCATTAAACTATTTGAAAGAAGTTTTGGGAGACACATAAAACCCATCTGTGGAGAGAATTAGTGGGCACTGGAGCACTGTATGAAGTGAATATTTGTTATGGCCCAGAATGAGCTTATGATTCAGGGTTTGGTGGGAGTGTGTGAACAGGGGGGAGGTAGGAGCATACACGTTAGGTCTTCCGGCGGATTAAACTGTTGCGAGATCTGCGTTTTTTCGCACTAGTATCCAGGATGCCCTGATTTTTTTGTTTTTACCAGAATGTTAAGCAGACTGGACACATCAATCCCCCCAAAACTGCCAGTTGTTGAAATATGTGCACGAGTGTTTCAAGGGATGTCACACAGTGTAGTGCAGCCATGTTGGAGGCTGCCATAGAAGTAATGTACAGCTGTTTATCTAAAGCCGTATGTATGAATGTATCTGTTGTAGCTATCCGTTATTATCCGTTTCATTAATTTGAAGACGTTTTAGTTTGAACATAAAAATAAAATGCTATTTTATGATCATGTTCAATTTATTCTGTTTAACACGTATTGAACGTGTGCTGATCCCACTGCATTTGAATTTGTGACAGTAGCCATTCATATGATTTGGTGAGGCACATGCTATGATGTCGCCCGTTGGCTTTATGTACAGCAACAAATTAACCACTAATCTGACTTAATTTCAGTCATTTAACAGTTCGTAAAGTTGATACAGGCCCGATAGGACTCTGGAGGCAGCAGACAGGTACAGGGGGGCCAAGCGGATCGCGGCTTTGACTGTCGCAGAGGCAAAAACTCGGGTGTGGGAAGAGTTTGGTGAGACCATGGAAAGTGACTTTCGATCGGCTCCGAGGAGGTTCTGGCAAACCGTCAGGCAACTCAGGAGGGGAAAGCGGTTCCCGACCAACACTGTATACAGTGAGGCTGGGGATCTGCTGACCTCGACTGGGGATGTCATTAGGCGGTGGAAGGAATACTGAGGATCTTCTCAATCCCACCACCACGTCTTCCATAGAGGAAGCAGAACCAGAGGACTCGGACGGGGTTTGCCCATCACTAGGGCTGAGGTGACCAGGGTAGTTGTGAAACTCCTTGGTGCCAAGGCTCCGGGGTGGATGAGATCCGTCCTGAGTTCCTTAAGGCTCTGGATGTTGTGGGACTGTCTTGGTTGACACGTCTTTGCAACATCGCGTGTACATCGGGGGCAGTGCCTCTGGATTGGCAAACCGGGGTGGTGGTTCCCCTTTTAAGAAAGGAGACCGGAGAGTGTGCTCCAACTATCGGGGATCACACTTCTCAGCCTCCCGGTAAGGTCTATGCAGGGGTTCTGGAGAAGAGAGTCCGTTCGATAGTCGAATCTCAGTTACAAGAGGAACAATGTGGGTTCCGTCCTGGTCGTGGAACACTGGACCAACTTTTTCACCCTTGCGAGGGTCCTAGAGGGTGCATGGGAGTTTGCCCAACCAGTCCACATGTGCTTTGTGGATTTGGAAAAGGCATTCGACCGTGTCCCTCGGGGGTTCCTCTGGGGGTGCTCCGGGAGTATAGGGTACGGGGCCCGTTGCTACGGGCTATCCAGTCCCTGTACAAACGGAGCAGGAGTTTGGTTCGCATGGCCGGCAGTAAGTCAGACTGGTTTCCGGTGGGAGTTGGACTCCGCCAAGGCTGCCCTTTGTCACCGATTCTGTTCATAACTTTTATGGACAGAATTTCTCGGCGTAGCCAAGTGGTGGAGGGGGGTTCGGTTTGGTGGCCTCAGGATTCCACGCCTTCTCTTTGCAGATGATGTGGTCCTGTTGGCATCATCGGGCCGAGACCTACAGCTCTCGCTGGATCAGTTTGCAGCCGAGTGCGAGACGGCTGGGATGAGAATCAGCACCTCTAAAACTGAGACCATGGTACTCAGTCGGACAAGGGTGGAGTGCCCTCTCTGGGTCGGGAGTGAGTCCTTGCCTCAAGTGGAGGAGTTTAAGTATCTCGGGTTCTTGTTCACGAGTGAGGGAAGGATGGAACGAGAGATTGACAGGCGGATCGGTGCTGCAGTATTGCGGTCGCTGTACCGGACCGTTGTGGTGAAGAGAGAGCTGAGCCGAAAGGCAAAGCTCTCAATTTACTGGTCAATCTAATGCCCGACTCTTACCTATGGTCACGAGCTTTGGGTAGTGACCGAAAGAATGAGATCGCGAATACAAGCGGCCGAAATGAGTTTTCTTCGCAGGGTGTCTGGGCTCTCCCTTAGAGATAAGGTACGGAGCACAGTCATCCGGGAGGGGCTCGAGTAGAGTCACTGCTCCTCCACGTAGAGAGGAGCCAGCTGAGGTGGTTCGGGCATCTGGTTCGGATGCCACCTGGGCGCCTGCCTAGGGAGGCGCTCTGGGCATGTCCAACTGGGAGGAGACCCCAGGGAAGACCCAGGACACGCTGGAGAGATTATATCTCTCGGCTGTCCTGGGAACGCCTTGGTATCCCCCCAGAAGAGCTGGAAGAGGTGGCTGGGGAGAGGGAAACCTGGGCCTCTTTGCTTAGGCTACTGCCCCCGCGACCCGGACCCGGATAAGCGGAAGAAAATGGATGGATGGATGGAAGTTGATACAGACAGCTGCTGTCCAGGTGAACATCCTCCTGGGAAAGGTCTGAAAATACAGCATCATGACACTTTACCATGTGTCGTCTCTTTGACTTCCTGAGCTTTCCAGAGATTTTTAAAAATTTGATTACATATCAAACTATATTGAATTTATGTCTATTATGGTACAGACCTAGTGATAGTGTAAACCACTCAATTGATTATTATTGATTACTGATTTTTTGAGATACATCTGTATTTATTATTCGATTAATCTTAATTAAAACTACTGTTGTTATAGTGACGTTTTTTCACTGAACCCTGAAAACAGCCTTTTTTATTTGTAGATGTCATTTTTTATGAGTGACATTCTGAGGTAGGGTGCTTAGTTATATAAGGAATGGTAATTTTGGTAATTTATAATTCTAATGAATATGTGATCTTGCACAAAAACAGACAATATCGTGGACTTATGAGCCTTACATGACACATGTGAACTGAACACAAAGTTAATAATACAAAGCCCAGCGCCCTTGGTGACAGACCTCTGTCTATACATGTGACTAGACAGCCCATAGACAGCCCATAGACAGCCCATAGACAGCCCATAGACAGCCCATAGACAGCCCATAGACAGCCCATAGACAGCCCATAGACAGCCCATAGACAGCCCATAGACAGGCCATAGACAGGCCATACTACTACATACTTCACAGTGGATTATGCCTTTGAGTGCCTTATCTAAAGCAGTCAGTATATGGTTGTAGGAGTTGTATGTCAGGTATGTGGTTGTAAGAAGTGTCATCTACAACAAGCATACAGAATAAGCATTGCAATGCACTGTTATTACAATTTGGCAGCACTGAAGGACTTATTAGCCAGAAAAGTTCCCATTGTTAGTGAGAATGTATAAAAGCCCTGTCCATGTTATACTACCTTTTCTGTGGTATAAATTATTATGTCTGACGGAGAGTCTTCATACCGGGAGCCATTGTCCAACCGAGTCTTGGTCAAACTCGAAGTATTCTCAGACAACTACTGACACAACTTACCAGGATGTCTGCAAATGTAACAGGCAAGATTGCACTATTTAGCAACTGGAGTGAAGTTGTCATTGCTGATTCCAGGACGGGTTTTTCTCTTGCTGGTGACATAATCTGTAGCCAAACCCAGCAGTGTTTAGGGTGTTCAGAGTTAGAGCAGAAGGGAGGACCAGCCTGTGGACCTGGAACATTGGACCAGTCCTGCTAGTGGCAGTTGTCATTAGCCGAAGGAAAGAGGCTATTTGTCCCTTGATGGCAGATTTCCAGATTTCAGGATCCATTTTGGACAGGTAGACTGTTACCCCTATACATTGGGGCTTCTCCACAAATGGTGCTGAAATAGTTGGGTAGACTCATGATATGATGATTATATCAAGCTCTCTGACTTTTCCAGAGGGCTATAAGGTTGGTGTCCCCATCCTGCTATAGAGAGGAATTGGCCACAATAGCCAGCTAAAGGTTTGGGCTGGTAGCTGCCGTGATGTAGGATAGTGTGTTACGGGGTCATTTCTTTATCAGAGCAACAGAACGTTTTCATTTAAACAGTTCTAAGATCAGGTGGAATGTAGCAGGTTTCCTGCATGTACATTCTAGATAAACACCTGTGCTTGATGGACCTTCTTCACTTGCAGCAGCACAGTATATAGGATGTTGTTTTTTGTTTATTTGTTTATTTGTTTGTTGTTTCGGAGAAAACAAACACACAAGGCAGACTCCATGAGGACCAGATGCATATAGACGAAGTGTTCAAGGAAGAGATGGACGACGTTAAGGCAGGGTGCACTGCACCCCCTCCCACAACAGGAGAGAGGGAGACCTCGCAGGGCTGCTTATAGCTTCCTGCTCATAATTTGGGATATTGCGTTGTTTACTCTTTCTGCCAGGCATGGAGACGTTTGTGACTGCAATTTGTTTTGCAATAAAAAACTACTGGTCGCGAACCCCTCTTGGTGCAGTCTGTGCCTGGGAATATAACTTGACTTTTAAGTACTGTGTGGTAATGTGTTTTACTACTAGGATATGAGCACTGCCTGCCCTGAAACTTTTGTGTTTTCCTGGGTGCATATGTAGAGCCGTGTGAGCTGCCTACCTGACGCTGGAAATGCTCCAGTCTGCAAATGAAGTTTGACTTACTCGTAAGCTCTGTGCGCTGCGTTTGCAGTGCAGTGTTGCTGGTTTCCTGCTCTGTGTTTGTATGGTTTTCAATCAGCATCACACCTGTCTGTCAAGCTGCTCGCTTCCTGCTGTGTAGTTAGATGAAACTCTGGATGATAGAGTTTCATGATTGGAAGGATAAGATGACCGGTGCTGTTTGGGTTTTTACACGGGCCCGCGTTGAATAGTCCTAACCCAGGGCATCGATCGGCCTGTTTGGGCCGGGGGATTAGATCTCCAGATAGGCTACGCTGAGGAGGTGGAGATTGACACTGACCTCTTGCTTGTTGCTACATCAAATGACAGGATCTTAATACAAGTGCCAAATCAATGGGAGAAAATAGGATTTGTCAATATCGAGTCGAGATAGATGATCCTGCTATTGCAGGGCTGTTATGAGCATTGCAATGATAAGTTAGATTTTTTTTCTCTCTAACACTGTTTAATGGACCATTCTGGACAGACTTTATTTAGTTATCCTGATAAAAAAAAAAATCTTATGATTTTGTGAAAATGTTCTCTTACTCACTTTTTGTACAACCTTATCTGAGATTCTACAGTTTCCAAGAAGCATATCTGGTTTAAGCTACATCACAGTTCAGCCATCAAATCATACGGTGGAATATCATGGCATTCATTATTCATGGTCGTTTATGAATGATCTGCAACTTTTATTCTTTCAGTGAAATGGACTTTTTCCAAGCAATTAAGCCGTTACCCTAACCTTAGCCAGCACAATCACTTCTTTACTTTATCTAATTGCTCTCTCAAGGTAAGTCCTAAGCATCGTGGGCTAATGTCACCTGCAACCAGTGTTAGAGTCTCCTCTGTCCAATTTATCGGGAGTCCCCATTTCTCTCTGCTTTATTAAAAATGTCTTTGGTCCCCTCTGTCATGAGTGGCACACTGACCAAGCTGCTTGATGTCGTACCTCGAATCACACGTCCTCACTGGCATCATATACGGCTTTGAATCACCTTTTAGTTGTTGGACGTCTTTGGTTCCGGCTGGTAGTGCTGTGTTTGGTCCCAGCTGGGAGTGCTGTGTTTGGTCCAGGCTGGTAGTGCTGTGTTTGGTCCCAGCTGGGAGTGCTGTGTTTGGTCCAGGCTGGTAGTGCTGTGTTTGGTCCCAGCTGGGAGTGCTGTGTTTGGTCCAGGCTGGTAGTGCTGTGTTTGGTCCCAGCTGGGAGTGCTGTGTTTGGGAGTTGGTTACTCGGTGGAGAAGGGGCCTCTGCTCTTTGCTCAAAGACCTGCACATGCTGCAGATCCCAGACTCTGCCCCCTGCTGGTGACGTTTAAACACACTGACCACTCCGGTGCGGAGCATGTGGCCCCCAGCAGCCCTGCTGCCGTCTGTCTGCGCTGTGTAACCGAGGACAGCAGCGCTTTTCCTCTCCCTCCGACAGCCCACCGCTCCAGTATAGGAGAAGGAGGGATGGAAGGGAGAAACGCGTATCCCACTCCTCCTGTATCTCCCTCCAGCAGTCTCTCCTGTATCTCTCTAACCTCTAATCTCTGCAGACCCGATGCGCGCTCTTTTCCTGCCCGGAGGTTCCCTGTACACCGGGCTTCAGCCGGGAATCCGCTGGGCACGGCACGGTCCTCTAACCCCCGCGGCCGGGACTTCTCCTTCCTCTCAGCACTGTTCACGTCAGACCACCTGGCATTTAGCAGGTAATGGAGCTTGGGTTCAGCTGGAGGGGGGCGGAGGGGAGGAGAGGACTTCGATGCTGGCTAGCTGAGGGGGGATTGTCATGTCTATTAATCATAAAGTAATATATTCACTTTAGGTTTGGCTGTTGGACAGTGGGGGGGGTTAGCCTGCATCCATTCAGCCAGTTTAGAAACGGAGGGAGACAAGCAGAGAGACCTGAGGCAGGCGAGTTGAGTAGGTCAAACTGCCCTTTAGTTTGGGGAGCTTCTACAGGAACTGACAGTGTGTGGAGTGCAGGGCAGCAGATCAGAGGCGAACATGGTTCACCGCAGGAAGGCTGCACAGTTCTCCACGCCTGCTTCCAACCTGTTCCACAACCCAGAGTTCAATCCTGCACACACACGAGCTCCTTTCACCGCTCGGGTGAGTTTTTAGAAAGAGGAGGCTCTAGGTGTAAAAAAAAAATCACTTTTAAGTTCATGCAGTTTTAAAAGACACATCAGCTACAATATTTTACTATGTACATCATCATTTACCAGAGAAAAATACTACATTTTAAAAATATAACAAATGTTTGGTGATTTCCTCATTTTGATTTTTTTTTTAGGTATGAAGATACTTTTCACACATCAGCGGGAAACAGGTTCTCATTTCAAGTCAAATCAGTAACGAGGAAACGCAGAGAATAGAATGTTTGCTTCACAGACGAGCTTACATGCACTCTAGAAAAAAACACAACATCAAAGAGAAACATTTCCTCTGAAACAGATCATTTGTCTTTTGTCGGTCCTCTTGCAGTTGCTCACTGCTCAGCAGAGTTAGATGAAGGTGTGTGTGTGTGTGTGTGTGTGTGTGTGTGGGGGGGGGGGGGGGGCGTAATAGAAAAATGCACCCGACATAAAACTGAAGGAGCTCTGTCTCTTCATTTTTCTAAAGACACACCACCTTTCCCATTAACAGTCACACCTGTTTTGCCACAAACCCCAGCCCTCTCCCACACTCTATGCATCTTCATTTCCACAGCAACTGAGAAGATGATGAGGGGCTGGTTGGCAGTGGTGGGGAGGGGTGTGTGTGTGCCGGCGGGGCGCAGGGAGAGGGCCAGCAGGGGCCGTAATGTGACAGTGATTGGTGGCCGTGCACTGTCCCCGGGCCAGTCCATTTTTAGGCCTTCTCCCTAATGTTCATTGATCTGGGTGCAGATGGCACATTCTTTGTCTCTCTGGTCTGCCAAGTGTAAGCACTTCAGCAGCCTGGCAGGTAGCCTGACGCAACATGACTTTGATCCACTGCGACCTTTTAACAAATTCTCCATTTCCTCGCTGACGAGAGGGGAAGGGGAGGGGGGGGGGGAGGATAGGGGTGGTGAAGGGGGAATCCATCCGTAAGACCACATTTTTCCACCCACCCACCTCCACCTTTTCCTTTTATTTCTCTGGACCTGGATGCGACTCTGCGGCAACGTCTCAGCGTCTGCTGTTTATTGGAGAACTGTCTGCTCGCGTTGATACAGCACTTACTTAATTCACCCTTGCTGCTCGATGGGAAAGTAAAAGACTGCACTTTCACAGGAACTGAAAGGATCTAAATATAGTCGAGTCCATGGCATCTCTCCGAAGAAGAATCACCGGTGTTCTGCATAATGAAGAGGTCCTTTCATTTTAACAGGATGTGTTTTTGTCTTGCTCAGAATAATAATAATCTAATAATCTAGTTCTCTTGATTTCATTGTATATTCAATATGATTTCTTCATATACAATATGAAAAAAAAAAAAAAAAGTTCATCTTAACCAGGATTTAAGATTATGATGTTAAACGTTGCACTGGTCCCAGTTTGTCCCGCTGACCTAGCTGGGGAGAGGGGAGTTGTGGGAGTTACGGAGGTGTAATGGGCAGGATGACCTCACTGATACTCAGCTAGGTTTACTCAGCGGCTGACGCCCATCTGTAGACATTCCTGATGGCGGTCCACGCTGTTCATATTTTATTGAAACGATAATCCGACTTGAATAAACACATTAGAGTCTACATTATTAATTCCAATTTCACATGATTCTGTTTGCACTGGCTGGTCAGGAAGCTGCTCTCTCAGCCCCGTAGTAAACGCAGCCTCCCTGGCCTTTGTCTCCCAGGGAAACTCCGGCACGGCGAAGGTGAAGCGCAAACAGTTTCTCTTCCGGGCAGCTTGTGTGGATTCAGGGCCGTCTGGTATTTGCCACACCAGTACGAGGGCTTCACCACGACAGCCATGCCAGTGCTTAAAAGGTCCGTATCTACCGGCTGACGCAACTCTGGGAATAAAACTCTTTTTTTTAATTAATTACTGGGAGCGTTCTGGTCCTGTCCCCGAGAACCCCCCCCCACCCACCCACCCACACACACACACACACACACACACACACACTCACCAACCCCCGCCACCCACCCACCCTTCTTGCCCACCCACTCCACATCTAATGTCACGCAGGGGACTTGTGAAGGCTCTGGCCAGGGAGGGAGGGGGCAGATACAGGGAGGGAGGGGGCAGATATGTTCCACCCAGCCCACACTCTCCTGCTGCTCTCCAGACAAATATATCTGCCTCAGCACGACTGCACATGATAGCTCAGGAGAATCTCGCAACTCAAAGGAACAGATTTTTTATTTTGTGCCACATTCATTTCAACAATAGGCAAAAAAATGGTAAGATGACAATTTAAAGAAGTCTGAACATGCAGCATATCGATACTGTTCTGAGCTATTTTTTGCAACAGAAACAAGAAATGCACACATATAGAAAGTGCTGTACAAAAATATGTATTTCTCAGCACTGAATGCTTTCTTAAAGGGGTTAAAGCCATCATCCTGTACAGAAGCCATTCCTTTCTGGTGAAAAATTCCTTGGCATTTTGGAGCAGAATGATACATTTTGCACAGTGCATTTGAGAGGTAATAATGACATTAGACGACCCTTGGGGGGGGGGGGTTAGGGGCGTGGTGTGCTTTCGCATGCAGGAAGGACGTGTCCTGTCATTTCCTGTTTTCCGGCCAATTGACAAGCAGGTTCTCATGGCTATGGTTCTATTGCAGGTTATGAGGAGTCAGTGTGTGTCTGAAGGAGGCAGATAAGGGGCGGAACAGCGTTCTCCTCCCTCTGCCTTTCTCCCGGAGGCCTGGGGAGGTGCTGTGCTGGGAGAGGAGTGTGGCCAGGCAGGAGTGGATCACTTATTGCTGAGAACATCCTCCACTCTCCACAGTCCTAAGCACAGGAGAGGCTGTGAACGTAGAACGTTCTGATTTTAACACCAACATCAAGTTTCCTTAATTCACTATAGTGAATGCATCAAAAACTGCTTTGAAAATGGACTGTCATAGACTCAATATAATCCAAACATATCTAGCATTTTTATTGATTTCACAGTTGAATTATATAACTTGTTTATGATGTAATTATTTACATAGAAATTATACTATTAAATGATAAAAAATCATGTTTTTGTGCTGAGGTGGTCAAAGAAATTGTAAAGTAACTTCTTTTTGCATCTTCAGAATATAGTGGATTCATAATCTCTAGGATTAAATGGTGATAGGAATTCCAGCCCTGGTTTTGTAATATCAGTCATACCAGTGTAGCATTCACCTCACACTCTCCCTGCATTTGTCCCAGAACCTTGACAACATCTTTTCAGGCACAATTTATTTCTAGTCATGCATTCTTTGTGTACAACAAAAAAGCATTTGTGTGTCTCACTCCAAGACAAGGACCCCCTACCAGCATCTGCCTGTAGTGGTTCTGCTGGTATTCGAGTCGGGGTTGGACCCGCACTAGTCTCACCTACAGTCATGTTGAAGTGCTGTATAGCAGGAGCATTTCTGCAGTCATTTTAACGCTGCTTCCTTCCTTCCCAGGGTGCTTTAAGGGGCATTTTGTTGGTGACAGGTGCCTAATACTCTTAATGGAAGACAGGAACGCCCCACACTTTCCAGTGGCTCTTCAGGGCTTAAAGATTTTCCTCTCTCTCTCTCTCTCTCTCTCTCTCTCTCTCTCTCTCTCTTTATAACTTTGATGGGGAAGAAAGACTGAGCACTTAGGAAATAGGTTGACCTGAATAAAGTCGGCGGGCTGCACCTGTCTGAGTTAAGAGCGAAGCTCAAAACAGTGTGTATAAAAATCATTTAAAATGGTTTGATTATATTTAGAACATGAGTTCAGTGACCTCGGCTTTGCGAGTCAGTGTACTCATTTGTTATGATTTTATGATTCACCTAGACAAATCTGGAGCATATATCATTTTAAAAAATGGCTTTTAGGCGAAAATATTTTAGTTGCAGCTATATGATTCAGTCATCCGAGGCCCATCAATTATTTCAGACCCATTTTATTTGGCTTGTGTAATATCCTCACAGTGAAGGCTTCAGTAGTAACGTGCCCGGAAGCAGCTCAGCCCCAGAACACTGCTGCTCCTGCTTTGTTGCTGGATATAGACATAGATCTTAGAATTGCATAGAATTGCAACTACCATTTTTGTATTTTAAGGATTGTTCTGCTCAGTCCACAATCTAAATAAATAGTGATTTCACTTATGCTACAGTGGTGTTTTTTTTTATTTTGGATCCTTCTACAGAAAATCACGAGCATTGATATGTAGCCATTGCAGTTTGTAATAAAGTTGTTCCATGTTTTAATGCTAGAAAAAGTTTCCTCCATCTTGAGAGGTCCAATGCAAACTCTGAAACCGTGATTCATAGAGGGAAGGAATCATTGTGTGTGTGTGTGTGTGAGTGTGTGTGTGTCTGTGTGTGAGAGCCACATGTGTTTCTGATCCTGTTCGTGTCACTCAGGTGCAAACAACAACTAGCGGGTCAGTGCTGAGCCATGTGGCTGGGTTAGCAGGGGGGCGGAGACAAATGACTGCACACGGGGAGCAGCTCTGCCCATATTTAGCCCTGAAAAACAACCTGAAGCTCAGGCATTTGGTCTCATTAAGCAGTGATTTAGTCCAAGTGCGAGTGCCTGAGCCTGGAGCTGACCTTATCAGAGCCGCCACCCCTTCCCTCGCTACGTGTCCTGGCCAGCTTCTGAAGCACACTTCTGCACCATGACGCGTTGCTGCTGTTAGGAGCTAACCTGTTGGAGGGGCGCTGCTGCTGCTTCTCCTCATTGATGAGTGCTGGGGAGGGAGCCAAGCACAGGGAGCCCCGCACAGGGAGCACCGCACCTGGAGCCCTGCACAGGGGGCACCGCACCTGGAGCCCCACACAGGGGGCACCGCACCTGGAGCCCCACACAGGGAGCACCGCACCTGGAGCCCCACACAGGGAGCACCGCACCTGGAGCCCTGCACAGGGAGCACCGCACCTGGAGCCCCACACAGGGAGCACCGCACCTGGAGCCCCACACAGGGAGCACCGCACCTGGAGCCCCACACAGGGAGCATCGCACCTGGAGCCCCACGCTGGGAGCCCCACACTGGGAGCCCCACACAGGGAGCCCCACGCTGGGAGCCCCACACTGGGAGCCCCACACTGGGAGCCCCACACCGGGAGCCCCACGCAGGGAGCCCCACACCGGGAGCCCCACGCAGGGAGCCCCACACCGGGAGCCCCACGCCGGGAGCCCCACGCCGGGAGCCCCACGCCGGGAGCCCCACACAGGGAGCCCCACGCTGGGAGCCCCACACAGGGAGCCCCACGCTGGGAGCCCCACACAGGGAGCCCCACACAGGGAGCCCCACACTGGGAGCCCCACACTGGGAGCCCCACACAGGGAGCCCCACGCTGGGAGCCCCACACAGGGAGCCCCACACTGGGAGCCCCACACAGGGAGCCCCACACCGAGCTTGTTTGGGAGCTGCAGGAACATGTGGCAGAGCTTCTGATGACAGTCTAACTTGACTCCTCACTGCAGTCAGCCAGCTTTAGTGAATATCTTATGTGGAAATCAGGAAGTGTTGGACTGAAGACTAAAGGTGCTTCATTTTGCTGTTTAAAATGAACTACAATTGTAAAATTCCATTTATTTACCTATTTACCTGAGTTTATAACATTTTTGTAATGGGTTGAATGGCTGAATAAAAGAGACAATATTACATTTCAGAATAAAAATAAGTATCACTGTTTTGGTAAAATGAGCACAGATGTAGGATGGCAGACATGTTCAAATCTAGCTGCAGGGGGTTGGAATGCATTGTATGAATTGGAGCCTGAACTGCACCCCTGTCCATAATCTGAGTACTTGAACAAATTCCATTGCCAAGGAGGTGAAAATGTTGGGATTAGGAGGAACATTCATTTTTGAAAAAGAAACAGAAAAAAAATAAATAAACTGAAGTTCAAATATTTAATCCCAAGTCTTTTTTTTGGGGTCCAGTGCAGACACCCCGTTCTCCAGACTCCCACCGCCCCCTGCCCCTCCCCCACGCCCGTGTCCGTGAATTGCTTTTGCGTTTTCCTGTCGTCTGCCCATAATCCCACACCCTCCATTATTGTCTTAATATCAAGTACAGCAAGAGATAATGGAGAGACACGGTAATAATAGTGCGGCCTAAAGGGGGACCCTCCAGGGAAATATCTTTGATGCCGGAGGAATATTAATGCCACCAAGGTCCCTACTCTCCCAGCTTCCCTTCATGGAACATTTTTCACAACTACATAATAGCCTTAATATACATAACAAAAGCTTTGAGGGGGAAAAAAGTACTTCTTTAATGGGCATCCAGACTGAATTAGACAGTAATGTGTAAAATCCCCCCCCCCCAAAAAAAACAACCTTTTTTGCTGATTGCAGGTATTACTTTTGACCTGGGATTAATGTGTGGATTTGTGTGTGTATGTTGTCAACGTTATTCTTTTGAATCGTGTCTTCTTGATAATGGTCCGAGAGAAAGACGAGGGCTTTATATGCCTTAGGTAATAACCGTCTGAGAGAATGCATACGTTCATGCACTGGGTGGGTGCAGTTGATTATGCTTTTATCTAATTCATGCAAATTGCCAAAAGTCTTTGACTACTGTTATTTAACCATGCAAGCAGGTCAGCTTCTATACATGGACCAATATTTACGTGTACATGTAACACAGAGAGACACACAAGCGTCTGTGGTGCCATCGTCTTGATTGTCTTCCCCTCCACCTCCTCCTCCGCTCCTCCTCCGCTCCTCCTCCTTGCTTGCTTGGCCACCCCAGCGTACGTGTCATGACAAGGATCAGTGGCATGAACTGGCACGACCTGCCATGGGCCCACCAGCCGGCAGCAGGAGCAAAGCCGCACTCCCAAATCTCCTCATGAAGGAGCTGCTGCTCCAGGCGGGTCGGGACGGGGGGGGGATGGGGGGCGACCTCCGCTCGGTAAACGCCAGCCCCCGGGCTGAGGCGGCGCCAATCCGGCTCCGGGCTGCTCCGCTGCTGAACTACACCGCCGCCCCCCGAAAGACACGGCGGCTTAGGAAGAACAAGGGCGCGTGCAGCGAATGCGAATGAAGCGGCTGCAACCGGCCACTCCACCTCCACCTCCACCTCCACCTACCCCACGGTCACGTTAACTGCAGAGGAAACAGGATTGGCCAGCTAGAACTCGAATTGGCCTGATGAGAATGTCTGTATTGAGGGAGGGGGAGGAGGAAGGGGGGGGGGGGGCAAACATTGAGATGTAAAAAAAAAAAAAAATTTGTGAAAAAACAAATTGGTCTGAGGATGTTAAATTAACACATTGTGTGTCACAAAGCATTAGTAGCTCTATTCTGACAGCAGGTGCCAGTATTTCATTAGAAGCTCAAACACATGGCAGCCACGGCTAAAACCTGCCCTCAAATAGTCCTTATATCCCTGATCCTAAAAGGAAATGACAAAACCAGAACAAACAATGGACTTCAAGCAGAGACCTGGCCTTGGTACTGCGTCATATATATTATATGATGCATTGAGTCCCCTCTTGCAGCTGTGTGTCAGAGCAGTGTCGTGCGGGGAAGTGATGATAGGGTCCTCTCTGACTGACCTTCACAGCGAGGGGGGAATCAGCCAAGTAGTGGGTCACATCAGCATCGCGCGCTCAGCCCCTGCATTGGGCCACAGAAGCATTAGCGACAGGAAAAGAGTGCACAGGACTATGTGAATCCTCCATGTGGTGTTGGAAAAGGTCAGTAGTTATGCTGGAAACTCTTGTCACCTGAGTCTCTTCCATTTGCTAGCCACGGCCTGTGCTGTATAACGCCTGTTGAGCTATTCTGGCACATTCTAGGAGAATGCTGTCCTCTACGAACATCTAAAGCTCTTTTCATGTCCGGTTGAAGGTGCTCGGTACCCGTTTGGTTTTTTTAGGTATAGCGTCTGTTGGTGTTAAGCGAACTAGATGAACAAGCAAAGGTAGGTGTATAAGGTGGTTTTAAGCTAAAGTGTTCAGAAATAACCCCATTAAATCCTCCACAGACCTCTACATGGTGTATTTGGTCTCACTTAGTGCACTGTGAGAGAAGGAGCAGAATTATTACGTAATCCTATCCGCTCATTCTTAATATGTTGCAGCTAAAGCCCGAGGCAGCTGGAGTGACGCGTTTCTCAGTACAGCAGACCTACAACCATCCAGGCTATTAAAGAGAACATTTCTATGGACACTATGATCGTAGTGTCCATGGAGAACTGTCCCATGTAGAAGCATGCGTCACTGTGGCGGTGAACACGCCTCATTTTCTTTGTCTTAATTTGACTCCATTATACCACACAAAATTGCTCAAATTACTGCAAGTATCACACACAAATTTATTTCTCACACGGTGCCCATTGTCCTTGTGTAATGCTGGAATCAAAACCTCGGGGTCTGTAGAAACCCGAACGGGCAAGTTACTTTTTTCCAAATGCTTTCTCCCCTCAAATGACTGGTTTCATCTTTAGTTGTATTGTACTTGCTGATTTGATACACTGTGGCAACAAAGGCTCTGCGGATCGCCGGTCTGCACACCTCTGATGCATGTTCTCCTCTCCCCTCTATTGAGAGCAGTAAATTGATTTCACACTTCACTAATAACCTGACCAGGGTATAACAAGAACTTGGATTGACTGTAGGTCATGCAAATTAATTACAGCAATTAGGTCTGAAAAGGACGAGAGAGTTGGAGAGGAGAAGCAGATCAGAGAGGTTAGCCAGGATCTGGCGCTTTGAGTTACTTAGACCCTCTCCACCTGGAGAATTTTGGGTAACGTGCATGCTGGTCTGGAACTGCATTCTGGGAGATATGCTACGGTCCCTTAACACTCTTCCTTTTTTGGCAGCTCCTACCAGGCAACTCAGAGCCGCAAAGAAAATTGATGTGAACATAATAATTGTCCTGCAGATTTCTGCTCAGCAGTTTTCCTTAGAGGACTACAAAAACTGCTATAACTAAGTCGTGCTTTTTCTAATGCTATATGCTGAAAGAATGTTTGTGGTGTGGTTAGGCATTCATATCAAAAGTCAACTTATTGCACTCATTGCTGAAGTCAAAATTACACAAGGTGCAATTAAACACATGTTGTCATAGAGTGCAATGTAAATCAGCTATGACCTGTTCTTACACTTGCTGCCACGCTGTCTCGTCATGCCTGATATGTGCATATTGGTATCGGTGCATATCGGTAGAAATGTTTTGTTCATTCTAAGTAAAATTTTTTTACAATACCATGTTCACAATATTATGTGCAGTAAGTATTTGTTATGCTCTCTTACACACTCTGGTCTAAAGGAAACTACTTCATGGATTTTCCTAATTATTTCTAAGGACAAGTGAGTGGAAGGCCACGATTTTCTATTGCAGTTTTTTATATTTGCACATTTTGTAAACACATTTTTGGACTTTGGTCCAATTACGTGTTGATTAATAAAATTGCAAATTTTTTTCTAATTTTTCTTTTTAATTACTTTAACTAAAGTATTCTCAGATTTGTGGCTACACATCTGTTCAGAAGTGACAGATTTGTCAGTTTATTATTTGATTACCCTTTTTTTCACCAGACATGAAGCTGGGGCAAATTTCACAAAGATGCATTTTGACCTGGCCCGTAGTTAAGCAATAATAGGCTTCCAGGAAATCCCTACGGAAGTGGTGTGATTTTTGCATCTTTATTGTGAAGTGTCAGTTAACCTCTACGATTCATTAGTTACAGGAGACTCATTTTGGATCTGATCAAAAACAACAAAGCTTCTCCAGTTTTGAGCAGAATCTAGAATGATTTAAAAAATGAACTACTCAAAAAGAGTGTTACTCCAATTAGAGTTCCTGCTGTACATTAATCAAACTCATTATGAGAAACGTCTAAAATCTAATCTTTTCAGCCTAGAAAATTAACTTGGCTAAAACGCCTTCTAAAACCTTTCAAAACATTGCAAAAAAGAATAAATGATTAATACTGCAATAATAATAATAATACATTCAGCGTTTAGCTTTTGAATTTGTGTGGTGCAATTTCCAGTGAGTGCTCAGTCAAGGATCACTTCAGTAAGGCAGAATGGAGCAAGGTTGATGTTTTCGACCACTACATGCCATTGTGTGCGATGATGAGGAGACACGGAATACGAGGCATCTGGAAATCAATGTGCCTGTAGCAGTGCGGTACAGAGTTGGAAAATGGTTCTGTTTCAATGGACCATAGAGAGAGAAGCAGTGCATTAATAGCAACGTGTGCTGCCACCCCATACACAGGCAGCCTGTGCCCTTGAAATAGTGCCTCCAAATTGAATTCCACAGATAAATTGGTACACTGATAAAATAAAAGAGAACAATGAAGTATTTTGAATTCAGACACTCTGCGTATCACGTCATTGGTCCAGAAGACCAGATGAATGTTTTCTGTGTATATGCAAACAGCCTTTGAAAGCAATAGTGAAAAGATGCAAAATTGCAGACTAAAATGCAACACATCAGGGGTGTTTCCGACGAGAGGCCTGTTGTACACATGCTCAGAAAAAAATGCTGGTTGACCAGAATAATGGCAGAGAGAATAGCTGAAATTAGAGGGAATTTCAGTAGTTATATGTATCATTTTGTCAGCGTATAAATCTGTATATAATTTCAAGTTGTTTAGCAGGCTCTAGGACTGTTTTCCAGCTATGTACCTATGTGTTCAGAAACAATTACCAGTAAATACCTGATCACTATCAATAGTAATTGCTTCTGCTCCTGGGACCCAGTTATGTTTTATAGCTGTATTGAAGCAGAACGAGTGCTGTTGGGTTGAGACTGCAGCTTGTGATGCTTTGTGATATGCAATGTGTTGTAGAATTTTTGTTACACACATGCATTCATATAATATTTGAGAAAATACTACCTTTATAATATTTCTCCAAGTTGGTACCCAGAAACTATATGCATATAAGGTTTGAGTGACTTAAATATTCTTCTGCCTTAATTTTTTTATGTTTTGTTTTGTTTTAATATATACAAACATATTCCAGTAGTTGGCCAACTCGGAACTGCCGAGATTTCTAAAAATGACAAACTACATTGACCATCATCATTTTGTTACTGTCATTTCATGTCTGCAGCATTTTATGCTGATTCTGATATCACATCACATCTCTGTCTAAACAAATAGACACTGAAAAATGCAAACATATTTGTAGTGTTGTCGCTGTTCTCAGGGGCAGGATCTGGGCGAATGGCAAGAGAGAGAATGTGTTACAGGAAGTCCTGTTTAGTAGAGATACTTTTTTCTTTAATTTTTAAGGATAAATGTTTTTGCAAGGTCGCTTTGTGTAAATGTGTTAATAGTTTTGCTCACATTCCACACGCAAGCATAACCACATAAAAGCGTACAGTTTCACGAGGGAGGAGATTTGTCTTCACACACTAGTCTCTTCAGTAAAAGCTGAAAAACCCAGCCACATATCACTTTAAGTACCAGCATCTGGAGCAGGACATCTAATTCTACAATGGATCTCCTTACATGTGAAAATCAATGCAGCCCATCACTTTTAATACTGTTATTCTGGGCCTTTAAATATTCATCAAAAAGAAAGCTGGGAACCTTTAGTCCTGATTCATGACTTGTAGGACTTACCCTGCAGAGCTGAAGCTCAAAACTGTGTCTACACTATTGACTTCAGACTAAAGGCACAAGGAGACTGTGGCTTAAGGCGAGACACGGTTGAAAAATGGACACTGTCTCTCATCAGAATGTACAGGAAGTGAGCTCAGATCACTTTAGCATTCCCCTGAGAGTCCTGTGCATCTGTCTGTGTATGCGTGTGTGTGAGTGTGTGTCTAAGTACCAAGGTTAAGGAATACCACCTCTGCCACCTTTCTTCTACAAAAGAACCTGTGTTCATAAAGAATCGCTGAGCTCATTTAACGTACAGTGGTAAATGTCAGTTCGGGAAAATAGAACATATTTGGATGAAATCTTTTTATTGCTCCTGAATTTGTCTGATGTAGTCCATTTAATTTGTAAATGGTAAATCTGAGCTAACTTTTATGTCCATTTTGAGCAGTGTCGCTAGTACAAGCAGAGAGACTCCACAGCTTAAATGATGTGATAGTGTGGCTATATTGCGTGATGAATACTGTTTCCTTCATTGTCCTGTTATTGCTATTCTCACAAACATATACAGAAATGCACACTACCTGCTTGTCATACCTCACTGAACATTTTATCGAGGACCGCAAATTGGAGTTGACAAATTACATACTCAAGTTTTCTTTTTAATGAAAAATAAAAGTTATCTCAGGCGGGGGATTAATGAGCAAAGATAAAGGAATGCAGAGCTCGTTGACACTAACGGCCTAGAAATTAGAATACTCCATTTATAATTGATATTATTAAATTAGTCAGCCTTTATACATTTAAATTGCTTCCCATCCATGTCTTGACTGAATTGCCTTTGTGTTGTTTCTTAAATTTAGCAAGTCTTTCCTAGTGCAGATTAAAGTCCATGATCTGCTACAATTTCTTATTCAATATCATCACACTTTTTCACTTTTTGGTACTTTTCACACCAACTTTATGTTATTCCACAATTTGCTCAATTATTCAAGCCAAGGTAATCCTCAAATTAACCAAGGGGTGATGAAGGTCAGTGATGCTAGCCGAGTTGTTTTGGCCTGGTTTAACTAAAGCCCACAGAGAGATTTAGTCCTCATGGCTTTATGAGGACATAATGGATTGTGGTGTGGAGGAAGAGAGATATTCTCTCAGCACACACTAGTTCATTTCTGTAGAGCGAGAAAAATCTGGTTATTAGCACAGTAATGTGTTCTCTTTTTGACCCTCCTGGCTTGCTATTAACATGTCCCCACCTGAGACCAGCTTAAAATTCCCACCTCAATTCACAGTTCTAACTTTTCCTCTCCAGACAGTAGATTCAGAAGTGGAGAAAGTATATACCTCAGCTGCTGTAATTGCTGCTAAGCTGTTCTGGTCATCAATTTATTCCGCTTGAGGAGGTATGGACCTCACTGCTTGTTAAGTGCATTCAGATGTATACATACAAAGTGAGTTATTGATGTGGATGCTAAGAGAATCTGTCATGGCAGAATAATGCTCGTTGGAGCAGAAATGTATGGATATTGGTCAAATCAGGATTTTCAGGGACATTTGACTTGGTCCAGTCGCTGCAGGCTAGCACAGGATATTGACACATGTGATACACTTTCTTGAAATAGAGGCACGATCAGCCCTATTGCATATCCTGTTGCATTTTATGCTATATCTGGTAACATTTAGAGCGAATCACTTTAGTAGAAGAAATAGTGCCATTCCCACCAACAAAGCACTAAAACACAAAGTGCTGGTGTTCTACACGTAGACCCTACAGTTCTGGTGGGTCTACATTTCTGCTGGTTTGAGAGGGGGCAGCATATGTGGATGTGGGCATTCCAGCATTCGGGAAGACGTCTCATAATTAGGTGCATAGCCATATCACAAGCAATGCATTCATTACTGCTGTGTTTGCTGTTGGTGTTGTTCTCACCGGTGGTGAAGCAGGTTAAAGGTAACACTACGACCCCACCCTTCAGCTGCTTGAAGACTATGGGGCCAGTTTTTCTGGCTGAGAACCTGTGATTTTGTGGTAGAAAACCATTTTTCCACGATTTTGGCACCGGCACCATGGCAGTGGAAATGTGTGATTTTTGTCAATTAACCTCCTAGGACCCATGTTATTAATACATTTCAAAACATTGTTAAAAATGCTTTACTTTGTTTTTTCTTTCAAAAGTACGTAATTTGATACCCTTAAATTCTTGAGAGCATAATGCAAAACAAAGATTATCATGTTATTTGACCAACATTGATGAATGAATTGGTGAATTAATTTGACAAATATGTAAGAATCAAGAAAAGTCTGTATAATTGTTTTACAACAATATAGGCCTGGGGATTATTGTAGACCTTATATCAGGGCTTCATGTATCCAACACTGAGAAAGACCAGCGCTGAGAAAGACTGGCACTAAGAAAGACTAGCACTGAGAATTATGACAGAGAAGGAAATAGATGTTAGGGAGCAAAAACATTAACTTTCACAGGAATGCTAACATTCAGGCTATGTGTCTCATTCACTATAGCTGTAACAGGAAAGCCAGCAGTGATTTATAAAATCTACGGCATCACAAAATATGAAGTGAAAGAGGTGCTGTGGAAGACACAGTTGGACTGAAATAACTGCTACTGTGATTAAACCAAGTGCCACTCGTATTTCTTTTTTTCAGACCATTCCTAGCAATGAAATCACAGGATTCGGTGTTTGCATCTTTCACATCCCACCCGAGTCAATATTAAATGACTAAGATCATGTTAATGTTTTTTCGAGACAACCGCCATAATGACCAGTCACACCAGTGGCAGGTCTTCCCCAGCGGCAACTGGTCTCTCCTGGCGCATGAGCCGCGTCTCCAGCGGCGTCTCCAGCGGCGTCTCCAGTGGTGGCTGCGTGGCGGAGTGTGAGGGTTAGACGGCTGCGGCGTGCGGAGGAGCACACGCTCATTAGGGGGGGGGGGGGGGGGGGCGCCTGCTCTGATTAACACTTCACTGTGGCAGCGTTCGAACCTGCCAGCACTGCAGATGGTGTGCCAGGCCTGGACACACAGCAGCACCTGAAAGCCAGTCTTACTGTTCACAGCGCTTTCACACACATGGGTAATTAGACTGAGAGGGAGGACAGTAATATGTTGGCAGAAGAATAGGTCCGCTTCAGATACAAGTCTTTACTCATTACCTGGGTTTCTTTTCGCAGTCAAGAAGATGGAGGAAAGATGAGTTGAAATGCAGAGAATGCTTCCATTCCTACAGTAGACAAAGCAAGCTTCTCAAAGTTCAGTGTGTGTTTGTGTTACAAGCTTTCCGTTGCACTGTTCCCATACATGATCCCATATATTCACTTTAAAGGACTTACACATTCTGCTTTTAATCCCCACTAGTTCTATTGAATGAGTGATGTTTAATGCTCAAAAAGGATTTGGTGATGAGGTTTAGGTGACAAGATCTGGTTCTCTGGGCTTCTCCTGGTGGGCTGGAGTGGCTCTACGTGCTGATGGCGCCCCCCCCCCCCCTCTGGCGTGTCAGGGTGAGCTGGGGCCTCAGGGGGAGGGCGAGGTCAGCAAGCTCCAGGCTGGCTGTCCCTTACTGCCAGCCCTCTGTGCCCTCACACCTGCCCTGGGGCAGCTCATCCTGCTTAAACCACCATCACCAGCCCTGCTCAGAGGCTATGGAGATCTGTGTAATTTTGTTGACTGACAGCTTAATATTTGTTTATTTTCTTGCCTGGCACCCACCTTTGAATGCTATAGTGGGTGTAAGTGTTTATTATTGACAGAATGGTTTTTTTTTTTTTTGGCTTCATGTGGTGGTATGTTTTTTCATATATATCAAACCGCGAGGCTGACAAGCCACAAAAAAAAACAAGAAACAATAGATGGTTGGATAGAGAATGCAGAGGCAGTATGAGCATAGCTGGACTGCCAGGAGGGAGAATCAGTTTAGAACTGCAGTGCACAGAGATTTTAATTGTTTGAGCTCTGCCTGGTTGAGGGTCACAGAGAAGATATTTAATCTTGGAGTCATTCTCTTATCTGCTTTGACATGTGCCTAGTAGCTCATGTTAAGCATTCGTGCTCTGGAAAGGGGCAGGGATCTTGCTGACCTCACCCTATAAATAAACTTTCTCATTGCATTGTGGTTCGCTGCTGAGATAATACATGTTGGACTGCTCTCTCTGCAGCTTTTCAAACGCGTGTTTAAGATTGAGGGAATGAATCACATGTTTACGGCCAGCGTTTTGCGATGGAAGTCAAGCAGCCCCCTGGAAGAGACAACAGGGAGATAACGGAGCAGTGGGATGAATGAATAAATACGCTGGACCTCCTGTAAAAGTTCAGATAAGCTAATGGACACTGAATGGATGAATGGTGGCCATTTGAAAATCATCATTAGTCTCACACTATTAAACATCACAAAACCAGACACCATTATGGCTCTGAGCTTAGTGGTCTAAGGAGTGACCATTTAAGTCATTTATGTGTGTCTTTTACATAACTTTTGGACAACTAGCAGAAAAACTAAAGATCATAAAAAAATAGTGGACTTTGTTTACTGCTGTACTGTAACTAATGGACATTAAATGCAGAAGGATGTGTACTCTACTTCCTCATATATTTCACCTTTAATGTAAACATGTGACCATCATCTTTGTACATTTAATCCACATGGATGGGTGCCTGTCTGGTACTAGATGAGGCTCAACGATTTAGCTGAACTTTGGGTACTAATAGGAAAGAATAAAGCTGTTATATCTAGTTGTCACTCTCTGCGACTGAAGTCATTGTTTATGAAATTCCTTCTGAAAGCTCACAGTGGGATTTTGTTTTGCATGCACACACTCAACGTTGCTTCACTTTTTATGTAATACAGTGTTGCCCCCCCCCAGGCACCCCCCCCACAGCGAGGAGCAGGCAGTGGTGACAACACACATTGTGCTGCATAGCCAATGTAATAACTTCACATATGGAAACCTGAGATAGCTTTGCATCAGGAGTGCAAAGATCTGTCCTCTTCTGCTGTTAAAACTCACCTGTGTGTGTGTGTGTGAGTGTGTGTGTGTGTATGTGTGTGTGTGTGTGTGTGTGTCACAACAGAATGTCTTTAAGAAGGAGGGTCACTGGGTGTGTTCAGTTGTATGCAGACTCTATTGTCATAATGTAGTGCTTCTGCATTTACATACACACAGGTACACACTCACATTACATTTAAATATACAAATACATGCACACATACACACACATGCACACACACACACATTCTGGTCTCAGGGGAGTGTCTAAATTCCATAGAGTGTGATGCTGAGTTTGCCATAAGCTATGCTGTAATGGGTGATTAGTGTTAATGTGCGCTCAATGACACGTGTTCTCCTTCTACATGTTTATGGTCGTATACAAAATATGAGGTTTGTGATGTGCTGTTAATCTCTCATCTGTGAACAGGTACCAATTTAAATCAAGCACTGGGCAGTGAAAACCCATATTTTACATTTCCAGAGTACAACAAAGAATGAACATTCATTGTTATTTTCAGCTTTCCTGAATGTACATTCAGCACTCTCTATATATTTTAAGGTGTGAGGTCAGGGAAAAGAAGAGAAAAACCGTGTTCTCTTTATGTTCTTATAGAAAAAATAAAAGATTTGTACCCTACCGCCATAAACCATAATACTGCCAAGCCCTCAGCATGCTGAAGAATGTCTCTTAGCGACACAACACCCGGTTACAGTGAACAACACACTTCCTTCAACACCACACAGAATACACTCCCCAAATCTCTCAATAACACATATGCATCAACACCACAACAATAAGAAACAACGCATTAACTGAACGAACAAAATAACTGAACGAAATGTCTTTCAAGGGTTGCTGGGAGCTCGCCAGCCTTTAGCCACGCCTCCTGCTTCTTTCAATCTCTCACAGACACACCACTATGGCAGACATGACAATATCTTACATATGAGAGAAGGAGAGAATAATTATAATGACATAAACAAATGTGATGTACCATAATGGCCATGCTGTGAATAGAGAAGCTGATATTTGGCCGGAATGTTTGTTAGTCCGCATCCTAATTGGTGCTATTCAAATCACGTGAAATGATGAAGGAATACGCTGCTATTTGTGTCCGCTCTCCAAGACAGTTCCCTTCCACCTCGCTCCCTCTAATTCCTCCATGTTTGTGTGTAAGGATGCCTGTCTGTGTGTGCTGAGGGGGTGGGGGATGGGGGACGGGGTGGTCTGTGGTCAGGATGATACTGAATGAGGATTTTTTTGCACCTGGATGTGCAGAGAGAATGTCTCCCAGATAAAGCCTTTGTGATTCACAAGGTCAATTATCATACAAATCTGACGTCGCGCCTGCCAGTCGAGAAGCACACGCTCACAGACACACGTGCGGGTCTTGGAGCACATCCCGATCTGCTTCCTCACTGCGAAGGGAATCAAAGGTTGCACTGCACGCTCAGATACACCGTAAGCCCTGCAGCGTCCTGCACACTTCTGTCTGTTGCCGGTTCCCCCTCGTGTCCATGTTGTACCTCCCAAAGAACGGTGCCTCACTTCTCCCTGTCGTTCGTTTCTGTAGCCTGCCGGCTGGGGCAAGTGGACGGCTTGCGCGTGAGTCTCCGTGTCACTCTTTGACGCATTTTTAATTGTTGCAGTTTAAAAGGTCAGATTTACAACTATTACCGATACGGGCGATGTGAGCCAATTGAGTGGCAATTACGGATGGTGCACCTGGTTGCGGTCCAGGGTGATTTCACCATCCATAACCCCAAATCGGCCCTCGCGTCATTGATTGGACTCAGATGGGCAATGTCTTAATAAAATAAATTGGGTCTCTCCGCTCAGTCATGACTGGTAAAGCTCCATGCCTCTCTGAGCCAACGGAGCATGGTCGATGGCCTTGGAAAGCATTATTCTTCGCAGATGAAATATTATTCAGCGATTGCCCTTAACAAATGATGTCTCCATAATGATGGATTGGCGTAGTAGCCAATATGCTCTAGCCATTTATGGAAGATCAGGGTATTCGTTGCGAATATCGAGCGGGTCAGAGCATGGCTCCGCAGACGAGCTGAAGGGCTGGAAAAGACGTGCACGTGAGGGAGGTGCACGTGAGGGAGGTGCACGTTAGCACCCTGCTTACAGCCTCGTTGCAGCAGGTGCAGTGAATGCATCCCAATGTCATCTGAAAACGTTCATCTGTGGAATACTGAAGAAAAACATTCTGCATATTCACTTGGCTAGAGAATCTCAAGCAGTGTGAATATGCATGTGAATTCATTCCATTCAGAGAACACGAGCTGACCTTCAGTTGCAGCCTACAGATACCTCAGGACTCGCTAACACTAGACATGCATCTTTTCATATATAAAAAACGAGTGCAAAAACTGTTTACAATCCAGTGCAGTTTTATTCTTCAGGCTTTCAGTGAACGGTTTGAAAAGATCTAATTGTCTGCGCCATTATACTAGTTCTAGTTTTAGTGTACGACAATGTCACTGTCTACACTTGTTCTTATTTGAAGAATAAATCTCTTAATTCATTCCCTGACTCTGAGGGAGAAAACATACAATTACAAATTTAAAAATGTAATAGCTAACACTACAAAATGGTGCCACTAGGATGCGTTACAACACATAAATCTGGGATGCACAATTGTATTTGATGGCCTGCTGAAATCCACAGTATTGTGGAGCTGAGCTGACATGTCACCAAGAGTTATTTCCTTGTCTGTCACTCTCCAGTGTGTATTCAAGGCAGTGATTTATGTTCTGTGCGTTACACTTTAATGAAAATTCATGTACCTCCCTCTGTCTGTCAGTAGGGGAGATGGTTGAGGAAAGGCAGAAATGTCTTGCAGTCCTACTTTTATTCCACAGATTATTATTATTCTCTCTATGAATGACTTTTGATTTATCATTCGAGGAGCTGATCACACTGACACTGCTGTATCTGTGATATTGTGTCTCAAACTACAGTAGGGACGCTGAACTTCTGTCAACCAAAGTCACATGAGGACGGCTGAAAATAAAACCTCAGTGAATCTCGCTGGGCCTTTTCCTTGTGCTCCTTCAGCTTCATCTGTTTGACTTGAGAAATCTTCAGCTGTAGCCAAATCCTTGTTTACCTCTAGCATGTGAGTTTGGAGTTGGGGGCTTCAGCTGAAAAGTACTCAAATAGTTGGAGTTAGAGGAGTTATGTTTATATGTGTTTATATGTGTGTGTCAGCGGCAGCAGGTGGAGAATATTCTAGGTAGGACTGTTTGTGACATTGGTTTCAGTAACCATTCTAATACAACTTAAACTACTAGTGCTCTGTGAAATAGCCAGTAATTATTTGGCATTAAAAATCAACAAACTAATAATAAATGACAATTATAATTAGTTGTAGCTCTAATGTGCTCACATAGAAGGTACAGAATGCGTCATTAGATCTGTCTTGTTCAGAAACACAGTATGAAAAGAAAAATTAGGAACCTCTAGAGATCCAAATCTTGCTGGATAATATCAAATGCTATTATTTGCGATTCGATTTAAGGCAGGATGTGTAAATTTGCCAAACAAACACTAAATTAGTTACAGAAGTTAAGCTAACTAACCTAGGTTAACCTAGGTTAACAGTCAACTAACACTTGCACAAACAGTACTTAAACTAGTTCATTGGTTCTGTAAATGAAAAATTACCACAAACTTGACTAGCTAGCAAGCTACTCAGCAACGTGCTGTTTTTCCAAAGTTCTCTAAAATGGATTTTTGGGGAAGAGATCGTATTGAATTTGGAGGCGTCTGAAACACAGTGTCGTACGTATCTACGTTCGCCATTGTTAATAGCGCCCGACATTCACCATTCACTGACTCTGCTTGAGGCGGGAATTGAAGCGCCCTATATTCATCAGATTCGAGGACGCTGATTGGCTAAATTTATGTTACGCGCGTATCTTCTGTTAGCAACGGTCAGCAATTGGTCGCGCTCCTGCTCTGACTGAGCGATATTTCTGTCGCCCCCATAGTTTATATAGTTCATGTTATTCTGCATTTCAGCATACTCATACGTAAATAAAGTTATTATTTAGTTAAATAAAGTAGTTATTTTTTAATGATAAAAATGTTTATTTTAAAAATGAAATTACCAAAATTGCAAACATTTCCAACCAGGGCGCACCCTAGCGCCCTCTGTTGGTCAGCCGCAACTGGTTTACGTGCACGTGCGTGTAATTGCAGAGTGAAGTTTGAAGAAGTACGTCTTGTCTTTACTCCTGTCACAATCATTTGCCTTGCATCTCTCTTTGCCTCTAGGAGTTTGACTTTGTGTGTGCGTGTGTGTGCGTGTGTGTGCGTGTGTGTGCGTGTGCGTACCATGTGCGTGCGCGTGCATGCTTAGGACAGCACTGCTCAGGGCGAGTAAATCTCCATTAGTTTAATGTCTCTGTGCCTTTTTGGCTTTATGAGGGCTGAGCGTTTGGGATGAGTAATCGCGGCCTCCTTCGTCTCCTCCTGGCGCCGTCGCTATTTACTTCCTGGCACCTGCTCCTTTTTAATTAGCGCCCCAACCCTGATCATCTCTTAATCGACTTGGAACATTAAGAAACAAAAGCCAGTCTCAGAGGGGGCAGCAGCGCGGGGGCCGCAGCGCGGGGGCCCCTCGTCCTGGTGGGGGAGCGCGGACACCCCCTAATGAGCCCGGCCATCTCTGTGTCACATTCAGCACAGCCCTTCATCTACTTCCATACAATCATCTTCAGAAGATGGCCCCAAACTTTGATTCCCCTTTATTGTCTCATCAGCACGCTCAGCACGTCAGCCGGCGGGACAGCTGGGTGGGAATTCTTCACTCAGGCTTTTTCTCTCTCTCGCTCTCTCTCTCTCTCTCTCTCGCTCTCTCTCTCTCTCTCTCTCGCTCTCTCGTCTTCCCTTTTGTTCATCATCATGCAATGGGTGGGGTCACTGTAAAAAATGTTTCGGAGTGATCTTGTGCCAAATATCAGTGTCAAGCAAACCGTTTGTCTCCAAGGAGATTTCAGCTTTTCTTGTAGCTTTTTTTTTTTTTTTTTGTGATAAATTTTCTATTTACATTTATGGTTTTTAGAAGTGACATGTTTTGAGAAACTCTTGCTTCTGATTTCTAAAATAGAGGCAGTAGATGTTTAGATAGAGTGGACTGTTAGGAAGCGGAGCTGTCCACAGAACAGATGGTGCTGATCCTGGACAGGTCAGACAAGCTATTGAGCAGGGCCGCAGTGTGTGTGCGGAAGCCCTGTGTTCAATGACGTGCTCATCGATTGCAATTATTCTAAATCTTCACATTACCCCGGGCCTGCCGCAGAGACAAGAACATTTGCAGTAATGACCGAAAAATCAAATTGCGGTGATTGTTTTAAGGTTCTTTGGTAAACAGAGATGTCTGTATTGTAATATCTCCTCATCTATTGATTGGACAGAAGGCATTATTAGCCCAGCATGGGGTCTAGGCATGTGGCCATAACAGAGTGCACATCAGTTGTGGCAGTCAATCAGGCTGCCACTCATCTCCTCCGTGAACACACCCAGAAGCTCAGGGCACCCACTCCTTGTCCACTGTCCCCACTCCTTGTCCACTGTCCCCACTCCCTGTCCACTGTCCCCACTCCCTGTCCACTGTCCCCACTTCCCAGCTTCACGTGTGCCTTCAACTCCCCCTCTCTTTTGCTTGCTGACAAAAAGGTTTGAAGTATAGAAAACGTAGCATAATAATGAAGTTCATGTTGGGTCCTCATCAGCAGCGCTACGCTTTGAGCGCCAGAGGTCCTGGTCCAGACCCATCAGCCTTATAATAAAGAATGTCCAAGTGCTTGACTAGAGGGTGAAGGAGGGCGGAGACTGGTGGAGAAATGAAAGAGGGCTTGGACTTGCTTCCTCTTCATCTCCCTGCCTTCATCACCAAGAGGAGCAAATCAGGCTGATTAAAAAGCACTTCAGATGCAGCTAGACTCAGGCTCTTTGCATTAATGAGAGGCAACATCTTCACACAAGCACAAAAAAAGGAAAGAAAAAGACCGCCACAAGGTGATACGATTCACCGAGACCTTGTCAACATGTGAAGCCAAACGCAGGACGTAGGCTTTCCAGCCACACATGAACCCGAGTGGCTGGGCCCCCAGCTCTGCCCTACCTCCTGCTTTGCAAGAGCCAATGCTTCTAATTCTTTAGAGCAGAACCACAAAGCACGAGGCAGAATGGCGCCATAATGGTATAATGACACAATGACAAGCAACAGAGTCATTTACAAGCCCGACGAGACCCTAAATCCTCTGACCCATCACAGGGGGAGCTGGGACTCATTTTTCTGCCAGCCATAAATGGACGGTCAATTCAACAGCCTTCTGGTCAGAGCCTCATCTATTTCACCTCCCACTACCATAAATTCTGCTCCTTTAGCTCCATATGAGAGCGCACACATACCACAATGGATGTGTTTATTTTTTGGTCCCCAGTCATAATTACATTTCATTGCTTTCAGCTTTCATTTACTTGGTTATGCATGAAAGATCCCTTTCTTTTTCTATTTGGAGTATGTGTGCCCTTGCAAAACACCAGAGAAAACGCATCTCTCAGAGAAAGGAAGGCAGTGGTTTGTAACCTGGGGGCCATTTGTATTCAACACAATTTGGTGTCATCGTCACGCCAAACCTCTGTTGACGGGCGGTGTGACAGAGATATGATTCAACCAGATGCTTCTCAAAATTCCTCTAAATGTTTTGTTTCCACTACACCAAAGTTGCCCGTCTGAGTTGCAAACATATGAAATATGCCTGGAACACCATTAGACACATCGCCCCCTGAGTCTTCTAAAAAACACCCTTCAGCAATGTGCTATGAATTCCATAAATTTAGTACGAATTCAAAAATATATATGAACGATGAATCTCCAGTGCTTTTGAGAGCTGCGATAAACACAGACGAGTGTAAGCAGATTAGCTTTTGTCAATATCTGCCGGTATAGTGTATTAATAACACACTTACAGACTGAGCTTTTCAATACGGTCAACATGCCAGATATTCAGGCATCTCCAGCATCATCCCGCCTTCTGATTCACTGGGCAGAAGCAAAACAATGATTTTGCTTCCTGCAAAAAAAAAGAAACAAATAAAATACCTGTCTATTATGTATTTTGCTCACTGAATCCAAATATGTTTTCAGAATGTCTCAATCATCCATAATTTTGGCATTATTTATTACATGGAAAAGTGAGGCCACAGAAGCTGTATCCCCTCTGTGTTAGCAGACATAGCTGGACACTGAGGAGCATCTTCCTGAGGCCAAGTCACGACGCCCACACGGGGCACGTTTTAGGAGAGCACGTGTGCACCTTCTAAGCGTAACAACGGCCTTATTCATGGATATGTAATATATAATTAATGTAACACATTTAAAAACCCCTATGTGACAGAAACATTCTAAAAGCAGATCTGAGATCAGCATGAAACATAATTATAGGTCCACCTATTATATAGTTGTTTAGTTTTATCAGCATTCACTGTTATCTGTATCCCAACTGCCAACGCTTGTTTTCAATTACTGGCTGTATATGTTACTCTGAGCCTCGTGCTGATTGGCTAGCAGCGAGCAGCGTGTCATATCCTGTGCTGTCTAGTGTTCCCTCTGCTCTCAGCTCTGCTTGTTTTCTCAGGCTCGGCTTCTCTCGCCTGCGAACTCTGTTCGTCTTTTTCTTCTCCTTGCATGTGCACTTGGTGTGCCCTTGGTGTGCCCTTGGAGTGCACTTGGTGTGCACTTGGTGTGCACTTGGAGTGCACTTGGAGTGCACTTGGTGTGCACTTGGTGTGCACTTGGTGTGCACTTCTGGAATTTGGTGGCTTGTTTGTCCTTTAGTTTTGTCAACTTTAGTGCTCAGTTATGTTTCTTGGCAAATGTTCCCATTTAATTAGTGTGGTCATTGCACACACACAACTGGTAATTAACAATTACAGAAATAGTAAGTATTTTACAGAGCATTTAAAAAGAAACATCTGTACTCATTACTAATTAATTTAAAGCAGTTTTGAATTTTAGATGACCCCACATTTATTCTTAAATTTAATTAGGAAACTTGTCTTAATGTTATCTCTTTGTATGATTCATACGTGGTGTACGTAGAAGGATTGGCATATGGAGCAGTGGAGTGCTGAGTTGATCGAACGCTTTATTGTGGGATTAAAAAAGTGTATTGCGCAGTGATCAGAGTACGGCCATATGGGCTGAGTTTGATTACATTATCTGTAATTAACATTTCTGTCATCTGCGGGTGATTAGTGGCCAGCTGCTGCAGGTGCCCTGGAGGCGTGGAGGGGAGTGAAGCAGGACACTGAGGTGCACTCTCAGTCCCGCGCTGGTGGGGAGGGGAGTGAAGCAGGACACTGAGGTGCACTCTCAGTCCCGCGCTGGTGGGGAGGGGAGTGAAGCAGGACACTGAGGTGCACTCTCAGTCCCGCTCTGGTGGGGAGGGGAGTGAAGCAGGACACTGAGGTGCACTCTCAGTCCCGCGCTGGTGGGGAGGGGAGTGAAGCAGGACACTGAGATGCACTCTCAGTCCCGCGCTGGTGGGGAGGGGAGTGAAGCAGGACACTGAGGTGCACTCTCAGTCCCGCGCTGGTGGGGAGGGGAGTGAAGCAGGACACTGAGGTGCACTCTCAGTCCCGCGCTGGTAGGGAGGGGAGTGAAGCAGGACACTGAGGTGCACTCTCAGTCCCGCGCTGGTGGGGAGGGGAGTGAAGCAGGACACTGAGGTGTACTCTCAGTCCCACGCTGGTGGGGAGGGGAGTGAAGCAGGACACTGAGGTGCACTCTCAGTCCCACGCTGGTGGGGAGGGGAGTGAAGCAGGACACTGAGGTGCACTCTCAGTCCCGCTGGTGGGGAGGGGAGTGAAGCAGGACACTGAGGTGCACTCTCAGTCCCGCTCTGGTGGGGAGGGGAGTGAAGCAGGACACTGAAGTGCACTCTCAGTCCCGCTGCTGGGGGGAGGGGAGTGAAGCAGGACACTGAGGTGCACTCTCAGTCCCGCTCTGGTGGGGAGGGGAGTGATGCAGGACACTGAGGTGCACTCTCAGTCCCGCGCTGGTGGGGAGGGGAGTGATGCAGGACACTGAAGTGCACTCTCAGTCCCGCTCTGGTGGGGAGGGGAGTGAAGCAGGACACTGAGATGCACTCTCAGTCCCGCGCTGGTGGGGAGGGGAGTGATGCAGGACACTGAAGTGCACTCTCAGTCCTGCACTGGCCAACCAGCCCTGCACAGGCAAAGGGACATTTTGTTTCCCTTTTTCAATCTTTTCACATTTGATATGAGGGGATGCATCTGATCTATTATGTTTGTCCTAGTGACTGCATGCACTAATAATGTCTGTGACCACAAGAGGGAGCTCTGGGTTTTTATCCATGCCCAGAGAACAGCTTGAGTGTGTGTGAGCGTGTGTATGTGTGTGCATGTGAGTGAGTGTGTGTGTGTATGTATTTGTGTGACTGTGCGTTTGTGAGCGTTCGTTTGTGTGTGCGGTAGTTTGTGTGTGTATGTGTGTGTGTGTATGTGTGTGTATGGATGCGTGTGCACACGCACATGTCCACACTGCAGAAGGGGGTTTTGGGTTCATTTGTTTGTAAAGGTTCCAGCACAATAAGACCTGCAGTTCTGACTGATTCTATGAACAACTCTTCTTTTGTCACTTTAGCATGTGCCTTTGTGCTGCAATCCACGCGGTTTCCATGACGATGATGGGCATAAGCAGGTTTCTATTTCTGTAGGTTTGCTCTAAGTGTTGGGCTGAAGTCTCAGTTTGCTCTGCTGGCCTCACGTAGTGCTGGCCTTTCCTAAACCCTCACACTCTCCCTCTCTCTCCTAAACCCTCACATGCTCCCCCTCTCTCCTAAACCTCACACGCTCCCTCTCTCTCCTAAACCTCACACGCCCTCTCTCTCCTAAACCCTCACACGCTCCCTCTCTCTCCTAAACCTCACACGCTCCCTCTCTCTCCTAAACCTCACACGCTCCCTCTCTCTCCTAAACCCTCACATGCTCCCTCTCTCTCCTAAACCTCACACGCTCCCTCTCTCTCCTAAACCTCACACGCTCCCTCTCTCTCCTAAACCTCACACGCTCCCTCTCTCTCCTAAACCCTCACATGCTCCCTCTCTCTCCTAAACCTCACACTCTCCCTCTCTCTCCTAAACCTCACATGCTCCCTCTCTCTCCTAAACCTCACACGCTCCCTCTCTCTCCTAAACCTCACACTCTCCCTCTCTCCTAAACCTCACACTCTCCCTCTCTCTCTCCTAAACCTCACATGCTCCCTCTCTCTCCTAAACCTCACACGCTCCCTCTCACTCCTAAACCTCACACGCTCCCTCTCTCTCCTAAACCTCACACTCTCCCTCTCTCCTAAACCTCACACGCTCCCTCTCTCCTAAACCTCAAATTGCTCCCTCTCTCCTAAACCTCACACTCTCCCTCTCTCCTGAACCTCAAATTGCTCCCTCTCTCCTAAACCTCACACTCTCCCTCTCTCCTAAACCTCACACGCTCCCTCTCTCCTAAACCTCACACGCTCCCTCTCTCCTAAACCTCACACTCTCCCTCTCTCCTAAACCTCACACTCTCACTCTCTCCTAAACCTCACATGCTCCCTCTCTCCTAAACCTCACATGCTCCCTCTCCTAAACCTCACATGCTCCCTCTCTCCTAAACCTCACACGCTCCCTCTCTCCTAAACCTCACACTCTCCCTCTCCTAAACCTCACATGCTCCCTCTCTCCTAAACCTCACATGCTCCCTCTCTCCTAAACCTCACATTCTCCCTCTCCTAAACCTCACACGCTCCCTCTCTCCTAAACCTCACACTCTCCCTCTCTCCTAAACCTCACATTCTCCCTCTCCTAAACCTCACACGCTCCCTCTCTCCTAAACCTCACACTCTCCCTCTCCTAAACCTCACACGCTCCCTCTCTCTTAAACCTCACATTCTCCCTCTCTCCTAAACCTCACACGCTCCCTCTCTCCTAAACCTCACACTCTCCCTCTCTCCTAAACCTCACACTCTCCCTCTCCTAAACCTCACATTCTCCCTCTCCTAAACCTCACACGCTCCCTCTCTCCTAAACCTCACACGCTCCCTCTCTCCTAAACCTCACACTCTCCCTCTCCTAAACCTCACACGCTCCCTCTCTCCTAAACCTCACACTCTCCCTCTCTCCTAAACCTCACATTTGTTACTCTTGCTCCTGAGTTTTGCTGAGTTTTTCTTTGATTGGAAGCCTGTCCTGTGTGTGTGTGTGTGTGTGTGTGTGTGTGTGTGACAGGGCAGTGGAGAAGTGACTGATAACTGCAGCTCACTTTTGCAGTCTCAAAACATACACAGCATATAAAAATCACAGTCCACTTCCACACGGCCAGCATTGTCATTGGCCGTGAAGGTCCCTGTAAACTCCGATGCACCTTTAGGTTGAACATTAAACACCAAAGAAAAATGAATGATAGTCAGACAGCAAAAGAACAGGGAAACGGAAACAAGGAAACAAAAGTGGAATTTTAAATCTCCTTAATGTTAGTGCTGCAGCAGCTGTGTGTGTGTGTGTGTGTGTGTGTGTGTGTGTGTGTGTGTGTGTGTGTGTGTGTGTGTGTGTGTGTGCGTGCGTGTGCATTTATATGTGGTTGTGTTTACATGCTCATATGTGTGTATGTGTATGTGTATGTGTGTGTGTGTGTGAGTGTGTGTGTGTGAGTGTGTGTGTGTGTGCGTGCCACTCTTCAGCTGTACACACTTGGCCATGATCCAGCCGAGTGGGAGGCAGACAGTGACCCAGGTAATGAAGCAGCTAGAGGACCAGAGCAAATCACTAGCCCACACTCCCAGCTTCCATGTGACTAACAAACACAGCCCCTCTGTGTGCTGTACGGCTGAGTGAGGCAGCATATGCTGGTTGATATATTTGTAGCGAGAGAAGCAGAGAGAGAGAGAGAGAGAGGGAGAGAGAGAAGGATGGCTAGGATTCTCCAGCAGACGCAGTAGGCAGGAACATCACAGGGTCAGCAGCACACATCCACATGGATTATCACGCTGTCACACTCCGCCTCACGCCAAGGGATAACAAGGCAGCCTGATGCTGAGGGAGGGGGGAGCACGGGGAGAGGGAAGAACTTAGATGAGAACACACACACACAAACACACACTTTTACTTTGACATCACGCGGACAACATGCACATGTATGTAGTCAGTGCATACTCTTTCAAATACCTATAGAGATATTTGTAACATGAACCCACGCACAGACACGCACACGCATGCACACACTTGCACACATATGTGCGCACACACACACACACTTGTACACAAAATTCAACATGCTTATTTTCACATGTACATTTACAGATAGCAAATAAATGAAGCTTGGCTCATTTCTCTCACCGCCCACGTGCTCCTTTTATATTATTTAGGCAGTTAGTAATGTTTGTGCATATGTGTGTGTGTGTGTGTGTGTGTGTGTGTGTGTGTGTGTGCGTGTGTGTGTGCTTGTGTGTGTGCATGTGCGTGTGCACGTGCGTGTGCAAGTCTTAATTGTGCCACAAATAGCAGAAATATTTCATATTTCATAAGCAAATCACTTATCACATATCTCATGGCAATTTTGTAAATGTCTTCATGCTTTCGAATTAACCAAACAATCAGATAATTGACACAAAGGCCCAATGGAGGACACTAGCAAAAGTCTCTTTTCTCTTAAATAATGCATAATAATAATAATGTCTAATAAAGTAAACATGCGTATGACAATGTGTTGCTTTAACACAGACAGTGTTGGGACCTTTACACACCCTACTGAAGCTACATGTCCATACGCAGTGTGGTCGCTCATGTCGGAGTGTCGTGTAAAGAGTAGTGCAAATCTCTGCTCTCAGGGTGGAGATGGTGCTTGGCGCTGCCTGAGGAGAACAGATGGTGTGAATATGCAGGCCAGTAATTTTCAAATCAATAGCGCAGCACATGGGACCAAATCTATGTTGTGCAGGAGGAATGCCATGACAGACCCAGAGGAGATATACTCAAGGAACAGGGAGGACACACCACCCCCATGTTTGCTGCTCTGCATCCTTCCCTCTGTTTCTAAACACACACTCTTTCGCACGCAGACAAGCGCTCTCGGCTCTGCGCGGCCGGTCCCCGCGTCTCACGTCCCCGCGTCTCACGTCCTCTCTGTCGCTGTCCCTGCGTCTCACGTCCCTGCGTCTCATGTCCCTGCGTCTCACATCCCCGCGTCTCACGTCCTTTCTGTCGCTGTCCCTGCGTCTCACGTCCCCGCGTCTCACGTCCCCGCGTCTCACGTCCTCTCTGTCACTGTCCCTGCTTCATCTCGCTTTCCCACCACTTACTGCCTCATAATTGCTCTCAGAAAGATGAAAATAAGCTGTACGGTGTATTCTTTATTTATAAACGATGCATTCTGAAGCAAATGCTGCTGTGATTGGTCAGGGGCTTCTTGGCGCATAGAAAATAGCCTGCTGAAGTTATTAGCCCTCTCTCTGGGTTTCAGCTGATTGGCAATCTGTGGTGGAGGTCTGTGTGTCCCACTCTGCAGGAGTCATACTGGGATGCAGGGCCCCATTAGAATGTACACACGTTGTCAGAGCGCTTCTGAGAATGAGAGAGAGCTGGACACGATAATAAGCCTATTAGTTATACTTGCAGCTTCGGAGCATTGGTACAGAGTGCTGCTTTCGATGATGCATAACAGGAGATGCACTAATTCCTGGAAAATGTGTTTGCTGTTGTAAACAGTCAGTGGAATCATACAGGACAGAGTGAGGGTTCACACTGATGTGATTCGAACAGGATGTATCAGAACATGTGTATATCAAACTGAGAAAGCCAAGAATGGAAAAAAGAAAGAAAGAAAGAAAGAAGTGACGCTAGAGAAGTGCACATGTGATCAAAGGTAGAGGCCTGAAGGCAGTGGACGAGTGAATGTGCAGGGAGCGTGAGGTGGGGCCCGTTGCCCCATCGCCCCACCGCCCCGTTGCCCCGCCGCCCCGTTGCCCCGCCGCCCCGTTGCCCCACTGCCCTGCCACCTTGTTGCACCAATGCCCCGCTGCACCGTTGCCCCGTTGCCCCGTTGCCCCACTGCCCCTGTCTATGTGCCCCTGTCTATGTGCCCCTGTCTATGAGCCCCTGTCTATGTGCCCCTGTCTATGAGCCCTTGTCTATGAGCCCTTGTCTATGTGCCCCTGTCTATGAGCCCTTGTCTATGAGCCCCTGTCTATGAGCCCCTGTCTATGAGCCCCTGTCTATGTGCCCCTGTCTATGAGCCCCTGTCTATGAGCCCCTGTCTATGAACCCCTGTCTATGTGCTCCTGTCTATGAGCCCCTGTCTATGTGCCCCTGTCTATGAGCCCCTGTCTATGAGCCCCTGTCTATGAGCCCCTGTCTATGAGCCCCTGTCTATGGCCACTGAACACCAGACGTCTCCAGAGACCAGACCTGACAGCCTGTTTATTCCTTCCTTTATAGTTCATTAAATATCTGCACTGCAGTGCAGCCGTGCTGTTATTTACTATTGTTAATGACTAACTGAACATCTCACCCTGGACCCCTCTGCTCCAGTCTTGATTCTGCCTGTTCAAACACCAGTTCTTCATGCTACGTCATCGGGAGGGAGTTGAAGTTTGCATCGCTGTAGGCAACTTTTGTTTGACGTACAAATCCGTTAGCTGTTAGGGGATATGTAGGCTCATTTGTGGTTGCTGTAGACTGGTTCATTTTAGACCATGGTAATTCACTATAGAGGAGCTAAAATATGTTTGTATAGAGGGATATTAAATATGAAAGCATATTAATTCAGTAGTATAGAGAGGAGCTAAAAGATATTTGTATAGAGGGATATTACATATGAAATATTAATTCATATTAATTCTCTGGCCACCCTCATCCTAATCATCATATATGCTATCAAATTCTAAAATGTTCAAACATCAACACAGTAATACATGTGCATACTTTGATACATTGACACGTATTGCATATTTACTTTTGCCCCAAATTATTGGAGCCCTTAATCAAAAACAGTAAAGCCACTTGTGTGTAATAAACAACAGGAAATGAACTTTTAATGCTCCCACATGAATAAAAAATCTTAAATGGCAGTATAATTTCTAGTATATAATTCTTGACCTACAGAAGACCCATACTAACCTACAGAAGTCCCACACTGACCTAGAGAAGACCCACACTGATCTACAGAAGACCAACACTGACCTACAGAAGACCAACACTGACCTAGAGAAGACCCACATTGACCTACAGAAGACCCACACTGACCTAGAGATGACCAACACTGACCTACAGAAGACCCACACTGACCTACAGAAGACCAACACTGACCTAGAGAAGACCCACACTGACCTACAGAAGACCCACACAGACCTAGAGAAGACCCACACTGACCTACAGAAGACCCACACTGACCTAGAGAAGACCCACACTGACCTACAGAAGACCCACACTGACCTACAGAAGACCCACACTTACCTACAGAAGAACCACACTGACCTAGAGAACACCTACACTGACCTAGAGAAGTCTCACTCTGACCTACAGAAGACCAACACTGACCTAGAGAAGACCAACACTGACCTAGAGAAGACGTTGAAGAAACCCTTGTCCAGCCTTGGGCACAGGGTTTCGTGTCATGTGCAACATATTTTCATGGTTCGTTGCCATGGCGTAGACAGAAGCAAGTCTGACTGTTCGTACACAACATCTGTGAATGAAGAAGGAAGTAAACAATACAATACAGTAACTGCACATCCTTGCCAATCATTTGATTTGCTATCAGTATTATTGCCTCATATATGAAACATGCTCCATCTTGGAAGTAATATTAGGGTAATGATCAAAAAAGTTTCAAACATATGGACCAGTTGCGTGTTTATTCAGGAAGATTATGTTTCCCTGTGCACAGTGAGGAAGAGGAAGATGGTTCAGGAGACAAACGAGTCATTTACTGGAACAGATGCTACGGTCACATGATACAAAAATAGAAACTTTTTGCCCTGCACACTGTCACTATGTATACTGTAATGGCATTCAAGCAAAAACCATCTCACACCTCCCTTCCAATATGGTGGTGGATCGTTGATGATATTCATGGTGGCGTTTTTTCTCTTGTTAGGCTGATGGCAAATTGGATTTAAACTTTATAGTCAGACAGGTATCTGAGGGCTCCATAAACATGAAAACAAAGTCAGTGTGTCTGGTCATGTCCAGACATAAACTCTCCTGTATAGACCCCAGTGATTTGTACCAAAGAGGCTGAATCTGAGGATATTAGGGTTCCTGACAGGGCCTACATGCACTAAACAGTAGAGGAAAAGTAGATAATAAAAATGAATAATAAAAAATTTCACTTTCTTTACAGTAATAAATATATTTTCCAAATTTGCTGTAAAGCACTGACAGCATTAGATTTCATAAAGCACCAGATTTTTCACATGTGGAAATGACAGTGTAACTTTCTTGCTCATTTTCATTAGGGGTGTATAAATATTTCTGCCTATACATACATCCAAGACTTATGAAGCATGTTCAGCACCTTGAGGGGGGGTTACAAAGCCAGTCCTTGTTGTAACATTAGATGTAACTCAAAGCATTGCAAAATTCAAACTACACTTCTGTTATTACCCCTCTATGTGATCTGTCAAGCAGCATGCCAGAGATGATATAATCATAGCTTTGTGTATGACAAATATTACTGCAATCTCACAAGTGACAATTTCTCACATAACCATTTTAATGAGTGACAATTAATATTTATTCTGTCTCAGTCAGCAACTAAGTGTTTCATTTTCTGTACATTTCCCGCTGAATAAATCAACCTGCCTTGATATTGAAAGCCGTAAAGGAACCCTAGCTGAAAAGCAGAGCCAGGCTCCAGGCTACTTAATTGTGCTGTGATGAAAAAAACGAGCCAATTCATCCATTACTTTATAAAGGCCCTTCCCTGCTTCCCTGGAGACACCACAGAGTGATCTGAAGTCACTGACACTGATTCCATGCATGCATATATATATACACATATATATATATATATATATATATATATAAGAACACAGCACATGTTTGTGTGCATACAGAGGAAAGATTTAAGGTGAGTAAGTACAGTGTAGATCAAAATTTTGACAAAGGGGACATTTCAGACAGATGTCTTTCATCATCACATGTGTGTGTGTGTGTGTGTGTGTGTGGTACTCATGTGAAATAATAAAAATGCACCCTCTTCTTGCATTTAAATGGTATCTGCTCTCTAATTTATGTGTAACTGAAGCATTCTGAATATAAAATTATGTGCACTGAATTCTGTAATTTCAAACACATGAAAAATGAATGCACTGTAACACTGTATGATTATGAAGGACCTTGCCATTATATTGCTAGTCAGCTTGCATTTTGCACAATTTCCAAAAGCATCATTCAACAGACCAATGAATGATAAGATCAGACGGCCTTGCGGTGTGATATTCCCAGTGAATAGGTGCATAGAAAAACAGATCGTGATGTAACTTGCTGATGCACACATGCAACATGGACACTGAATGTATAATGCACCATATGTGCAGAAGTTCATGACACTTCTTGCAGGGAAAATTAACAGTTGCTACAGTAGGTCTTCATCATACCACTGTTTCATGAGCTGGAAACATGGTCTACTCCCAAGAGGTTGCTACTGTCTCTGCTTTAAAGTAACACTAATATGGTGCGTGACCACAAGTTGCCAAAGAGAAGTAACAGAAATGTGCGTGGGGTGTGTGTGTGTGTGTGTGTGCGTACCAGTGCATGAACCAGTGTGCGTCACAGGAGACAGGCAGTGGGAAGGGGGTTGCATTCATCACAGGTCTGAGCAGCTGATCCAACCCACACACAGTAGTCAGGGGAGCGGTATGCCCCTCCCCCCCCCTGACAGTCCGCTCCCACTCCTGATCCCTCATGGTGATTGGTTGCCTCACCCGCCACACTGATCCATTGTGATGTCAGGCAGTGGAGCAGCTAGTGGCCTGGTGGTAATTGTGCTGCAAACAGGAGCGGCACACAGGCCAAAAGAGCCAGATGACTGATCAGGGCCAGCGGAAGGTGGACGGAGAGGCGGAGGATGCTAATGGCTGGTCAAGCACCATGCAGGCACACTGTGCCCATGAGCCAATTTGAAAAAGGGAAGCAATCTAAAATATGTTTATCTTCTGTTCATTAAAGGGAGTGCAAGCTCTTCGGGTCAGAGCGGCATCCACGAGGGGTCGAAGCTCTGCAATGTTAAAACTCACTTTGGCACTTGTAAATCTGATGTTCACTGAAAGCAGTGGTTTTAACAGGGGACCCAGAGGCAGCCATAACCCAGAGGCAGCCACATTTCTCTGCGCACCGCTTTTTGAAAAGGCGGCATGACTCTCAAGACTCCTGCCCTGTGGTGAGAAGACCTTGCTCTTGCAATAATTAAGGCCTTGGGTTCACGTATTGAGTTTTTCCACAAAGACCAGGCCGATTCACCGCAAGGACAACTTAAGCCCAGTATTCAGTCCTTCCTTCCATCTCTCTCCTTTCCAGTGTGGATGCCGTGAGATTTTTTGAATTTTTTTTTTCACATTCCTTTCATTTCTGTAACATGCGCTGTGTTCTGATACTTCATTTATTTCTTTTACAGTGAAAGATTGCGCGGGAGAGCACTGGTGGCAGACTGCTGCGTGACCCTGCTCCTCCCCAGAGCAATTCCCCCAGCTTCTCCGACCAAGAGCGGCATTTCATGAAGAGAAGGCAAGTTTACTGTTGCCAACGGCGGAGTGTGTCTGCGTGAGTCTGCTGCGTCTGTGTGTGTGTGTGTGTGTGTGTGTGTGGGTAAGCAGGTGAGAGACTGTGAGAGAAAGTGCTTTCCTGTGCCTCTCCCTGGCTCTGAGATAACAGCTGGGCCAGAGAAGGGAAGAGAGAGAGAGAGGGAGAGAGAGAGAGAGAGAGAGACAACACAAAAAAGAGAGAAAAACAGTAGCAACTGCTTTCGTGACTCCTAGTACAGTTAATAGCCTGAGAAATTCTGTCACAAAGTATTGCTTTAGAGGCTCTAACGGAGAACTTCACGATGACTGGTGCAAAAGGGGAAAAGAGAGAGAGAGAGAGAGAAAGAGAGAGAGAAATGAAGTTAATGTTAGGAAATATGAGGACTGAAACGAACCTAAAATGCTAACCCAGACGCCAAAGTCTTGATACTCTAGTAGCCATTGATTGGATGGCAGTTAGCGTGCACAACTGTAGTCCAAGAAAACATGATTCTATTAAATCGACGATTGAGTCATTTTTCTTCCTTTGATTACAAGTGCTAAATGCAATGTGTTTGCTAAATTATGTATGACGTGTGTATCGTAGGCCTTCTCATTTTGGTACAGTAATGAGCAAGGAAAACATTTTCAATTGCAAAGTACAGCTCCAGATTACAGCCAGAAGAGGTCTGCTGACATAATGATCAGTTATTCAGCATGTGCTCTCTATAAGAAATGGCTCATGACTGCAGGCCATATCCACGAGGAGAGTGATTGCCCTCTGCTAAATCAATGGGCAGCAAATGAGATGGACAATACCCATTTCCTTTTCCTCTGTCCCTCACACTTATTACTCATGTAGCTGTCACGTTTCACTTTTTTAAATATACTTTAAATGCACCCTTTGTTTGTAAAACACTGACATGATTTCACCAGGAGAGCATGAGCATATTTGTCAGTAGAGACCACTCTGTGATTCTCTGAGCTGTAGCAGGATTCCTGCTCTGTTCAGGCCTATGCTGCTAAGCACTGGAAAAACTGTGCATCTTTTTAAACATGTCACTTTCTGACATCCGCTATAATACAGCAGTGTTTTCATGGATACATAGCCAGCTCTCTAGTCTCAGCGAGTCTGGAAAAAGGCAAGATACCTTTTCAACTCCAATACAACACCAGCAAAACATTATTAGAAATAAGCATCTCCGATCAAGAGTGCACGCATGATCTGCTAGAGTGTAGCATCTCCTAATGGCTCAGAAGCAGCTGGGAGAGAAAGAGGAGACCATATACATTTATGGGAGCCATAATCTAAATACGCAACAGAAGGGCTGGGGTTCAATCCGAGGTCTAGAGAGATGCCGTAATACGTTTTATAGGGTGCACGCCTATTTGCGTAATATAGGCAACTTTGAGTGATACCATTTCCAGTTTAATTTGGAGATGTGGAAACAAAACCATCCGTCATGAGCTTTTAAAAGTCACCGGGCGGCAAACGGCAGCAGGGTTCAGGAGCGTTGCTCGGAGCGTAAAGGCCACGGCGTAGCCAGGCCGTAAAGCAGCCCGCCACGCACACACACACACACAGCGAAGACTGATTCGAAGCTAGAACATGCTATGGCGGTGCACTCTGTGATTTACCACATCGAAATTGTAAACCAAGAGGTGTTGGTTTAAAAGGCTATTCAGGTAAAGTATTTGTTTATTTGGCTTCATAATGGTGCATTGTTTTTTCAATGCAAGCAAAACCCCAGTTTTCAATATTTCCACTATAGGACAGTCAGGAGAGTCACATCTAGTATCTTTTTGCCATCTAAGTTGGAATAATTGTGTCACATTGTGGACAGGAATTGTATGGGCTTATCAAAATAAATTTGATTTCAAGGTTTATTTTTTTCTTACATCATTTTCTTGGAGGATGTGTGTTTGTGTGCCATGCTTTTATAAACACTTGAAAATGACCTTCACAAAACACAAACAAACAAACAAACAAACAACCCTTCTTCTCCCAGGGAAACCATGCACTAATGGCAGATCAGTCTGGGCTTCAAGGTTGCCACTAGAACTAATACATTTAATCAAAATAGACACCAAAGGTTGACATCATTATTTATGTTAGTTTAGTAGACTTTTGAAAGGAAAACTAAATTTCCTGTTTCTCACAACGAACAGAAAACATGCGAAAATGCTTTAACATATAATGTATAATGTATATAATGTATTTTTTAAACTGTAAAATGATTATATACCATTCAAATGAATCAGTAGGCCAGTTGGGGCTCATGATTCCAGACATGTGAGCTTCAAGCCTCGGTAATTACAAACAAGACAATATTTGAACAAAGTAATTAATTAATCTGCTCTAATCAGATCAGATCACGACGAGCCTATTCAGCCGTGGCGGGAAATTACGGGAAAGACCTTTGTTCAACATCGCGGCTGGATAACTGAGACATTGAGGAATACATTTCATTGACTGGTTCCTGTTGGCGCGCTAGAAGCCCGTGGATGTTTCCTGCCTGGAGATGGAAGGCCGCGAGAAGCAGCCGAGCGGCATCACGCCTGCTTCCCAGCCGTGCAGCGCCAGCACATAAATCACCACAGGAACTGTCTCGGCGTGATAGAGTCAAATTATTATGGCTAAGCACACAAGTATGTGGAATGATTAAACTGTCTGGGCTGCAAGAGGAGATGGATGTATGATTAATCGCAGGCCTCTGTCGAACTGGACGGAGAATGCTGAACGGCGACTCCAACTTCCAGTGCTCGGGCTCCACGTGGGAGGAGAGCAGCGTAAAAATCACACCCCACTCACCTGCCCTGCTCCTGGGGTCTTGTGTGGACACGTTACCCCCCCCCCCCCCAAGCTCCTCTTGCTGGGCACGAGGATAATGCACTTGGTGATGTCGAGTATTTGGAAGAACATGGTAGAGAGAACTTTTTTGTTGTTGTTGTCATTGCACTTGTGATTTAAATGGGCAGGTTCTTAATTAAGCCTTTAAATATACTAGTGTCATGCCTTCTCTTCTTGATCTCAGTTCAGTTTCCTGGTGTTGAGTCATTAGCTATGTACGGCTCCCCGTGGGAGATGCTCAGTTCTTCGCTATATTTACTCATTTCAGCGCATTAATCAGTGGGACATTTGTGCCCCCACTGTACTCTTCACTTTATTGTAATGGTTTATGAATCACTTAAATCGTCTGTGGAGGATCCAACTTCGGAGTGGCTCTTAATGGGTTTTTAACTTGTGTTAAGACAGGAGTAATGGTGTCTTTCTATGCATAACCGTTAATAAAAGCTTTACTTAGTTCCTCTGTCTGTCCCTTGGCACTTTGTTTTCTATGTTTCGTTTCTTGTAATAGCACGGACTATAAAGAAACCGTTCAGATACAGGCAGCTAGGCTGTTAGGCAGTTCCTTCAGTTTATTTGTACAACACGCTGTAGTTACTTTAAAGACAAGCTTGTGAAATTGTCATAACAGTACTTGCAGTCATTCTTAGAATTTTGTTTATAATTTTGGATCTTCGGAGACTTGTTATGAGTAAAGAAACACATTTGATTAGATTTTGCACTGTAGCTATGATCTTAGGTGAGAGGCTGATCAGAGCACTCCTTCATCCAGATTAGAGCACTCATTAAGTGCAGTTTGGCAACACTGTCATGGTGTAGACCATGTGCTAAGAAAGGAATCTCAACAATAGCCTGAGATGACTACAAACATGTGACAGTAAGGCAGTAGATCAGCCCATCCGTCATTCCACCTGTCCATGTATCTATCTATTCATCAATCAGCCAAGACAAACACTGTCAACTTCTTGCAGTACAAAAGTTGTCTCCACTCTTTTCCTTGGCATTTTTGTCATTATGCTTTCACTCATTAAGAGGCTTGTTTTGCTGTTGTTGTTGTTTATTTAGAGCATTATGGCTGGAGATGCAAAAATATGACTGAGCAATGTTTTCATTCACACACATACTCAAGCACACACACACAACACACACACACACATATGGATCAGTTCTAAATTATATTAAAATAAAATACTTCCCATTTTGTGAGTAGTGATTCAAAATATCTTAGAATGAGAAAATAAATGAGCCAATTTCCATATTAGGTAGTTTTTGACATTAACATCTCCAAAATATACAGAGCTCGTCACATAATTTGACATGTCCATGAAGCTCTTGTGGTTCACTCATCTTCTTACTTCAGGGATCACAGCTACTTTTAGCATCGTCAATTATCCAGATCAACTTTCATTTCATGTGTTTTAGTAACAGGTTGAACATTAAGGAATTAAAGATACCAGTTAAATCAATTAGCATTAGCATTAATGATTTCTCTATTGGCATTCTGATACACCTGCATAATAAATTCATGGAAATGGCTCTGATTATTATTAATGGAGTGAATGTGTCATGCAGGTGGGCTTTCTGGCCCTTCACTATGTCCCTGATGATATTAAGAATTCTGCTAATCCGATTATAAAATATGGGGCTGGTTCCCTTTTAAGGACTACTAGTCAACAGGGAGACAAATTAGGATTATTAAATCAGACTCATTTTATCTTTTTTAGAATCTTAACCACAAAAAAATAAAATGATTTCCTCCCTTGCATAATCAGAAAGTCTTACTTTCTATTTTGTATGTCTTTTTTGTTCAAGTTTCTGTATTATGTTGCTGTAGCAAATAACCTTTAACCTCAGTGCCTCCGGATATTTGGGCTGCCTTTGGGCATCGCGCCCGTGCGGGTGAAAGTGCAAGGGCTAAGTTCATTAGATGTGCCTGATTTGCTTCTAATCAAGTTGCGCTTGCCTTATACCTTTAAGCGCCAATGCAAATCATAACCACTATGCAGTAGCACTGAGAAAGTGTTTCATTCTCTGGGGTGAAAGCCAAGCTTTTTTCCTGTTTCACAAAATGAACAAAGTAAATTGATTATAATGATGTGTTAAAACAGGACACTTTCAGCTCTGATGACAGAGTTCACTGAATGATGTTTGTGAGAACTGGAAGCTCCCTGTAGTTGCAGGAGGGAGCTATTGTGGCCCTGGCTCTGCTCTGATTGCTGTGGTTGGTGTGGCTTTGAGGGGTCACTGCTCCTGTCTCACACACCCCCTGTCTCACACTGTAATAGCCACTCTTTAGGCCTGTTCACACTCAGCCAGGCTTCACTCTTCTACTCTGAACACATCCAATTTCCCCATGGTGACTTACCTACCGCACACTTACCACGGCGCGATCCACTCTCCCATCTGCACAGTGTCTTTGGGTTACATTAGATTACCGCTCGAAAGCCTCCTTTTAGCCCTTTGAACCCTACTGGAGCCATCTGGTGCTGAATTCCAGCAGAACACCAACACTCCTGCTCCTGCCTCTGATAAGGGGAAAGTTCAGGCACCTGGCAACCTGGCTCCCACGTTTGAGGATTTTTTTTTTTCACCTTAAGCAAATGAGTTACGAAGCCAATGAGAGGTGACATGGAAGGAGGCGAGATAAGGCGGGCGAACAGAAATGCTGGAATGCAGGGTGCTGGTTTAACGGCTGGTGTCGGCCTCTGCGTTTGTGCACTGCGGCTGATGGGCCACGGGAGACTGGAGACAGCTTGCAGCTCTCTGTTTCATCTCATTTTCATAATCATAAGGCATCCTGGAGCTGCAGCAGTGCCAATATCATGTGGGCCACATTGGGGGAAAACATGATTATATTACTCTGTAAGTGTCCAGCCATGGCTGCGACTGGCACTGAATGGGCCTCCAAAAGGGAGACTGGAGAATTATAGAAATTGTATCAAATTTAGAAAAATGGACCCAATTCCATTTTTCTCCCACCCATCCCAACAATCTCTAGACTTGGCTTCGGTGAAAAAATGACACAATAATACAAAAAAGCTCAAATAGAAATACATTTCTGGACCAAATAATGATAAGGTAAGCAAAATATACATTATAGGGCTATTTCCTGCACATGTATGGGATGAACTGAAACATGATCTTACTTTGAGGTCTTCCCTTACATACGAAGGTCTGCAGTGATAGCTGTGGTCATTCTCCAGTAGGTACATCTCTCATGTGTGACGAGATACAGGAGGTTGTCCTTCAACTCAGTAGTCTCTAATGCAACACCGGCACATGAATATTTGATCTCATGTGACCGTGCAATGATGGTCATTGTCTGGCAGTTTATTAACTTAAGTTGATAAAAAAAAACCATTCCAACTGTCAAACTAATGTCACTAGCAGAACAAACTATATTAAAACCACATCTTAAATTATTTCACCAATAATGAAATATTTCATTAAACATTCTCTCCTGTAGCATTATCATTAGCTCATGTTAGCTTTCTATGCCAGATCATATTGTTCTGTGTGCCTTGGATCTTTAACGGTTTATTAACTTTATTGGAGAACCTTTGTAATAGTCCTGTGGTGTTGCTGATTCTTAATAAACGTACGCTATATGGCCAATAGCACGTGGAAACTGTCACGGTGACGCTCCCGGACCCCTCCTTTTGGGCGTGTGTTTACGTCGTCTATGTCCATATGTGTAGTTCCGTGGGTGTGTCGGTGTGGGTGTGTTCATCAGTCTCACCTGTGGCTCGTCTCGTCATCACCAGGAGATAGCGTTGTTCGTCTATTTAATGTGCGTTTTCGCAGTGTCTTGTGTCCATCTTTGTTTCAAGTGTTTGAGTGTAAAAGAGTATGTTGACTGTTCCGCTACTTCAAGTAGCTTGCTTGTGTAAATAAACAGTGATTGTTACGGCAGCTCTGTGGCGTCCAGCTCCAAAAATCCCTACCGTCACAGAAAGACGCGCCCGACGAACAGGATGCCTGGATACGTGAGGGGAAAAGCCAAGGCCAAGGGGAAGAACAAGAAGGGTGTGCGTCGAAGCGCCCCCTCTCACCCGGCTGTACCCCTTACCCGACTGGCTGCCAAGCGACAGCGATATATCCCCATTGTAGTGGGCGGCTTGACCGTGGGTCTTTCTCCCCCGGAGTATGAATTCGGGAATACGACTCGGATGAAGCCAGCCCCCTCCGTCTGCCTACTCGAGTCCACCGTGGACTACGGAGCAGAGGCCAGCCCACCTCCGTCGGTCTGCTCAGCTTCCACGCCGGATTACGGGCAGAGGCCAGCCCACCTCCGTCGGTCTGCTCAGAGTCAACAGCGGACTAGGAGTCCGAGGAGGAGGCGACTTCCCCTCCGTCTGGCGGTTCCGAGGGGACCGCGTCCATACTTGGAGGATCTGGAGGGATACGAGGAGAGCTCCGCCCCCTCGGAGTGCTCGATGAGGTCCGTAAAGGACCGAGAGGTGCGGCGGTCTCGCCAGGAGGAAAGCCACTCCCCCGCGCTAACTGATGTTAGCATGGCGAGCCCCGTGAGTGAATCCATGGAGGCCAGCATAGGGACTCCATCCCCCTTCCCAGCGGAGGAGGAGGCAATGGAGAACCAGGAGGAGGGGGCTAGATGCAGCTCAGCAGTGCCCGGCGGGGAGTGGCCAGCAGCGGGAGCACCGTCTTGGGGGCGGTGGGCAACCGAGGGGGAGACCACCGGGTGCAGCACCTGCCACGACAGGGCTGCAGACTCCGCCACTAACGGGGTTTCGATGTGGAGACCCAGGACTGCTGCAGCGATTGTGTCGCTACCTGTGTTTGTGTTTGTACCTATCGTTCTCCCTAATCCCTTTTTTCCCTCTCGTGCCATTTGTGTTTAATGTGCCGGTGTGTGTGTTCGTGCCTGTGTTTGTACCAGTGTCTAACGTGTTTTCCCCTGTTTTCCCAGGGAGGGTGTTCTGAGCGTCGTCGTGGTGGAGCCCCTCGCAGAGGAGTGACTCTCGCTGACCGAGGTTCCCTGCAGCCTGGGCCTGTCCGTGAGGTGGGTCCGGGGCGTGGCAGCTACGCTGGGCAACCCGGGACGGAGAGTTGCCCTTGGTGGGGGGCTCTGTCACGGTAACGCTCCCGGACCCCTCCTTTTGGGCGTGTGTTTACGTTGTCTATGTCCATATGTGTAGTTCCGTGGGTGTGTCGGTGTGGGTGTGTTCATCAGTCTCACCTGTGGCTCGTCTCGTCATCACCAGGAGATAGCGTTGTTCGCCTATTTAATGTGCGTTTTCGCAGTGTCTTGTGTCCATCTTTGTTTCAAGTGTTTGAGTGTAAAAGAGTATGTTGACTGTTCCGCTACTTCAAGTAGCTTGCTTGTGTAAATAAACAGTGATTGTTACGGCAGCTCTGTGGCGTCCTGCTCCAAAATCCCTACCGTCACAGAAAGACGCGCCGACGAACAGGATGCCTGGATACGTGAGGGGAAAAGCCAAGGCCAAGGGGAAGAAGAAGAAGGGTGTGCGTAGACGCGCACCCTCTCCCCGGCTGTACCCCTTACCCGACTGGCTGCCAAGCGACAGCGATATATCCCCATTGTAGTGGGCGGCTTGACCGTGGGTCTTTCTCCCCCGGAGTATGAATTCGGGGAATACGACTCGGATGAAGCCAGCCCCCCTCCGTCTGCCTACTCCGAGTCCACCGTGGACTACGGAGCAGAGGCCAGCCCACCTCCGTCGGTCTGCTCAGCTTCCACGCCGGATTACGGGGCAGAGGCCAGCCCACCTCCGTCGGTCTGCTCAGAGTCAACAGCGGACTAGGAGTCCGAGGAGGAGGCGACTTCCCCTCCGTCTGGCGGTTCCGAGGGGACCGCGTCATACTTGGAGGATCTGGAGGGATACGAGGAGAGCTCCGCCCCCTCGGAGTGCTCGATGAGGTCCGTAAAGGACCGAGAGGTGCGGCGGTCTCGCCAGGAGGAAAGCCACTCCCCCGCGCTAACTGATGTTAGCATGGCGAGCCCCGTGAGTGAATCCATGGAGGCCAGCATAGGGACTCCATCCCCCTTCCCAGCGGAGGAGGAGGCAATGGAGAACCAGGAGGAGGGGGCTAGACGCAGCTCAGCAGTGCCCGGCGGGGAGTGGCCAGCAGCGGGAGCACCGTCTTGGGGGAGGAGAGTGCCTGCCAAACCCAGGGGAGGCAAAGGCTCCCCCATGGCGGACAAAGGGACTGCGCAAGCTCCGGGGGAACCTCGAGGCGGGGCGCAGCCGAGGGATCCCGGTGGGCAACCGAGGGGGAGACCACCGGGTGCAGCACCTGCCACGACAGGGCTGCAGACTCCGCCACTAACGGGGTTTCCGATGTGGAGACCCGGGACTGCTCCAGCGATTGTGTCGCTACCTGTGTTTGTGTTTGTACCTATCGTTCTCCCTAATCCCTTTTTCCCTCTCGTGCCATTTGTGTTTAATGTGCCAGTGTGTGTGTTCGTGCCTGTGTTTGTACCAGTGTCTAACGTGTTTTCCCCTGTTTTCCCAGGGAGGGTGTTCTGAGCGTCGTCGTGGTGGAGCCCCTCGCAGAGGAGTGACTCTCGCTGACCGAGGTTCCCTGCAGCCTGGGCCTGTCCGTGAGGTGGGTCCGGGGCGTGGCAGCTACGCTGGGCAACCCGGGACGGAGAGTTGCCCTTGGTGGGGGGCTCTGTCACGGTAACGCTCCCGGACCCCTCCTTTTGGGCGTGTGTTTACGTTGTCTATGTCCATATGTGTAGTTCCGTGGGTGTGTCGGTGTGGGTGTGTTCATCAGTCTCACCTGTGGCTCGTCTCGTCATCACCAGGAGATAGCGTTGTTCGTCTATTTAATGTGCGTTTACGCAGTGTCTTGTGCGCGTCTTTGTTTCAAGTGTTTGAGTGTAAAAGAGTATGTTGAATGTTCCGCTACTTCAAGTAGCGTGCTTGTGTAAATAAACAGTGATTGTTACGGCAGCTCTGTGGCGTCCTGCTCCAAAATCCCTACCGTCACAGAAACGCCTCCTAATGATTGTTTAAGTGTTTCAGCCAGACCATTTGCTATTGTATAAAAGCTCATAGTCATGCAGTGACCAGAGATAAACACAGGTACTAGAAATCCTTCTTATTGAAAACCTCAGTGACTTTAAAAACGGCACTATCAGAGGATGCCACATTTGCAACAAGTCACTTCATGACATTTCTGCTCTGCTAGATCTGCCCTGGTCACCTATAAGTGCTGTTCTTGTGAAACAGAAGAGGCCAGGAACAACAACAGCTCAGCCACAAAGCAGTAGACCACGTAAACTCACCGAGCGCTGAGGGGTATGGTGCATAGCAATGACCTATGACCTCCATCGTATCACTCCCTGCAGAGTTCCGGTCGATCTCTTGAGGCAACCTCATCCCAAGAACTGTGTGTTGGCAGCTACAGGAAATGGTTTCCATGGCTAAGCAGCCACACACACGCCTAAAATCAGTAGGCGCAATGCCAAGAGTCAGCTGGAATTGAATGAAGCCACCACTGGACTGTGGAGCAGAGCAAACGTCTTCACTGCAGTGATGAATCGCGCTTCATTATCTGGCAGTCTGATTAACAAATTTGGATTTAGTGGACGCCAGGAGAGTCTGGTGGAGGAGCGATAATGATCTGTGGCTGATTTTGGTCTCATTACTGCTAGTAAAGGGTAATATTAATGCTATAGCGCACAAAGACATTTTAGAGAATTTTATGCTTCTAGATTTGTGGTAAGAGGGGGGCAGGGAGTAGGGGGTAGGGGGTAGGGGGTAGGTACTTTCCTGCTCCAGTATGACTCTGCCCCACACACAAAGAGAACTGAATGAAGACATGGTGTGACGAGTTTGGTCTGGAGGAATGCCTGCGTCCTACACTGGGCCATGACATCACCCCCCCCCCCCCCCAGAAATCCCATGGGATGAACTGGAATGTTTATTCTGAGCAGGTCCTATACCAGTGTCCTTAAAAGGGGGGAGGGGGAAGGGAACCCTTATCAATGCCCATGATTATATGATGACATACATTTGGATAGATAGTGTATCTATTACCTGTGATGTGTTATGGAAGTGGTTGCACACAAAAAATTGCAAATATATATATATATATATATATATATATATATATATATATATATATATATATATATATTTTTTTTTTTTTTTTATATATAAATACACACAGTACATATGTAAATGAGGAAAAGTATCTGAACCACAGCTGCAGTGGTAAAGTCAGGTAGGTAAAAGACTCAGGTAAACGTCAGGTAATCAATTAAGCAGACCAATCAGATGAGACATCCTTGGAGTAGAACTTGAGCCACACTCATTAAACGGGAGAGGAAACCAACCAAACCACTGTGGTGCCAAAGCATAAAACACACAGGTCAACAATGCCGAGAGGAAAGGAGACATCTGAGGACATCAGGAAGAAGATGGTGACATCCCACCAGACTGGGGAACACTACAGGACCGTTTCTAAGAAGCAGGTAAAGGCCAAACCCACATATCACCTCCAGAGAGTTGCAGACCTCTTCTGGGATAAATGTACATGCGTCTACAATCAGGTGAAAAATCAATAGACATGGCGTTCATGGGAGAGTTGCTAGAAGGAAACCCGTTTAAACTTTGCCAAAGAGCACTTGGACAAACTAGAGGCTTTCTGGAAGTCCAGTCTCTGGACCTATGAGTCCAAAATTTAATTATTTGGCCACAACCACAGACACCATGTTTGGAGAAAAGTCAACACTGCATATAAAGAGAAGAACTGCCTCCCAACAGTGAAACATGGTGGTGGAAATGTGAAGGTCTGGGCCTGCTTTTCTGCCTCCAAACCTGGACGATTCCATATTATCCAGGGAACCATCAATTTCCAGGCCTTTCAGCAAATTGTTCACCAAAATCTCCTGCCATCAGTCATAGAGCTGAAGCTGGGATTATGCAACAAGACCCAAGGCATTCCAGCTAACTACCAAGGAACGGCTTAAGAGAAAGAAGATCTGCACTCTGGATTGGCCCAGTCAAAGTCCAGTCCACGATCCCATAGAAATGCTGTGGCAAGATCTAAAGCAGGTGGTGCGTGCCAGATGTCCCTCCACCCTCTCTCAGCTGGTGGAGTTCTGCAAGGAGAAGTGAGCAAACATCCCAAAAGGCAGATGTAAGACACTCGTTTGTGTTTAAAGAAGATGTTTAGTTGAAGTAATGGCTGCAAAAGGAGGTGCCCCAAGCTATTAGCTAAACGAGTTCACATACTTCTGCCCTTGGCAGATTTTCAGTTTTTTGAGAGAGAAATTACTTTTGTTGAATAATATTTGTAATAATGAAAATTACTTTTGTTGAATTTTTATATATCTGCGTTTCCCATACATATAATGCATGTGTGTGAAAATATAGCATGAATGTATCTTTGGTGATTTTTCCTTCTCCAAAGTGTTTCAAGAATAAAATTATATACAGTTGCTCAAGAAGCACTTTTTGTAGGGCCACGTTGTATGGCATGTGTGCTTGCTGTAAACGTTTCCATCATAAGGCACAGAGAAACCAACCTCCTTCCCTATGATAAAAAGCTCAGCATCTGTACAGGCAGGGGTTTGTGGACACACATTTGCACTCACTAGAAAGCAGCAGCAAGATAGATGTATTCAATCGAGCACTAAATTGGAGCTACGGTGGGGAGCGTAACCGTCAACACATCGATTCAGCACTGTTGGCCAGATATGGCAGGCCAGTGTTCTCAAGGGCCCCTGGGAGCCAGCAATATATATGCAGAAAATTGGAAATCAATGCAGGTTTATAATCATAGCAGAAGTAATACTGTTTAAGCAATTAAAGAAAATGGCAGCCGTCATTTTATTAAAGGTTGAGCTGTTCAAGTGAGTGGTTGAGTCTGTATGCTCTACCACGCTAGGAGCCATGAACAGCGGAAGAGACCTTCATTGGCCATGTGCATGGTGCTGACAGTGGGTTTAAATGGCATCCGCAAGGTTTTAGATATGTTTTAAGTAGTCACAAAACAAACAAATATATAAATGTATTATTAATGTGGTTAAAGTATCCAAAATTCACTAGAGATATGCTGCTGATTAATCCAAACCTTTGGTGTTTGAGCATCACCACTTGTGGAATATGTGAAATAGGTCATAAATATCTGCAACCTCACATTTGCATGGCTTCCCTAGACCAATTCTGTAAATCACTGCACAGAAGAAATGCAGCACTATGCCACTTACTGTGCAGGTAGATGTATGGTGCTTATCTGGTCCTGAGGTGGACACACCAAGCACATCACAGCGCAAACCTGGTTACTCTAGGTCACGTTACACTGACATTACCAGTGAGTATATGGCTCAGCATGCCTATATGATTTCAACAGAATGACATCACTCATACGGTGTGTGTTCGGGACGTGTCGGTACTTACTTGTATATTTCTCATTTGTATATCAGCTTTATGACCCTTGTGCTGCAGGTCTGTGTTTTTATACTATATCGTACCTGATTCTGCTCAGCTTTGGCCATTTGTAAATGAATCCAATCAACACGGAAACACTAAGCTCTGCAGTGTTGCATTTCCTCGGGGTTTGAAAAGCACTGCTGAGTGGAACAGCTCCACTGTTACCTGTTCGTTCTGTAAATTCTTTTTTTTTAATTGACAAGACGTCAGTCGAGCTTTTGAAAAGTTGCTTTTAGAAAATCCACTAAGGACAGTGAAGATAATACAGTACAAAAAATTGGTTATTTTCTTGACTGACACAAATCTAGAATCAGTTCATTTAACCAAAATATTTAAATACTGAAAACTGCAATATTTAAAAAGTGTAAATATGCATAGCTTTAGTCCAGGTACAGTTAATGAATTGTTTTTGGTGCATAGTGTAGTCCAATATATTTGATCAGAACAATTCACACGTCTGAATATGTGTAGCTGAGTCAACAGTATTTACAAAGAATAGAAATACATAAACAATAAAAGCTTTTGGAAGGCTTTGTCTCAAATTAGATTGTAATTTGGGGTTATGGTCTGATATGCAGTCATTCCTCAACACAGGACACCAGTTATGGTGTAATGTAAGAACAACAACAAAAAACAAACAAAAAAAACACACCCCCTGAAAAAGGTCTAATGCAGATTATGAATTCATCACAATCTTAGCAGATGAGATGTGATTGTGCGTATTCTTGTCTTATTTTGCAGAGAATACAATTTAACTGCTGCGTGGCAAGCTTTAATGGATAAATGGTTTAGGTTTGGTGACAGTTTTCTTATTTCCCTTTTGCTCAAAGGGATCTCTTAAGCTAATTTAAATATGGCAGTCTTGGAGTAAATGTGTTTGGGGAAATGTCATTTTTAATTAAATCCTAGGCCCTTAAAGATAAACAGACATTAATTTCACCTGGGGCATGTAGTTGTGCAGAGCCAAAGTAACATGTTGTATGTCTGTCATGGCCAATGATATGAACTAATGATATGAACTCTGACAAGCTTCATATTTGTCACACTAGAGAGAAAAAATTGCACATGACATTGATCCAGAAATTAGATCCAGTATTAGAAGTAGCAATATTACAGGTGATGTGTCTAGCAGTTACGAGTAACATAATGCTGATGCAATGTGATTTTAATACAAACCGTTATTGGCTGGACATCATCTATCATATGTTTATTTCACATTTATACTTATTTGGATCCTCCATTTTTTCAACATGACCTGGCTAGAACATTTGGGAAAATACGTGTCATATCAGTAGAAATGATTTTATATCCATCATTTTAACAGGATAAGCTAAAGTAGGTGGATATCCTTCTAGCTATGATACAGCTCATCTTTGACTGCTGAAATGTTATCTCACATTAAAATCTATAGACTATATCATATTTAACATTTTTTATATATATGAGATGCATGCATTTCTGGTAGCCTCTGTTACACTCCTAGGAATTCATATTATTATTGCTCTATCAATAGCCTGTATTATTGTTCTACATTAATGTGGTAGTGTTCCTTCACTTCGTTTTGGAGGTTTCTTGATTGTTGTGAATTATTGCACACATTTTCTCTCATGCTTTAAAAATAGTAAAATAATTTTGTTGTTGTTGTTCTGACATTAAGTAACCTACTTAAGTATTTTTCAGCATCTAAAGTGCATGATCCTTCCCAGTGGACTTGGTCCAAAGAAAGATGCAAAAAAATCACTGCTGTCCCAACAGTGTTGTCCTAGTATACCTTGGGAATAGGCCAAAATTGCTATCTTAAACTCACTGTCAAATTTTGGGGACATTTTTGTTCCACGGTACGGTGTAAATAATGTCTGTTTTAGTCGGCCAGCCTAATCCACACGCCACAGAATAAGAAAGAACACGCTCTTACTCTCCCGCGCACATGCGTTTGTCCGAATCCACTGATTCGTCGGTTTCCGTATTTTTCCGTACACAATTTCCGCCTCCATTTTGTCGTCTTGTGTGAGGTTGGCAAAGCGCAAGAATTACAGGACTGTTAGCTAACTGGGTCGTTGAGGAAAAAAACAATCCAGTAATGGACGGGTAAGTGTACTTGTTATTACGTTTTTTAAAGCAAAAAAAAGATTTTATACGTGAACAAGTATAATCTGTTCTCGCATCTAGCGATTTATTACTTTTGTAGCCAGCTACATTTACCTCCGCTTATGGCGCTTCCTAGCATGCTAAGCTAAGCTGGCTAACCCATTGAATCTCCGAGCCAGTTAACCGCTAGCAAGCTTGAAAGTACAAACGCTTAAGTTTAATGTATTTCACAAAATATACTCTGGGTTGTGTAACCACTTCAATTAAACAAATTTAATTTGCTATAGTCTATATTTACATGGTATGTGGAGTTGGCTAGCCAGCTAACTAGCTGGCTGAGCTGTGTTCGCCTGTTAGCATGTAGCCCCTGGACGGAAAGGTGTGTCGCCAGGGAAACCTTTTGTTTGTCGTTGCTTGTTTATTAGACGGCTCAATTCTCATATGTGCTCTTCAAATTTAATAAAACGCCAAATGATAACTGAACTGCGACTGCTTATTAACGCCCTGGTTCCATTTTGTCACGGTTAACTTGCTGCTTATTCAACGAGCTATCGAAAAATGAGCTAGCACGGCCAGGTAGCTAAAGTGCTCGTGTATTTAGTGCGACTAGCTGGCTGATCACTAGATGTCTAGCCACTCGTGTTGCTTTATGCTACAACGCTAGCTAACCAGTTAAACTGGCCAAAATGTAGCATGGACTTCACGTTAGGTTGTAGCTGGCAGATTCTTGGGCAAAAAAACAAATTAAATATTCCATAGCTAGCAAAAAAGGAGCACAGGAAACTCGTAGGAATACATAGGCGGTCGAGTGTGTCGTCAGTGTATTTTTGTTTATATTTATTTGAGCGTTTTGTTTAATACTACTGGATGTGCGAATTGGTAGCAATTGTTAGCTACCTATCTTAAGTTGTTTTTTTACACAATAAGTTAACTTGCAAGAGAAGGTCAGGGCCTGTGTACATTTGAATGTAATGGTACAGTCCGGCTCTGTACTGTTATATTTATTCACATACTTTATAATAACGGTTTAACGCAAATGTCAGTCTGACTACATTATTCACCCCCTGTGTTTGCTGATAGCATGCGAGCTAAGCTGGCCCTTTTCAGTCTCACCTATGCGGCCTGTGTTTTCTCACTGGCCACATGTTAATAAGATTAACTACGATTCTGCGAAACAAATGAAACCTTGCTAAATCAGCTTCTTATTAACATTACCTGTCTTTTATGTTATTAACCAGTTCGATCATGCTTTTCTTTTTCCAGCATCAGTGACGTTGCAGTTGGTGTAAAGGTAAGCCTTGTCCTCATTCTCCTTTAAAACCATATACCTGATGGATTTCTATGGCATGTTTGTGCTATTCATAACACGGGTCTTACAAAGCATTTTCATCAGAATGTGTAAGCTTGTTGTCATAAAGGCTTAATACTTTGATCATCCTTTATAACAAAATAGAACCAGATAATCTGTTGCCATTCTGATTGCAATTTTGTGGTCTAAATTAGGGTGCCGTGGGGTGGTATGTTGCATTACTTTTTGACCGTTTAAAAGTTCTCTTATTTGTATTCATATAATACAAAGCACAATATCAGCAACAGTCTTGATTTTTTTTTCAGGTAAAACATTTTATTGAGTAGATTCATTTTAAAAGGTCACTTTTCTGTGAAACCATGTTTTGTAGCCAAATCAGATCTTGACTTTAACAGTAACTTTTATACAACTGTTGTTTCTTCACTGTATATGCATGTTTTGTTTTCCACCAAGACAACAGCCTTGCTTTTAATCCATGACTTTTTCCACTGTGCAGTTATGAAACAGTAGCAAGGCCTGAAGGAACCACAACAGAAATTTAATCCTGTTAACATAACAGATATTGGGTTTCTTGGGCATCTGTTTGAGCTGGTAATCAGAGAGATGGCACATGCTTGTATAGTTCAAAAGATGCCGTTTTGTATTAGCTTCACTTAACCCTTTGCCGTATTTTATCTTTCAACTTTTGTTAAGGAAAAGTGAGACCTCTGTGGCTTTTGCTGAGACTCAATGAGAGGATATACACTTAACTTTAAGGTCTTTATGCTTTGTGCTCAGTTCAGCATTCTAGGTCAATTGTTTGCCAGAAACAAACCGTCTTGTCTGACGACCATATTACAGGTGGATAAAATATTACTTGCACAGAATTTCAAGCCACATGTTTTCCTCCATAATTACAACAGAAGTCACACCATGTATCATTAGCAGTCTGGAGTGTGGCATGATTTATATGTTTGTCAGTGATGAGTGTCCCTCAATTACACCAATGCCAATGATGCTTATTGGTAAAAAAAAATAAATAAAGAGGATTGTTAAAAGTGGAAAAGTTTTATATGTACATTCATGGGATAGATAACATTTACAGTTGATAAGTGACCAATAGGTTGAAAACCTTTCATAATTACTAGTAAGTAATTTAATGAGGGTAGAATTCAGTGAGGGCTTGTCTGGGTAGAAGGCAGTGGCCATGTCGGCATGGTTAAATCTAATTTCCTCACTGTTCAATCTTTCCAGTGTAGCTCTCTTTTTTTTTTTGCCAAAATCAAAGAAAAACTCAGCAAATGTGCTGTCATTTAAGTGATTCCTCTGAGAGTCATGTTGAGAGGAAGGTCTATATACTCATCTATCAAAATGGTTTGTGAAAGACATTTTCACCAGATAATGACGATCTTGGCAAGTGATGGTTTATTTGTCTCCTTCTTTTTGGAGAGGTTAGGTGTTGGTAGTATTATCATTTGGGATTGAGGTACCCTATTGGTTTACTGGTAACATGGTTGCACACGGTAAACTACACTTGTATTTGGGGAAATAGTTTTTTGCTTTGTTTACATATCCTATTTTGTTGAACTGTATGATGTCCCTTAGAAAACGGAGACAAATAAGCCATAGGCAACCGGAGAATAATTTGTTTTTTGAATGGATAGAGGATTGCCAAAACCATTAAAGTTTATTATTTGATCTTCAGTGGCTGATATTTTTGTCATTGAAAGAATAAAGGAGATTTAGAATGTGTCCTTTGGATATTTGATGCAGGGCAACCTCAAGTTCCCATCTCCGGCTTTCATAATATTAGACTGTCAGTAATTGAATGGGGCTTGTTTATGTCTAAGATGGTTAGGACAAAACTTGTTCTTTCCAGAAATGCTCACTGATGGCAGATCTCCTAACTCAGTTTGTGTTCAACCAACAGCATTTTCCCTCCTTCAAAATGACGTTAACCCATTTGTGTGCGGATATTTATTTATTTATTTAAGTATTTTAATAGCATTTATTGTTTTCAGTTCCGTCTTTCAGACATTTTTGTTCATTTAATTTTGATGTCATGTTTGACTAAGGCACAGTGTGATGGGGGAAACAATCATATATCCACTTAAGCCACATTTGTCATCTCTGACAAACATGAGAGAAAAGGGAATTTTATTCCCCGTTTTCTCAAAACATTAATGCGAGGTGCATCAGTGCTTTTGGCTACCCCTGCCTTTAAAGAAAGCTAGATGAAAAGCCTAGAGTAATGGGTTTAGTTGGGATTAAGTATTGAACAAAAAGTAAGAATTTGATTAATCCCACAGTCTCTTTATACACAAGCTCTGCAGTCATTGGACTTAACCGTAAGTGTTATAAAGAGGAATTGTGTCCCAACTCCACGGTGGCCATATTGGGAAGCTGGTAGAATGTGTGGTTTATGGGTTGCACCATTGGCTAATGTCCTTTCAAGTCACTTTTCGCTCTACTCTGTGCATCTGGTGGGCCATTGCTCCACACACACATTGGGTTGTTTAGGAAACTTGGGTAATTTGGGATGAGATGACAAACCATGATATCCGGTTCTGCAAGATTAAAACAGCGCGTGCGAAAAAAAGGCAAAAAAGCTTTATGCGTACTGGTTTCTCACGCAGACCTTAGTGAAGTGCATTTTGCAGTATCTTGAACACGGGAATTGTCTTAATTTGCACACAGTTTTGATATCTAATGTTTTTCTTTGCTTTAGAGAGGATCAGATGAGCTGTTGTCCAGCAGCATGTACAACAGTCCCAATTCGGGGATGAGCAGTATCAGTGGTAAGCAGAGCCTCCCTCTCTCTGTTTGGAACTACATTTACATACATTTTCTCCGCTCCCAGCTGCGTTAAAAGAAATCAGCGGATTATGTTGCAGAGCATTGTGTTAGCAGAGCTGATATTCTAGAAGGATAGCTTATAGCTTCTGAGTAACCTCGTACTGCTTTGTAGGTGGGCACCCACACGTTCTAACATGTGCCTGGAATTGTGATCGTGCGTTGCGCATCTTATTATGGCTACTCAGAAAAAATGTTTTGTGTGAGCTCTTCTGAGAACAACATGCTGTTGTTCAGTTTAGGAAACTTTTTGATACAAAGACATTCACTTAATCATCCTAATAAGGATCCAGAAATATCAAGAATATTGTGTGTGTATGTGTGTGTGTGTGTGTGTGTGTGTGTGTGTGTGTGTATATATATGTATAAATCCATATTTTGCTTGGTCATCTTCACGGAGGGTTTTAGACTCCAGTATACTGACACACAAGGCATTTAGTGTCCTTCATTCTTAATCATAAGCAAATTGTACGATTGTGTGTAACAAAAGGGGCAAAACGTCCGTGTGGTTTTTGCCATTACTCTGTTAGATGGAACATCCAATGGAAGTGACAGTAAAAAACTGAGAGTTGAAGAAAGAGTCGGAGACGCGCCGCCGTCCCGTGTGCTGCACATCAGGAAACTCCCCAGTGAAGTCACAGAAACGGAGATCATTGCTTTAGGGCTGCCGTTTGGAAAGGTCACCAATATCCTCACCCTGAAAGGCAAGAACCAGGTGAGCGGCAGAGCTGTTTGTCTTTTGAATGTGCCATAATGTTTAATAATGGGCAGATGTTGCTCATCTATCTTATCTCGCGTTATTCTAAAGCACAAATGCGTCTCGCTTTATAATGTTGCTCTGTGCAGGCATTTCTAGAGCTGAGCACAGAGGAGGCAGCCATCACCATGGTGAACTACTACTCTGCTGTTACACCACATGTCCGAAACGTCCCTGTCTTCATACAGTATTCCAATCACAAGGAGCTCAAAACCGACAATGCAAATCAGGTAGCGAAAAAAGACTCCACAAACACCAGAGCCCCACTGTAGAGCTTTAGACGACCAAGGCTGGTCCGGCCCGTCGCCTGTTCTGAAACGCTGAGTTTGCGTGCTGTGTTTTCAGTCCGGCGGTACCCCCACGTCAGGGTCCAGCGACGGTACCGTCACATCACCCTCCAGTCCAGTGCTGAGGATCATCATCGACAACATGTTCTACCCTGTCACTCTGGATGTACTGCAACAGGTAGGCACCTCGCACACCTGTGGCAAACAGGGTGTGATTACATTGGTGAGTGATGGTGATGGGTAATTTTGAAAGATAGATATGCGCGTTGGAGGGGGGGGGGATCTTGGTTATAATAGTTTATAATGTATAAAAAAAAAATACATACACTGCTGATAATGTGGAGCTGCATATTTTTTTGTTCAGTATGGTTTCTTGGTTTCTGCACCTGCCTATTACATTTGGGAGAAAGTTATCAGGTTATCAGTAATGTTAGTATGTTTTATTTTTGTTGATGCAGCCTGTGTGTGGGCCTGTAGTAAGTGACTATTATGAACAGGCATATATATCCCTCAGTTATTGGTTATTGGTTTCTGTTTATTTATTTAGTGAATTAGATTTTTGTGATTGTATTAAGTCAATGAACAATGAACTGTTGATATTTGTATCACTCTGGCTATTTTCATGTAGCTCGTGTAGTTTATTGCAGTATTATTTTGCAGTGGATCTACAATATAAAACTGTAATGTAGGTGGTTTTGCACTTGAACACGTTAGCAAGGATTATAATTGCTCTGTTGATCTTCAAAGATCATGTGTTGCTCTTTGGAAGTTCAGTGAGAAACTTTCCTCCAGCCCACTGTGAAGCTGCTCATGTTGTACACACCTGCAGCATATTTATCTAAAGGCTCTGTAGTGCTTCTGCTAAGTTGAAAAATAAATGTTATTAATTGCATTTTATTATTGCGTTAGTAGTTTCCGCCTCATGCTTAATGCATTTTATATACGGATTATAGTGTGTAAAACCATATCAGTAATTGAAATCAGTCACTGCAAGGTGTTACTTGGTCGTTATTGGCACAGAAAGTCCATAAGTGCATTCTGTATTCTGCGTTCACCAGTGTTTATTCACCACAATTCCTCTTCATCCGTGAGACATGCAATTTTTTTTACAAATGACTGAAGTTTGTGCCTTCAGTACATTCTGATGTTTGTCTCATCTTTATTGTAATTCTGTTTTTTTATATGTTTTTCTCCCTTTTTTGTTGATAGATCTTCTCAATTCTCTCCTTTCTCTGTCAATAGATCTTCTCAAAGTTTGGCACAGTCATGAAAATCATCACATTCACAAAGAACAATCAGTTTCAGGCCTTGCTACAGTACAATGATGCAACTAGCGCACAGCAAGCCAAAGTGGTGAGTGTTACATCTATCGGCGTCCATGATCAACGTGCCGTGAGTGAACAGGCAGCACCCCTGATGAGATCTCTTAAAATAATCCCTGTGCTCTGTCTCAGGCACTTGACGGTCAGAACATATATAACGCCTGCTGTACGCTCCGCATAGACTACTCCAAACTTGTCAACCTGAATGTGAAGTACAATAATGATAAGAGCAGGGATTACACCAGACCAGAGCTACCTGCAGGGGACGGCCAGCCCGCTGTAGACCCTGCTGTGGCTGCAGCCTTTAGCAAGGACTCGAACTCCCTGCTCGGTAAGATACCAGGTATCTCCCTCTTTTTTTTTCTTCTCTTTCTATATGTCTGTGTGGGCTTGGGGACTTGTCTCTGATTTTTTTCAGAGTTGCGTATGTCTGTAAATATAGTTCGGTCAAAAACGTTAAAATGTTGTTTGTGCAAAAAATAACGTACAAACTTCATGATTATGACCATATGACCAGAGTTGTGATTGATCGGTTTAAAAAATGTATGAAAACCGTTTAAGCAGTTCACCCTATGGAAGAAATGAACTGCCAGTACATGGGTGACTCCTAATTAACATGCGTTTGCTCTCAGGCTACATGGAATGTTGTGTAGATATGCTTTTTTTTTTTTACGATGCAGTTGACCTTTTGGTTGTGATCTGTTCATAAGGTCTCTTAATTCAAATATCTGACATTTCCCCAGTGACATTCAAACAAGTTTATATTAAGCTTGTTACTGAAAATACCACCCCCATACCAAACTTCCTTTTAGCTAAATCTATGAATATATTTTACTTAATAGTAACATTGTTTCTCATAACATCCCCGAAACGACACGTCGGCTTTGCAACATTGTTTCGAATCAAAAACTTTTGAAAAGGAGTGTTGATCGGAACCAAAAGGTTGAAGTTGACCTGTGCCGCTGCCCTCAGCAGCGCCCCCTCTGACCCTCTGGTGTAATTGCAGGTGCTCTGAGCCCCCTGAGTGCGGCGGCGGCGGCGGCGGCGGCTGCAGGGAGGGTAGCTCTGTCCGGGCACTCGGGCGCCAGCGGAGTCCTTCTGGTCAGCAACCTCAACGAAGAGGTAAGTCCTTCAAGCGCCGTGTTCAGTCCTGCCCTCCATTACCTTCCAGAGTTGGTGTCTCTTGTGTTGCCTTTTACTCGTGCCATTTTTCAGTGTGTTCATGTTTATTTTGATAACCGTAAAGTACAACGGATGAGCTAAATGCCCCGAGGCAGGTTGGATTTGCATCTGTTTGGTTGGTTTCCTCATGCGCCGTAAACCTGAGCACTAAGGGGTTTTTTTTTTTTTTTGCTCGAGTTTTTGCCTTTGGGATGTCAGAACATGACAGCCCACTTTCATAGTTTTAAGTAATTAAATCACGTTGCCCAGGACCTTTTTATGTTTTGTCTAACAGTGTCTAATTGGCAGTACTGAGAATTCAACAAAATGTTTGGTGTGGGATGATAACAGTAATTCAAAAACTATTAGTTAATATTTTCACAAACTTTGCTAATCAGCTCTTTGCTTGCATGTGTCTGCCTGTATCTGTCTTCCAAAAGTTATTTCTGCCCTAATAAATTACCTATGGCCCTGTCCTTATGTTTTGCTGTTTCTCAAACCTGGTCATTGTCTCTAACTTTCTCTCTTTCTTTCTCTCTCTCTCTATCCACCTGCTTTCTGCTATATTTATCTGAAAGTGGTTAAATGTTGGCGTTAAATGTTTGTCTAAGCTTTGCTCTCTCCTGGCCTTCTGGCACTTTTGAAACCGAGCACATGTATGAAATAAAAATGGTAACTCATCTGTCTTATGAGAAGTCTCTGAATGTTAATGTGGCTCTCCGATTTTGGTAATTCCGTTGAGTGTTTTTGCCAGGTCGGCCGTGGCTTTCTCTGTTCACACCATAACTTTGAAAGGTGGTTTTGTTTGTCTACCCCAGCATGGCCATCACAGGGTATTTGGGCCATACTGCAGTGCACGACTGTGAACAGTTTACTTGCTTTCCAAGTCTGCCATGCTTATCCTGAACTTATGTCTGCTGCATGCTTTTTTCCCTCATGATGTTATTGTTATCATTACTAGATGCTTTTTTAATTTGAAATGAATGTATCTTACCCTAATATTGGGTGACTACATTGGCACAATTATTTGCTGTTTAAACTAGAATTGCATAGAGCAGCCATTTTCTGACCAAACTCCTGCATTTCCTGTGTACTGACCTGTATTATATATTTTTTGTCCCCCCCCCACTCTTGTTTTGTTTTTGTTTTTTTTTATTATTCTGCATTTGTCTCCCTCCCCCTCCCCTCCCCATCATTCCCTGTTTTCTCCCCTATCTACCCCTCTATATCTCTCTAAATCCCTCTCTTCTCATCCCCACGTCTCCCCCCCCCCAATCCTGCCCTGCCCTGACCACACCTCACTGTTCATGCTCTGTGCTTGAACAAATATGTTCCTCGGATGAACTTGCCCCCAATTAACTGCCTTGAACCATGATCCATGACCACCTCACCATTCTGCGGGAAACCACCCTCCGTTATGGATGATCTGTTCATCTCCGCTCTTCCTCGACTCTTCTCTCTACCTGTCTCACGCTGCTTGCTCTTCTCTCCTTCTAAAGATGGTTACGCCCCAAAGTCTGTTTACCCTCTTCGGTATGTTCTTGTTAGCACTCTACCTTCTTTTGTTTTTTAGTTTTTGATTTTTATTTTGGATTTTCCCCCTATTTTTACTTGCTCTTTTTATTTGACGTTCACCTCTGTTGGCTTTTAAATTGCTAGTTTTTATTTGTATTCATTTTTATTTTTTAGTTTATTTCCCCCCTTTTCCCTCTTTCTCTCATAGTGCTTTTGTATTTAATTTAATGCATGCATATGTTTTTGCATGTGCGATCACCCCAGAGCTTAATTTTAAAATTATTTTGAGGGTATTCCAGAAACCTCTCGCTTCTGTGATCAGTTTTCTTCATTAGGGAAAATGTTCTGTCTCTCTTCATTATGATAAATCTATCTATCTTTCCACTCTGTCTAAGTTTCCCTCTGTTAAAGGCTAACTGTTCCTCCCTCTCCCCCTCCTCCTGCTGCCTCTTGCTGCTTGTTGCTCTAATGCAGGGGTGTATGGAGATGTGCAGCGCGTGAAGATCCTCTATAATAAAAAAGACAGTGCATTGATACAGATGGCTGATATGAATCAAGCCCAGCTCGGTAAGATTTATTTAATTACCCTTCTGTTAAGGCCATGGGCGAGAAGGGGCACTCGCCGCCCTTTGCTGGACTTTCCCAATACAAGGGATTGAGTGCTTCATTTAATACATAATGTTATTCTTGTATTTATAGTTTTCTGTAATTCCTGTAGGATTTAAGTGTACCCCCCCAATTATTGATGCTTAAAAACTATTTATTTACTTACTTGTCCTTTTCCACATTGTTTGTTTTACCCAACTAATGCCAGTATCTACTAAGTAAACAAATTAGGTCTCCAAGTCTGCTTTGAGAGTTCAACCAAATCGCGTTACAATCACTGCTACAGATGTATTGCCTTTTGTCTACCTTTTTTAGATAAACGACAACAAAGAAAAAATCACAAGACCTAACTTATCAAAAAAGGCTTTAACAGTGCTAAGTGATGGACCACACTGGTGTCTGAGTTTAATGTCTGTTGATGGTGCTTTGTCTCTTACCTCAAATTAAAACTGCAGTGCACAAAGGCGCTGTAGAATATATTGTTAATCACTATTGCAGCATTGGCCTTTGCATTAAAGATAACAGAAAGCTACAACATGCAAATGAGCCCTCTAATCACAGTGTTTGCTTGATGTCAGCATTCTGACTAATCACAGATGTTCCAAACGACTGTTCTTTGTGGGGTTTTTTTTGTTATGAATCCAGGCATTCACGTCATCTCACAGAACAGCGCAAGTCTAACTATACCACTTGAGTTCATCAGTGTATTTTTAAATATTTTAAATTTCATTAGGAAGTAGTGGTACCTAACAATCCATTGATGGGCAAGGTTGAAGCTGTGCTCTGGAAGAAGAATGTAAGGTGCCTTGTTTTCGACTGTGTGACTGTTACCATATGACAATAGTATCGGAACTGTCAGCCAGCTATGATTTTAGCGGGCAGACGTAAACCCTTAGTTGCTTGCTAATTATGACTTTCAGAATTTATTGAGACCGTGAAATACACATGCCATTCATTAAGACTTCATGTCCTCTCCCTCCATTTTTTAACCAGGTTTGTGCTCCATCTTTAGAATGGTCTCTGAAATTCTCATGCTTGTGATTGGTCCACACATATCGATGCATACTGTGTATACCATTTGAGTGCATAAAAAGCATGTTGTGCAAAAACAGCAAGGACAATAGCTCTCTTCCTTGATAATGAGCAGAAATGGCCGTCTCTCAGGCAGTGTGACCACTGCTTAATATGGAAAGGCAAATAAAAAAAAAAAAAAAAAAAATATATATATATATATATATATATATATATATATATATATATATATATATATATATATATATATATATATAGCACATGTATATTACATACATTTTCATGGTTAAAATGTATAGTTATATTTAAGCTATTGCATATGTTACAGTAAGATGTTTTTTGTGCATATTACAGTACAGTTTTACAAGTAAGAACAGTTTGGAGTGGGGCAGGTGTGTATTAGCCAGTTTATATTTTTTTGCAAGGTGGGAGTCACTCATTCTACACTTATGAGCTAATTAAATGTGTGAGCTGGCTGAATGTGTAATTTGCAAGATATGCTCTATAACATAAAGGTCTATAATTATGGAGTGCTGCGTGTTAATGCAAAATCTTCTAGAGATTTGTTTTTAAAACCATTTTTTTTCCTCCACAACCCTTTCTGTCAACTGAGGTTTTGTGTTTACTTCCAAGATTCCTTCTACTGTGTTCTCTAGCCTTATTAATCATGGCTGCAAAGGAACTGGTGGATGGCTGCTCTGTGTAGCTCACACAGTAGATGCAGTGACTTGGCTTTTCAGGAAACTCAAAGCATTCCATGTTTAATGTCATGTGTTTAAAACACATTAATGCTTATAGCTAAAATCTCTGCAATTCTATAAAAGCTGAAAATTGACCCACCATCTTTAACCTGGAATCACTTGCCCCTCATGACACAGCACAAACATTATGAAGGTACATTTAGCTATAAAATTATTACTTGACACTTCTATTAATTAATTCCTATGAAAAATGAGCCAGTAAATTCCTATTCATTCCCATGAGGACAGTTCCCTGTTGAATTTTGGCAGTCATCTAAAATTAGAGTTAGCAGTATGCTTTGCTTAAGTTAAAATGGTTAAAAAAAGAATCCATGGTGTACACACACAGGGGTTAATGGTTTTACCGAAGATGTATGTAAAGTAGTATTGCTATAATGCCTTTTCATTTACATTTTTAATGTATTTACCTTTTTCAAGTAATTTCATTTTTTCCAGTAATGTGTAAATATTCATCCACTTAGATATGAAATTAAAATCTAACACGCTAAACTAAAGTTCCCATTCTAACATATGACAGAGGCATCTTCGAAATGCATCAGTATAAATATATAAATGCTGTGAAATTAAATGTAAGATACATTTACATGATAAATGTAAGATACATTTACATGATGTACATGATTATTTCATGTTTTCAGATGTAATTATATTACTTATCACAATTTATATACCTTGATTGCAAATTACTGTGTACAAGTTAGTCATGGTAGAAAGAGTATAAAATAAGTTCCTGTCTTGCTCTGCACTCTTGACTTGAATTGTTTAACTGAGTGTGTTTGCTTGTTTCTGCCTTCTCATTTTGCTGGTATTCTTAGCTATGAGTCATCTTAACGGACAGAAGATGTATTCAAAGATCATCCGTGTGACCATGTCCAAACACCAGACGGTTCAGTTACCTAGGGATGGTTTGGATGATCAGGGCCTCACCAAGGATTTTACCAACTCTCCTCTCCATCGTTTCAAGAAGCCTGGCTCCAAGAACTTCCAGAACATCTTTCCTCCTTCTGCCACCCTTCATCTGTCAAACATCCCGTAAGTGCAGCCATCTTACTTACCTCTTATCTTTTTCTTTCTTTCACATGTCAGAACACTTAACTATTGTCCTGTCAATGTTACAGACAAGACATAACTGAAGATGACCTCCGAGTACTGTTCACCAACTCCGGAGGCACTGTGAAAGCTTTCAAGTTTTTCCAGTACGTTTCTTTGCTCGTTTGTCTGGTGAAGAGCGTTACCTAACTAAATTGAAATTTTTCAATTTATTTTTTTGTGACCTTTGTCTTTTTGTAACTATTTTCTTTTTTGTTAAATGCAGAGATCGTAAAATGGCTCTACTCCAGATGTCTACAGTTGAAGAGGCCATTCAGTGTCTGATTGATCTCCACAACTACAACATGGGTGACAACCATCATCTGAGGGTCTCCTTCTCCAAATCAACAATTTAAAAGAAGCTGAGACATCCTGATCTGTCTTATTTTCTAGCGTTACCTGTTGACTGTTTTAGTACACTGGGGACCATAGTTTGACACTTTTTTTTTCCTTTTGTTTTACCAGTCATTCCTTGAGAAAATATGGGTGAACAATTTAATGGAATTTATCTGGAGGGAGAAAAAAAGGTGACATTTTACCCTGTTTCCCAGTGTCCCTGATGTATGATAGCAAGTCATGTACCTTCCCCAATTCTTCACTATAGGAGGTTGGTACCTCTTTTTAGTAAAATTAGTTAACAAGAATGTGCCTTACTGAGCAAACTAGCATAAACATTTTCGCATCCATTCTTTTGTCATACACCCAAGAAGTCAGCCACATAGGGACATAGGCTTATTTGTTGTGAAGGTGTAAAGTTTTGTAAAAACAGCAGTTTTGCTTTTTTTTCTCCCATGAGTGAATTGTACAGTGTGTGAATCCTGCCTCAGAATTCAAGCCCACATTTGGTTGCTTTTTGTGTTCATGTGTCTGTTTTTGTTTATCCTCATTTGAATTTATGGTTGAGGAGCTTGGTCAAATATCCAGTGAAATGTATATAACAGACAACTCTAGTGATTCATTACAAAGCTTACTGTCCAACACGAGCTTTAATACTAGCCTGGATATCCCAAGGTATTTTTAAAAGCATTTATTTTAATGTACTACCTTTTCTTTTGAGCATTTGTGTTTCAGGGCTTCTTTTTTTGTCTTTTGTTTTGTGGACTTACTCAAATGATGTTTTCTGCATGTGCTAACCGGTCTAGTTAGTTTTGAGAATCTTTGTTCAGGTAACAGCTGTTGCATGCATTAGTAAAAGCTGATCAACGTGAGCCTGAAGTGTTGACACGAGTGGTGCAGAAGTGGGGCAGCCTGGTGGGACCAAAGTTTGTGCCTTTAGTCTTAAGTTTCTGAAAACCAGTTTTTAGGAGATCCCTGTTTTATATTTCCCAAAAGCAGAACCCACAGACAAGTTAACGCTTGATCCACTTAGCAAGGAAGAAGAGCGCTCTAACGGTTAGGAGGAAATGTAATAACCCACCTTCACCCATTTGCTTCTAGAGCCTCACGGGGTGCATTTCTCACATGAATGGACTGTACATTTTGAGATGGTGGTAAAGAAGTTATGTATAATTTTTTTTTAATACATATTTAGAAATGTAAGATTCAGTATAGTTTGGACATGGCACAATTAAAAAAAACATTTTTTCTAACAAAGTGGGAAGGATTGACTTGGTTGTGTGTTTTTCCCTTCTCTCTCGCGCTCTCTCTCTCTGTCTCTCTCTCTGTCTCTCTCTCTCTGTCTCTGTCTCTCTCTCTCTGTCTCTGTCTCTCTCTCTCTCTCTGTCTCTCTCTCTGTCTCTCTCTCGCGCTCTCTCCCCCCTGTACTTTGCTTTTACGTCTGTGGCATGCTCAATAAATACTTCTGTAGCTCTTCATCTTCTTTCTGTCTCCTTTCTCTTTCTCTCTCTCCTGTCTTTTTCCTGCTCCTCTAGTGAGATGTCTTCCCTCAGGATGGAACATTTATGAAACTTTTTTTTTTTACTTGGAGTTAGTGATCTAATAGGGTCAGGAGAGATCGCCATGTGGTGTGGAGCCTCAAAATATCTGCACCCTGTAAATTCATTACCAGCCTTTTTCTGCATCTTTGGTCTCTTGTCTCGTTTATGATCAGTGTTGCATTTCTGATTTCATCTCTGCCTGTCCATCTGCCTACTCATGTCTTTTTTTTTTTTTTTTTCCTTCTAAAACCTCATTGGGATTGAGTCCCCGCTGAGAGTGCTGTCGTATTTCACATTCATCGTAATTTCATTTTTTTTTTTACCACAGCATTTCAGATCATTCTGTTTTTGAACCTGAGGTTAGTTGAATGTTTAAACCTGTGTGAATGGTAGACAAGTCAAGTTGCACATTAATTTCTCCACTTTTAATGGCAAATTCTATATCGGGGTAATCCACGGGGACTCGTCTGCCAGATGCCCTGTATTGATATAATTAGGGCATCTGTTGGCAGCTCATGGACTGAGGCATTTGCTATCCTTGATGATGGTGATTTTTGTATACAGTAATTTAGCAAGCAGAATAGTTTTTATCCTCTAGACTCTTCTTGCAGGCGTAATGTTTAATAATGTGTTTAGCTGATGTAGCAAAAATTCATAAATGTTTCCAGTAAACATTTTCTGTGGATATATTTTTCCCCTTTAACTTTCACTGCTTCATGGCTACCATAGCAACAACTAAGAAGGTTCTGTCAATATTGTGCCATTTGCTTAGCCACTGTAAATGAATCCTTGGTTCTGATATTTTGGAAGAGCTCAACAGAAGTATCTTCTTGTTTCTTCAGTGTAGTGCAGTGTAGTGCTGTTTTCACCACAAGATGTGGTGATTGAAAATAATTTGGATTCAGTGAAGTGTGTACACATTTTATGTAGAGGTAGTAACATTTGCAGTGTAGTACAACAGTTTCCAGAGACATTTTGGACAGTTTTTTTTCATCAGCTGTGCGCACAAGCACATTCCCTGAACCTGCGTGTGTGTGTGTGTGTCAGCATTGCAGTGAAGTACACAATGCTCCCAGAGAAACAGGCCTTGTGTGCTTTTTGCAAGTTCGACTGCACCGTTTTACCACAGCACCTGGAATCTTGTTTAGAGTGTATTTGAGAACAATGTATATACGTACATACATACACGTGTATTTGTATACACGCGGCAAAGACAATACAGTGTCCTTCATTCACAATTAGTACAAATAGCATTTGTCTACAAAGCACAGTTTTTAAAATGTAAAGCTTTAGTTCACGTTGTGGCATCATGCATCTTTTTTATTTCTTTATACCTATAGCAATAATTGTTTAGCCATGTTACATGCGAACGGTACCCTTACCAAAAGCTTCTCTCCGGGGGTCTAATGCCTCTTCTCGTCTGAGTGGTACAAAGTTGTCGCTGCTCCGTATGCATGCTTTTTTTGGTAATGAACTACGATACACTAACAATTTTGTAATGCAGGTTAAAAACCACCAACTATTTGCAACACATTAGTCATTTCATCTGAAGATGTAATGAAATGTGTTTGAAGATGCACTGCAACTACACAGATTACTGAATCACATCAATGACTGCTCTGAACACAAAATCGTAAAGGTAATTAAGTAAATAAGTGTAAAATAAAGTGTACAAAAGGAAAAAAAATTCCTAAAAGAGAAAGGGGGGCCGACTGCAAATACATTATCCATTTTTATGAAACGTTCCTGCTCGTGCTGCGGAAATTGGCTCGTCCACGGTCTTAATCTCGAGAGCAGCTGCGTCCTTCAAAGAGGGAATTGTATACACAAACACATGACGTTAATAGAATAATCTACATTACCATGAGCTGGATTTAAAGTTAGCAATTTAATAGATACTCTTTAATGAGATAATGTAATTTATATTTGCAGTGCACCACACTCGGATATAGCTAGCTAGACGCTAGCTTTAGCTAGGTTGCTAATTTACACAACCCAAGTGGCCCGTCGAGTAAGACCAAACTAACGTTACCCAATACCTTAACTAATGTGTTTAACAGCTTGAATATACGTATAACTTAACATTACGTGTAACTTTACGCTAGCATATTCCACCATATATTAACTTACTGCTAGTGATTCGGAAGCACAGTAATAAAACACATAACCACAAATGATATTTAAAAGTAGCTAAAACCTATTGATTAAATAAGTAAAATATTCGCAAGCCGTGCTTACCGATGCTTCTGTTACATAAATTTAGCTAGCTAATATAATTTCTGCTCAGATGGCGCCAAATCTCATACATTAATGTCTCAATTTCCATTGCCTTATGGTCACGTTATTTCATAGGCAGAGTTACTGCACATAACCAGGCTGTGTGTTTGATGCTATATTTACTTAATATAAATAGACACGTTGCATTACTGTACAAATACACCTTCCAACTTTTGAGCTGTGGTGCACAACCAGTCCACTACTACCACAGTTTCACTGCTGTGTTGTCAGTGGTGCTCGTCCCGCAGATGCAGTGCGGTCAGAAACTGACGAGTGATCAACGCGATCGTGGGTGGAAGGCAAACTGTATGGCAACAGATGAGCAGTCTAAAGTCTACAGTCTAAAGGTGAGCATGTCCCATATATGTCCCTGCGTGGGACTAATTTATAAATATTCCAATATGTAATCTGAGTGATTGTATTAGGCTTGCTAACCTCTTTTCTCCTTTACATTTTTTGTTTGAAAACAATGGTGCAAAAAACACCTTTCTTGTGCTGTTTGGTTGCAAACTTTTTGACTTAGAATAGGAAGAAACCAGGCCAAGGTAAGAACCACGATTGCATTAATGGATTGAATCTTAAGGCTCATTACTAAGACGAAGTGCTTACCTCTTCCTGTTGACACCCAGGAAAAGCATAAACGTATGAAGTGACACTTCCCAAGGAATCTGATGGGCTATATTAATTTCAAAAAGAAAAGAAAGAAAAACTCTTCCTTTTGCATTCCTGTAGTCCATTTGCCGTTTCTGAGTCTTCATCGGATAGATGCATCCGTGGTGATGGACGTTGTGTCTGGCGCTGTCTGATGAAGACGGTCCTCTAGCCTGCTTCAAAGTTGTGCTCCGCATGCTGCGATTCATCATGCGGCCTGACGGCTCTGTTGCCGAATGCCGCGTTTATTTTGCACACTTAAATCGAGACTTGTGTTCTCAATCTACCTTTATAAACAAAAAATGACACAATAAATCAGGGCATGGTCCCAGACCAAATCAATACCTCGTCTGGTCCATGAATCATGCTCTCCAGACATCTGTATCCATCCACCATCTCAACAGTAAACGGACGGAGTAGATTTCCCCCGTTCTCTATTCCGCATGTAAAGCTTTCAAGTGTTTATAAGTGGCTTTATACCTGAAGTAATGTTTTACTTTGAGATTGAGCGGTGAATGCTTTTCTCATCTACTTTACCCATGCTGCTTTATTAGAAATAATTAGTTATGTCAGCAACATGTTTCGGTTTACATATTTACTGATAAGCACTGTTCTGGGGTTTCAGGATGTCGTGCGTGTCTGTGTCTTAACAGATATTTGCCACAGATACTCTCATCCATTCAGCACACCCAGGTCTCCTCACTCCCGTTTACAGAGATACACACCCTACTGTTCTGATATTGTACTTCATTTACTAAGTTCACTATTTAACCACCAGCATGTGGCGGAGTGTAAGCGCTAACGCACACATACTACGTTCAGCACTCTTAAAGGGCCAGGCAATCCATCTCAGTCTCAATCCATCATGAGCTCTTATAATCGCCATGTGCGTTATCCCCCATTGCCCCAGGTGCCATGACATCTAATTCGGCCGGGGCTACCTGATAATGACAGTATTGATTTGCTCTGTTCCTTTTTTAGAGTAGACATGCTTGTGTCTTTTTCTGCTGTGGCTGCTCCATGCTGAGTACCTCCCATTCTTGGCCCAGTGTGGCAGTGTGTTGTGGGATTGTCATGGTGATTGCCGTCACCGAGCATGGGGGTTGAGAAATTTCATGAGCCCGTGTTGCTTCTGTTCGCCTGGAGCAGGACTCTGAGAGTCTGGGGGAATAGAGGGACTTCAGATGAAATTACACAGGCAAGGCGGGCTTTCCAGAAACGCTTTGCTAGCTACACTGATCGAATGAAGTATTAATGCACAGTGTGAGAGAATATCGCTTATGAAAAGAATGGCCAGGGTCTCCAGGCTTTGTTCCCAGTAATGACTTCATACACAACAAAAGGTATCGGACTTATTGAATGCTTCTCATGACTCATATTTGTCAGTTCTCGTGTATGAGGTGAAGGAATTTTGGATTAGTTTCAATGTGAAATTAATAAATTCATTAAAATAAGATTACTGTTTTTTTTCAAAATTTGAATTAAGGCTAGCTAAAGTCTTGTCACAACTTTACACTGCATATTCAGATTAGGATGTTTTTATTTGTTTGTTTGATATTAGAATTTTATTATACGAATGCATTTCATGATGTGTCTGCCTATGTTTAATTAATCTGTTGTAATGATTCTGTTTCCTCTCAGTATGAAACATATGGATAAACACATATCTGTTTTGTTCTGAGAATTTCCTGTGAGTGCTATTGAAATCATCCTTGTAATGGTAGCCACAGTCTGGGAGGGCCAGATTTAATGCAAATTTTCCCATGTCGAAAGGCTCAAATCTTGAAATTGCATACGTTAGGCCTACAATTAGATCAGCTGGGTCGCTTCAATTTGTCCTTTACCTTCCAAGCAGACAGGTCCTGCCCCTATCTGTAAGCAGCAGTGTCTTTGCTAACATTACAGAAGAAGGGGGAAGTTTCTGTCTCTCGGTGTGTGTGTGTGTGTGTGTGTGTGTGTGGGTGGGAGCAGTGAGTTCACCTCCCCCCACCTGACCGGCCCTCCCTCTCCTCAGCAGCCCGCTGATAGAAGGCTGGCCACGGTCGGGGAGGCAGCGCTGGTGCCGGTCGGACAGGTCAGAGCACTAATGAGATGCCCAGGGAGAGAATGACAGGAGTGTGCATGTGTAAATAATCTATTAATTACAGGGAGGCACAGGATGAATAGGAAACCTTTCTCTGTGATATCTTCATCCCTTCCCTGCAAGCCCCAGCCCTGTCACACACACACACCACCTCCCGACACACCCACACACACACACCACCTCCCGACACACCCACACACACACATCACCTCGCGACACACCCCTCTGCAGGTTCATGAGAAATCACAAAGACAAGCTTATTCAGAGATTAAAGCAAAATCCTCTAGATTGCTGCATAAAAAGGTAATTTACAATATTAAACTGACTTTTATCTATATGCAAATGACTTCCCACCTACACTTATTTAAATAATTGATGTGAAGGTTCGAAAGGGAGAAGGGAGTTATTTTTACAGGGGGAAGAGATAACCCAGTTAGGCTGTGGTGAAAACTATTAGCTTTTTTTTTTCCTGCTGAGTTTATTTATTTCAATTACACCGATTGTTTCCTCGTGGGCTGAGCTATGGAATCCAACATGAGGCTTATTGCAGTGTTTCTCAGTGAAGATTTAGCCTGCGGGCTTTTCCTCTGAATATTGTCAATATCAGGAAGTATGTTCATTCTTCAAGCTCCCCTCTAGCTGCCTGTCACATATTGTGATGCCTTTCTGACACGGATAATTTCATCTCCTGTTGAGGTGTTTGTGTGAGAACATGGGTCTCTAGCAGATGTGACGTCCCATCTCCCCTGCTGCCCAAGGGCTCACTCTGCTGTCAGATGAGAGGAGGGAAGCTTGGGGGGTGGAGTATAGTTAGCCTCTAACAAAATGCTAATTGATATTGGCAGCGGAGTGAAAATGAACACTTGTGCTGTGGGAGGAAATGTAAGCTTAGACAGCCTCTACCTGCCACGAAGACGTCTTGGAAATGAACACAGGCACGGAAATTTCATAGTGTTTCATAGAGTTGTTGTAGTTAGTTGTATTAATGTAAGGGTAGTTTGGCATTAGGGTAGTGAAGGGTTAGTCATTTGTAACACAGTGTTCTGGGTATGGCTTCAGTAACCTTATGACATATACTAGTAAAACAGGCTTCAGCAGAACAGAGAGGCACGGTTCAGTGGGTAGAAGAATAAATTACAGTTTTTGTCTCTTTTGGAAGTCTGTAATCATAAATAATTCTCAGTCTTAAAATCCCTTTAAAAGATCATTGTGTGTGTGAGCGCATGTGTGTGTAAATGTTGCCTGTGCTCCCCACCTGTCAGGATCCTGTGGCCATACAGTACCACAGTCTCTGCAACAGTAGCGTCTGGTCCACACCACCTGGGTCACTGTAACAGTAGCGTCTGGTCCGCACCACCTGGTTCACTGTAACAGTAGCGTCTGGTCCGCACCACCTGGGTCACTGTAACAGTAGCGTCTGGTCCGCACCACCTGGTTCACTGTAACAGTAGCGTCTGGTCCGCACCACCTGGGTCACTGTAACAGTAGCGTCTGGTCCGCACCACCTGGTTCACTGTAACAGTAGCGTCTGGTCCGCACCACCTGGGTCACTGTAACAGTAGCGTCTGGTCCCCACCACCCGGGTGACTGTAACAGTAGCGTCTGGTCCCCACCACCTGGGTCACTGTAACAGTAGCGTCTGGTCCGCACCACCTGGGTCACTGTAACAGTAGCGTCTGGTCCCCACCACCCGGGTGACTGTAACAGTAGCGTCTGGTCCACTCCACCCGGGTGACTGTAACAGTAGCGTCTGGTCCACTCCACCCGGGTGACTGTAACAGTAGCGTCTGGTCCACTCCACCTGGGTGACTGTATCAGTAGCGTCTGGTCCACACCACCCGAGTAACTGTAACAATAGCGTCTGGTCAACACCACCCGAGTGACTGTAACAGTAGCGTCTGGTCCACACCACCCGGGTGACTGTAACAGTAGCGTCTGGTCCACACCACCCGGGTCACTGTAACAATAGCGTCTGGTCCACACCACCCAGGTGACTGTAACAATAGCGTCTGGTCCACACCACCCGGGTGACTGTAACAATAGCGTCTGGTCCACACCACCCGGGTCACTGTAACAATAGCGTCTGGTCCACACCATCCGGGTGACTGTAACAATAGCGTCTGGTCCACACCACCCGGGTCACTGTAACAATAGCGTCTGGTCCACACCACCCGGGTCACTGTAACAATAGCGTCTGGTCCACTCCACCTACCTGCACTCGGAAAGTTATGCTCTTTGTTTTCTGTTTGTTGGATTGCAGAAGCACACTTGATCAGAATGTTAAATTGCCACTCTCTAAGGTGAAAATGAGCCTTCATGTAAGACATAGTTGTGTATAGCCTGTTGGCACTGCTGTGACCACAAAAATGAGTCTTTTAGCCTAACAGCTTTTCAGCTGTTCTTATTTTGTTACCCAGCATGCATGGTGTTTAGTTTACAGGCATGTTTTTACTCAGCATGCATGGTGTTTAGTTTACAGGCATGTTTTTACCCAGCATGCATGGTGTTTAGTTTACAGGCATGTTTTTACATTGCGTATTTTTATAATTGACCACAACTTTGACTGTAAATGATTTTGGATAATAAGTATTATAAATCTTATTCTACATTTTTGGGAGGCGATGAAGCTCTCGCATTCCCTTGTTTTCATATGCAAATGATGTGTGTCTTTCCTCATTTAGTTCTAGCACTTGATATGTTTCTATAATGCATGGTAAAGTTATTTTGATTGTGAAAACCAGACGCAGTGAAGTCGAAAGGTTGAAGAAAGGTGCATCTCAACCCCGGCTGCTAATAGGTGATTATGTGCATGATTTCAGCAAAGTGATTCATTTAATGAGCAGATTATTGGCACAATGAGATACGGCCGATGGCCTATCTTCTCTCCAAGGACCATGTTGGCATTGTGAATGACATCAGTGCGTGAGGTGAAGTCACCATTAGTGATCTAATCTCCCCCAAGGACACATTACAGGGCAAAACCAGGTTTCATATCCTGTCCCAGCACACCACATGTCCTAATGTGCAGAAGGCAGAAGGCTTTAGCCTGAAATGCATTTGCAGATTTGATCAAATCTCGCAATCCTTTCCTTTCCTTGTTCTTTTTTCTCTTTGGATAATTATTTTATAAAGTGTCTCTTGTTGGCATGTGTAGTACACTCAGTATGCAATAGAACACACACACTACATCAAGTGCTTCTTGAGTCTGTCACTAGTGTTCACATCAGAAAGGTGTTGCACCATATTATTAAATAAGCCAAATGCTTTGCATGTGTGAAGGGTTCACTCATGTCATGGAGTAAATATTCCATCTGACTATGAAAAACTGACATAGACCTTTAATTTAACATAGTCTTGCCTGAAAAACATTCTCCTTGGTTACATTGAGCAAAATAAAGCAGATAGGTGTCTAATTGGTGTTCTTTAATGAGCTTATTTAAGGAATCTGATCACATTAGTAGATGTTTAGTCAGTGAGGGCCTATAAGAGAATAGCTGAGATCCCTGGAGTGCGTCTGGCTAGAGAGGAGAAGCCACATGGGGAGAGTCATGGTGAGTGGGGGACAGAGGTGTGGTCGGGTAGAACATGGAACAGAGCAGTGACCAACACCGCCAGTACTGACCAACACACTGCCAGTACTGACCAACACCGCCAATACTGACCAACACACCTCCAATACTGACCAACACTGCCAATACTGACCAACACTGCCAATACTGACCAAAACACCACCAATACTGACCAACACTGCCAATACTGATCAACACCACTAATACTAACCAACACACCGCCAGTACTGACCAACACCACCAATACTAACCAGCACACCACCAATACTGACCAACACCACCAATACTAACCAACACACCACCAATACTGACCAACACACCTCCAATACTGACCAACACACCTCCAATACTGACCAACACCGCCAATACTAACCAACACACCACCAATACTGACCAACACTGCCAATACTGACCAACACACCTCCAATACTGGCCAACACCGCCAACACCGCCAACACCGCCAATACCGCCAAAGCACACCGCCAATACCAACTCAACACACTACTAATACTGACTCAGAACAGGGAGTAGTGACGAACTTACCGCCATTACCGACTCAACACACCACCACTTCTGACTCAACACACCGCCAATACCGACTCAACACACCACCACTTCTGACTCAACACACCACCAATACCAACTCAACACCCTGCCATTGCTGACTCCTCACGTCTGTGGAGAAGGTCCATCTGGAGGGAGAACTCTCAGTAAATGTTTTCTTACCCTGTTCAACACTTTCTTTCTTTTCTTTTCCTATCTCCCCCATAATTCTGAGCTCTGATATATTAAAATCAATATCAAACAGCATCTAAGCGTTCGAGCCCATCATTTCTGGAAGTACCTTAATTATGTACTGATTGATATTTAAGTGTGATATTAAATAACTTCTTTTGCAATAAACAGGCATGGCATATCGACAGCAGACAAAGCCAGACCGAAGCAAAAGCGGCAGCACAAACAAATTATACTGTATTACGCATACTAATGTGCATACTAATGTTCAACCTAATGTTCTGATTGGCCTGTTTGTTATTGAAGGGTGTTTTTCAGAATGCATAAAGCCAGTAGTGGTAATGAGTACCACACTGTACACAAGCATAGGGAGGATTCAATGGGAGAACAAAAAAACATAAACATAATTACATCCACCTGAAAGGGTATGTGTAAATGTGTTTGGAAATCAAAAGCATACTGTGCAAATGGGATCTTTGTCACCTTGCCTCTCACTAGCAACAAAAACGCTTTCACTGTCTAGCAATCTAAACTATTGTTACTGAGCACATATATCAGTAGCTCTTCAGAAGGACGTGAGCATGTTTTCATTAGAGCAGTGCATGACATCACTAATAACCAGCCTGCAGCCAATTAGCATTCTTATCTCCGCTTACATCATAAGAGCATTCCAATTCCGTCTGCTGTATGATTACTGGAGAGTAGTATATACCTTCGACTCTGCTGCTCACAGAGACAATACACTGATGAGTAATATCATGACTGACTTACGACACAGTCATTCATTTAACCCAAACTCAGTGGAAGTGAGCAGCATAAAGAACAGAGCTTATGGGAGGGATTTTATCTTGGATAGCTGCACACTCCACTGCACATTGTGCATATAAGACAATTTCATCCTAATTCAGTCACAGAGGGGGAAATACTTAAAATAAAAATTATTGTTAATACTATAAACAATTTAACAGCAACTGCGTGAATGGAAACATGGGGATTAGCTAAAATAAGCAGATTTTTATATGTTTATATATATTTTATATTTTAACATTGCCGACATATTTCTAAATATCAGCAATAATAATACTTTCATTTTCTATTTACATAGCACTTTTAACAAAACACAGGCATAGAATAAAATACAAAATATAAAACTAAAAATTGTAAATGAACAGTTACTTCTACAGAAAATAGATTTTCCTGGAATGTAAAGTATCTGAAGGAGAACAACTATTCTAGAGGTGTATCGATTATTGCCAACGGAAAAGAGAAAAGTGGAATATACACACATGTTCCCGGCCTGATGTCTGGCAGTGAGCCATCACACGGAGGGAGGGAGGGAGGGAGAGAGAGAGAGAGAGAGAGAGAGAGAGAAAGAAAACTTTGTAACGTGTAGCGAGGAGATCCGTGGTACTCCTGCACCACAGGAGCTCCCAGCTAAGTGACTTTGGACTCAGAGGCTGTTTGACTATCTGGTGGGGAGGATAATCCCAGAGGTACTTTTTCATCCCCTACAGGGTGAGGATACATCTCTCAGCATGGAGAATCTCTCCCTCTCTCTCTCTACACACAGTAGAGTAGGGGGGATAAGCAGATCCAGTGCATACCCCTCCTTGTTCCCCTTTCTCAGGGTCATTGAATGCAAAGCTCTTAGTTGAAACTCTCTCTGGTTGCCTGTACATCATTCCACACAACATTGCACCTCTTCCCTGGACAGACCCTGTCTGTAATGGCACACTGCGTCTTCTACAGCCCTTACAGGGATCTGCGGATTACATGTCGCATTCTGTTTAGAGAAACAGGTTTCTATGTAGGATTATGAGAACATGGTTACGTGTATGAAAAATTCTGCTTTCCTGCTGCTTCATAATTGATTTGCTGATCAGTGGTGATGGTGGAGTTGCATTATTCAGGTTAGGAATTCTCCTAAGCCACACAGTGCTACTGCACAGTAATTCACAGGGGCATTTGCAAAGAGCAGTATTTATCTGCTGGGTTACCCAAAAATGCTTGAAAGTTTTGTATTTGAACATTTTAATTTGTCCAACTTATAAATACCGACACATATTTATTAAAAAATGTAGATATAGCTTCTTTCTGCTTGTCATTTGAGCTCATATCACTTTGTAACTTGTATGCCCAAATTCACCTCTGAAAATGAAGTGTTCACCATGTAATGACGAGCAAACCGTCCGTACTGTCAGCGCCTAATATTGTAGTAAAACAAATAAAAACAATTCCTCACATATTCTTTAAAGTTTTGAATGAAAATGTCTGCTTATTCTACCAGTATTGGTAGACTGCTAGACTAGCTTTAATCTCTCTTAGTGTTGAGTGATTGTTTAGAGGGCTGTTTGCCAACTGCACCTGAGGTGAACAATAGGGTCCAATTCAAGCATCCACCTGCCGTTCCGACCACTGCCCCGGTGGGCTCGCGCCTGGCCCCGACAATTCTCTGTGGCAGAGAGGTCCATTTGCCTTCTGAGGTAATCGCTTCCATTAGCATTTATCAGTGTGTCAGTCCAGGGACCACTTTAGGAACATCTGCTTTCTGCTGCCCTCTAAAAGGCCTAGCGTTTCACCCGGCAGGCCGCACTAGTGCCGGCAGAAATGCGCCAGGGTTTTACACCACCATTAATTGATAGCTTTTAGGACAAACCGAAGCATTAGCGGCTAAAAACGCTCTGAAAGCAATTCAGGCTTTTTGTTTGGCTTTTCTTTTTTTTTTTTTTTTTTACCCTCTCCCCTCCAACCCTAACTGAAGGGCTGCCATGAGCTTTGGCAGGAGAGACTCGTAACGCAACTCTTTTACTCTTTTACCACTCACTCCAAACATAACCTCCTTGGGCTCTGTCACCTTCTCCAAAACAAGCCCCGGCCAAACTGCGGAAGATTCCAGAAGGTTTTTAATGATGCATGATGCCACGTCCCTGCCAAATCCTTGACAGGAGAGGCTGACGCCAACCCTGACGAGGCCTCTGGTGGCACTGGGCAGGATTCCCAACGCAGCCCAGTGGCGGACTGGCAGAACTGAACAGCAGAAGACGTGATATCCCATCCAGTCTCCTTCAACTCAGCAGCCTCCAGGAAGACGAAAAAAAAAAAAAAAAGAAAAAGCAAAGTGAAAAGTAAATGATACCATTGGGGAAAACCGCGCAGCCGTATCATATTTAAAATGACTGAAATACTGATTTGTCAAAATTGTAATATCAGTGCTTGACAGTGTCTTTCAAACAGAGAGTTTTTGAGGATTTTGCTGAGTGCAGTTGGAGCCTGTGATGGAAAACCACTGATGGAAAAAATCGCTCTGTTACATATATACCCAAGGCTGAGGGGACATTTGAAAATTTCTGTGACTTGGAAAAATTGAAAAGGTGACAGATGCTAGAGAAACACAGAAACAAGATGCTCCATAGACACAGACTGGTATTCCTCGCACCAGGCTGCCCAGGGAAATACCCGTGTGGAAACACCACCTATTCGTAAAAGCGTATGGACATGTATTTTAATTTTAATTTTCAGATTAAAGCTTGTTTGTTTATCAAAGAAGCACTGATAAATGTGCAGTGAGTGGTACTGCTGACTGGCGGTGGTTAACGCATGTGGCATGACATGTAACTGTGCCAGGAGCGGTTACTACGGTGGCGAAGGCAACACCAAACACCAAACTAATACAGCCAAGTAAAAGCAATTACAAGCAGTTGATAAGATGGCTGTAGTTGTGTTTAGCCAGTGTCAGAGGCAAACAGCTGCTGCAGACTTTACATGGTCTTAAAGAGATGTTGGACTGAGGACTAGCTCTGATCAAAACCTTTCCGATTAAGAATAGCAGACACACACACACACACACACACACTGTGGAGGTAATTCTCAGCAGCACTATTGCTTCAAAGAGACATAGTTGAGAGGAAAGGTGTCTGAGTCTTTTGTAAGATAACAAAAGGGACCAACCTTTTTCAGGGCTGAAAATAACTTCCAGCACTCGAGACAATTACGCTGATGGACGGGAGGGTGCAGCCCCGTCCCAACCTGCTGGCCTGCAGTTGTGCGCACCCCCCCGAGGGGTGACGTGGAGGACCCTAGGAACGGGCACAATAAACACAGCACGCAAGGGCGGACAGAAACAAACACGAAATATGGCCGCTGAGAAACCACTTACATCAGAATCATGACCAAGAGGAAGTAGTCCATGTTAAAAATAAGAATTGTGGGGGAACCATGCTGAGCACTGCCAAGTATCGTGCAACGTAATGATCACGGAACATTTAATATCAAGCGTTGTGTCACATTTTGCAAACGGAAGCAGTGGGCAATGTGGCCAATAGACCAAAATATCAGATTTGTTGTGCATTCGCAACGTGCGATACACAATATTCGCTGCTCTCCGTATGTGTTGTGATCTGCTATAAATAAAAACTACACATACACATCTAATGCGCAGCTCACAGCCAGGTAAGCTGTATAGGTCTGATGGCAGAGGAAGGCATCCCCTATGGAACATCACGCCATGTGGCATTATTAAAATGTCCGCCGCAGACTCAGAAGAATGCAAATACAGTAACATCACAGATAGCATCACGCATCATTGGCTGGTGGAGCAGAGACCAAGGCGGAAGCTACATCGTGCAGACTAAGCTCATGTTGCTTCGCTGGAATTTGCCCCTTATCAGAGACAGAACATCTCAATCAAAATGTCAGCCGCTGCCTGCAGTCCTCGGACGGCCTTTGAAAACACAGAGCCCAATTTCCACAGGGTGGGGCCCAGTGCAAGGGGGCTCTCGGGGGGAATGCTGGAAGTGGCATGAAAAAGCAGGGGAATAAACACCGTGTGATATTTTGAACAGTCGCACTTGTGAAATGTCTTGTGGCTATTTCTCATATCAGCATATCAGGTCTACGTCATATTTGTTTTTTGTTTTTTTTCCCCAGTTGTACAGACTTACTGTTAGACAGACTAAATAAATAAATAAGTCTTGTGTGAACCTACCGAGAGGCTAATTACAAGTACTACCCTCTATAGATGTGGGCTTTTTTAGACACGAATGAGCCAACCAGTGTTAATCAGCAATGCTGAGCAAAGAGAAACGAGTACAACATTCACATGGCGCGTGTTTAGCACCCTCCACAGACACAACCAGCTCTCTCATTACCACAAAGTGTGAGAACACGTCCTCTTGACTGAAAGCCGACGTTTGAGAGATTCGACGCGCTCTTGCTGGGCCCAAATATCACAGTAGCAGTTTACAAAACTGTAAAAGCACTGAGTCCCAGAGACGGACTAAACTGAGTGCTTTTGATGAAGGGAGTCGTTTTCCCCTGTGTGCGAGCCATAAACCTCCTACGGTGTGAGCAGCTAGACTCTGCGCCCTCTGTTGGTGAACTTGAGTATGATGTTCTGAGAGGTGAACGTGATGGACGTGCTGGTTGATGAGAGAACAGTGGTGACCCAGTTCTGACTCAGCAGGCCCAAATACAACTGCTGCCTGGCGTCTCGGGCTGTGCCTGCTGGTGTTGACTCTTCCTTTGAATGACCTTTAGCTAGTGTGTCCTGGTTATACAGAGACAATGAGCACAGCTGTCTCTTAAGATAAAATCATTCATAAAGGCATTTTTGTTTCACATATAAAGACAAAAGGCTTAGCTATGATCTTTATTTTAGGGCAGAACATAATTCTGCATAGAAACACCTGTGGCACTTAGCAACAACAGAAAAACACAACCAAAACAAAAAGAAGCAAATAAATAAAAACAAAAAACACAAGATATTCTTGTTCTGTAATTTTTTGTTAAAAGTCTTCATGATTTGGTAGAGGTGTGGCTATTTAAATTTCATGAATAATTATACCGCCCAGCTGGCTCAAATCCAACTGCATAATTAATAAATTATGTAAATTATAGTAAATAATAATTTACTATTTGCATTTAGAGTTGTTCAGACAGGAAGTGCTGCAGTACAGCGCCCCCGGAGGTCAGACAGTGGCATTCACTCCAGCCTACAGTCCATCATGAACCATGTCAGCCACATGTTAGAAGGAGCTCGTTTCCTCCGTTTGTAATAGCACAACATTTGCATCAAATCCCAAACATTTCAGTGGTGTACCAAACATGTCATTCTAGGGCCCGTGTAAAAGAAATATGTCAAATGTGGCGTTTGGCATAAAAAGCACTGGTTGTGAGAAGCTAGTGTCTGGGAGGTTGTGAAGCCAAAGTAGCAAGAAAGCCTTGAACCACAGAGGCAGCGCGACTTTCAAATTGCCGATTGCCCTGCACAACCCCCCCCAACTCTCTCTCTCTCTCTCTCTCTCTCTCTCTCTCTCTCTCTCTCTCTCCCGCTTTTGACAGGGAGAGAAGATGACTTCTGTTCACATAGGCACACACATCAGAAATCAAATTGATTATTACACAGTAGAGTGGATCCTCTATTTCTATACATGTTTCGGGGAGCGTGTCCTTTGGAAGCTTCTGGAAATGCCTTCTCTCCCCGCACATCTGCCCTGCCTTCCCTTCTGAAAGGCACAGATGAGCACGTCTCCACAAAGAACGTACACAATGCATGTCAATTCCTGTTCTGCCTATGCAACAGAAACACTGGCAAACAGCAGCCTGGCTCCAGCAATAACACCCCAAACAAGCCGTTATGTTAAACCTCACCCTCAACGGCGAGGTAAGGCGCGCCTGTGTCCGAGACTTCAGATCTTCCTCATTCTGCCGGCTGGACTCCCCAAGACACTGACAAGCCTGCCTTATAATCAGCAAGCACACAGTGAGGACGCCGCTTTCTAAATGAGAGGAGGTGAGGAGGAGAAGACACGAGGCAGAGATCAAAAATCGAAATGCTCCTTTGACTCTGACCATTAACGCCGAGGTGCGAGATACCGTCTCCCTCATCCGTCAGTCTGGCCCGGATGTTCCAAACGCCAGACACGATTCCTCAGCAGCTAACCCCGCAAACCACCCCCCCCCCCCACCCCCGGCAGGCGACGGCCGTATTGAACGGGGGCGTCTGAGCACAAACACAAGCTCTGCACTACTACTCCTGCTCATTTACAGCCGTCCTGATGAATGGTACCGAAAGTTCCGACGCTTCACCTAGGACACAGCAGCGGTGCTGGCTCTCCGCTTGGCCAGAGAGAGAGAGAGAGAGAGAGAGAGAGAGAGAGAGAGAGAGGAGAGAGAGAGAGGGAGACTGAGGGAGGGAAAGAGAGTGAATTTAAACTGTAAAAAGGTTTGTTGCTATGGTGACTGAGTAGCAGTAATAAAAAGATGAAGGTCTAAAATGCATTTGAATGAGTAACTTTTTAAGCACAAGATGTTTCGCTGCGTTTGACTGCATTATTAATCAGCATCATCGCGGTGTCGTTCGGTGAGCTGATGCACACCTGACTCTAGGAGGCTTTGGAACAATGCACCTCGGAATACTCATCTCTTAAATTCACACGTAGCTAGAAAGCAGATGAATGCAGACGAAACACAAAAAGTTGCAAGATGTAATTCATCTGCCTCCCATTTTGTGCTGAATTTGGAGGTATTCAGGGGAGCCGCTTGTGAGGGGAATGATCATTTAAATTCAGCTTTGCTTTGAATCCTGGCAGGAATCCAGACTGGATAATGGATCCACGCTAAAGGCAGAGCTAATGAGAAAAGGTAGCTACATGACAAAAACTCCATGCTTCCCTCGCTGGAGCTCGCACCGCCCCCACCCGACTACACGGCCACCGCCCCCACCCGACTACACGGCCACCGCCCCCACCCGACTACATGGCCACCGCCCCCACCCGACTACACGGCCACCGCCCCCACCCGACTACATGGCCACCGCCCCCACCCGACTACATGGCCACCGCCCCCACCCGACTACACGGCCACGTCTGGAACACGTGTAGCTCACGTGCACCAACCACGCGGGCGTGTGCTGAAGGTAATGTCCTTCCCCTCTGCACAAGTCGTTTGATTAAAGCGCAGTCAGGTCTATTCTAACTCACTGGTCTCGGCCAGCAGAAGATGCTGATTTCCTAAGCTGGTTTGGACCATAATGCAAGATGCGTCGATTGATTCCACACTGGGCCTCAGCATTTGTACCAAAGCGTTATCGTGTGAATATCCCAACACGTGGATCGGGCTGTCGGGGAGAACCATCCTGAGGTCAAACCCCCCCCACACACACACACACACACACACACACAACCCGCTCCTCTGCCACTTACCGCACCACTGCTGATCATTTACGCCGGGCCCGGGTTCACACCGCCGGGCCCAGATTGATGCCATGTTGATTTTTAATGATGCGCTGCGGGCCGTGTGTAGAGGCGGAGCTACGCCGACACCGCCGCACTAAATGTCACCCTAATTATCTCACCGGCCCACCAGCGAGGAAGTAAACATTTACACTAACCCATGGCCCCCCGAGCGCAGACACAGACCCCAGACGCCTCCTCCACTCCCACCGCTCCCGCACTACTGAGGCTTATCGAGCATTTCTGATCTTCTCAACAGCCAATCAAACCAGCCTGAAGCCAACAACATCCCCCCCCCCCTTTAGCATCGTAGGCTATGCAACATGTGCACAAGCATTAACTCTTACTGTGTACATCTGCACCAACATAGTGATTACTAGATAAGAGTACCTATGTTAATGCCAGCAGCTGATCTCTGGAGGGCCCTTCAAATGCTCTTTATTTGTTGCAGATTTGTGCTGTGAACTCATTAACCTCTATTAATCTCTGTTAACACTGTGCTTGAGGGAACAGTCTACCAGGATACAGAATGAATCAATATGGTATGCACAATTTTCTCACATTCACCAGTATATAAAGATCTATAACTTCAACATCATTGCGAAACATCATTTTATTAACGTGAACATCAGCGAATGTGTAAATGATTTTTTGAAACATGTAATTCATACAATTATTTCAGTTATTAACAACATTTTTTACCAGGGTGACGTGACTTATTTCACAGTGTTACAATTGTTTAGTACATACAGATATAATCTGAATTACTGTGCCAGTCAGCGGAGTACGAGATTATACGGCGGAATAATTCTCACAAGCTCTCAGCATGACAGCTTGTCCACACGTCCTGCTCTTCTGCTGTAACATTTTGTAGCGCTGACCTGGAAATGTGGCATAAAGCCTTCTGGGGGACAGGTATATAGCCCTGGCGACATGCGGGCGCTGTTACAGACGCCGCATTACCGCCCGTCTGCTGGAGCGTAGGGGGAGGGGCACGGATGGGCTGGATTTATTGAGATAGAAGTGGTCAGAGTTGACCTTTAGGGTCCAGAATGAATCACAGCTAGTCTTCATATCTAATGACCTGGAAACAGTCAATTCTGACCTTTCCCTATGACGTTCATTGTATAACACAAGCAAGCCGCCTCTCAGAATTACAGCTTACTAGCCAACATATCAAAAAGAGGTAGTGGCGTTATAAACTTTGCAAATGTTAGCGAGGAACTTCAACAGCGAAAGTGTTGAATGGGTAGCTGAAAAATAAAAGTTTTAGTTTACACTTCTAACATCTCCCGAGTTACACCAGTGTACTGGTTCTTTGAGGTAAGAAAATGACAATTGCACATTGGACAGGTCTGGTGGGCCACACCGCTCATCTGTCTCCATCATTATCCGTCGTACGTCTGATCACTTCCTGTCTGCATAATGTCTCATTTGACCAGATAGCTTGCAGGATGATAAGTGTCACTGTACTCTGTGGGGAGATACAGCAGGCTGTGATGTCACGGGTTCCCTGGGCCATCATAAACATCCATTATTCCAGTTCCCCCTCTTCATTCTCATTAGCGCAGCCCCCGATGGAAAAGAAGCGAATGAACTCCACGACAACACGTCGCCCCGCTATTGTTTTGAAATAACGCAACTGTTTTCACCCGCGCGATTATTTCTGGATAATTGGCTTCAGAATATAAGGCAATTATTTCTCAAAACTAATTATTTGCTTTCCCACCCCCCCCCCTCACAACAAAGGTCATTTTTCACAGTGCAATTATGAACAGAAATCAATGCTCTGATGTAGACGTTTGGTCATTTTCTCTCTCTTTTTTTAATTCTTCCTCGTTTCCTCTATCTCTCTCATTCAGCAGACGGGCGAGATGGCTTGAGGGAGGCCTCTCTTTGGCACATAGGGCGTCGTCCTGGCAACCATTGTGATGCAGTCGATGATGGGACATACGCTGAGGCAGAGTGTGCAGCCAGTGCAGGTGTCCTGCACCACGGGAAGATGGGTCTCGCCGTCAAACGTAATGGCCTGCCGGAGAGACGGGATCACACACTATTAGATTAAAGTCATTACGCCCTCATTGGGGGTGGGGTGAAGATCAGGGCTTACTGCTGGACACGTAACAAGTACAGCGCCACGGCAACACGCAGTCGCGAGAACCATGGCCGCACTCTCCGCCCCGCCCCCCCCGAGGACAGGTGGGTGTTTCGTGGAGGACAGTCGGACGTAAGTGCGAACGACGGGCGAACAGCAGCTGGATATGCAGGAATAAAACTTAAAAACCCAACGGTAGCAACATCATTCGGCTAAACCAACATCAGAGCCTTTTCAATCAGCAGTCAATTTACGGCCATTGCTAAAGTTTGATATTTTGCATTGCATGCGGGGACACCTTTGTGATCATGACATATTACGTTGACGAATGCCCCTCTTTATTAGAAACCATTAATAACAAGCAGTCCCTCTCAGAGATCCACTCACCGACAATGAGTGTCACAATGAACAATTACGGCTTTGATAAAACTGGCCTGCTACTTCATCAATACCCTTATGATAAATCGAGGGAGACATTTACTTAGCAGGAGAAAGCAGGAGAAAGCAGAGACAAATACTTTAATAAAACTGTCACAGCCATCCCGTCCGGCGCCTCTGCCCGAGCAGGACCAGGGGAGGAGCCTCACCGTGTGCACTGCTAATATGCATCAGTGGCTCTGGCGGGAAAACGAGGCCAGCTAATGAAGTGCTTTTAGGCGGCCAGTTAGTGGGCCTGAGAGGCTCATCGTCCGATCTGGAGACGTGCATCTGAACGGCAGGCGCGCGGAGCTGCCCTGAGCTCCTGGGAGCAGAGGCGGGGAGAATTTGCTATGCTGCTAACAGCCAGACAACCGCGCAACCGGAGAGGAGAAAACAAAACAAGAAAAACAGAGGGGGAAAAAAGAAGCTTTGAGCCAGACAGCGGTGAAGAGGGAGAAGGTTATGGGATGGGGCCTCAGGATGTGGGGCATTGTGGGTACTCAGGCTGTGGGTCATTGTGGGTACTCAGGCTGTGGGGTAGTGTGGGTACTCAGGCTGTGGGGTAGTGTGGGTACTCAGGCAGTGGTGTAGTGTGGGTACTCAGGCTGTGGGGTATTGTGGGTACTCAGGCTGTGGTGTAGTGTGGGTACTCAGGCTGTGGGGCATTGTGGGTACTCAGGCAGTGGTGTAGTGTGGGTACTCAGGCTGTGGGGCATTGTGGGTACTCAGGCAGTGGTGTAGTGTGGGTACTCAGGCTGTGGGGCATTATGGGTACTAGCGTGCGGGCTGTGTGCGTTTCTGTGCGGGAGTGCAGGTGTGTGTATTAGCGTGTGCTTCCACATGCACACATGCATGCCCGACTGCGTGGGCGTGTAGAGACAAGCACCTGGTAGCCGGAGTCACTGCAGGCCATGTAGCACTTCCCACAGTTGATGCACATCTCCTCGTCTATGAGCGCCTGCACTTGCTCCTGGTTGTTGAGCTCCTGGTACGCTCCAATGTGCTTCAGAGCCTGAGCGATCACATCCTGTCCAAAACACAAACGAACGCTACACGTGAGGCCAAAACGAGCCTGCCGGGCCAGACGGGCTGCAGACGGGCCAGACGGGCTGCAGACGGGCCAGACGGGGACGCTGAGCTCTTACCTTGATGGCTGGGACCGGTTTCTTACACTGCTTGATCCTCCCGCCTCGAGAAGGAAGCACGGTGTTGTTCTGATCTGCTTCAGCCTGCTTGGATTGTGCTATGGCCAGCTTCTTCTCCTGGAGATATGGACCAAAACTGGGCAGTCTCTAGAAGGGAAAACCACAAAATCCATCCTCATTTTTAAAGCACAATTAAAAGTGGCAAGCGATGTATAAAACTCACCAACCACATATGCAGTTTATTAATTATATTAAACCTCTCTAAAATGGGGAGATCTCTTTATATGTGTTATGACAGTAAGCTTCTGAACAAAAGCAGCTCTGGGCATTTGCACCCCCCATCACCACCACCACCACCACCACCAGTGCTCCACACAAACCAATCATATTCTGTGTTCTTTGTCCACTATTCTCCATCTTATTGGATTTTTCTATCGTCCGCCTGCTTTCAACCTTGGGTGTGCATTCTTCGTGAAGGCTCTCTCACCACGGAGACTGGTATTTATGCTTACCAGCGATCACTGAGTCACTGGGCTTTAGATGCTATGTGTACCAAAGCATCAATGCTGCAGCCCTCATTAGAGCTTCAGTAAAAACCAAACACAGGGCTAGAGGAGAATGAAGGCTGACAGGCAGGCCGTCTGATCCAGCATCCAGCCCCAACACTCACTGCCCCTGTGCTGGCCACCGTCTTACAGGGCTGGAAATGAATGAAATCCTTTTGGTCAATATTCAGTGGTTTTAAAGCCCCTCACAACTGTGGGGCTACCCGGTTTCATTATGTGTGTGGAAGAGGCTAAAAGGTTGCTTGTATATTGTACGAGGAGACCCAGTTTTAATGCAGAAAAACATGTTGGCAGGCATGTAAGATCAATATTACATCTCTATTCCCCAAAGCACCCTGCACATATTGTACAAATTGTTTGTGCATAAAAAGTGAAATGAACGTTGATGTTGGCCATGCTGAGTGATTTCTGAAAGATTACTGTCCTTGGCTTAGAATGTTTTTTTTTTCATTTGAAGGCCCTGTACTGTAAAATCATGCAATATATTTGCAAAAATATTCATTTGCTATTCAGGCTTAAGACTTTGCCATGTCAAGGAGCAGAGATTGCCTGCTCACTCGAAATGGAGGTTGCCAGCTATTGCACTTGTGCAGAAGTGATCCTGCGGGAAGCACTATTTCACTACATGCACTTAACGTATCTCTGATATACGCTGTTATTGCCACAAAGAGCTCTGAAACAAAAGCCTGTTTTTCAACCGGGGCCTTTTAGGCGATACTTAAATACTGCACATATATTGAAAACTATTCTGAATGCGGCCTTGCACACGATGTCAAAAAAGGTGAGTCGGTCCTTCGCGTCATGTATTTGTTTGAAAGGTTGCCTCATGGGCCGAACTACTTCGCAAAAAAAGTCTCCACTAACTGGCGCTTCACATCACATATATCTGTGGATACACGTAATAAAAGTTGGCCGATGGCCCTCAGATGGCCAGATGGCCCTCAGGAGGGGTCATGTCCTCAGGATTGAGAAATTTCAGTCAAGATAGTGTTGAGAGATGGGGGAGGGGGGGGGGGCAGGACAGAGGCACTCAGTTTCATCAAAGCCACAATGTATGCAGACGTTTATGTAAGAAGAGACGGATCGCTTGGCTGAAGGGAGAGAGCAGCGTCTGAGCTGCTACTACTCCTCTCACTGAACCGGCGGCTCTGATCACAGCCCCGCTGCCTCCATGCTGCCCTGCCTAATAAAATCCACTGTAATGGAATCCATGCAAATGTGAAATTAATGCTTTCTCCTTCAATCTGCCTCACTCTCCCCATCCCATTCTCTCCTCTCCGTCTCCCTCTGTGACCGCTCTCTCTGGTCCTCGTTCGATCTTGTGCGATTCGCCGAGAGGTAATTTGACGTGAGGCTCGCCCAGTCACCCCATTATCGTCACACGCAGCTGCTCGCCGTGCAGCTGATGGGGTCCCGGCGGGTTCCGGTGGGTTCCGGCGGGTCCCGGCGCCGAGGAGGAGACTCCGCCACACCCGCCCGCCTCTCCTGGAGCACACATAAGCAGAGAAGTACCTGCTCGCAGTGATTTCCCCAGATTACCATATTCATGACAGTTTGGAGTGAGAGCGCTGCACACACCACTGCCCTGCATGCGGGAGCGGGAGATTACGGGCGGCCTGGTAACCACAGGGCGGAGAGCTTCCGCCCGCCTGCCGCACCACGCCCAGCGTGGGAACGCAATCACACGCAGCAGCCCGAGGTAAATTCACTACACCCCCCAGGTTTGTTGAGGGAGAAGGGGAGGGGAGAAGAATGGCTGGGCAGGTGCAGGGGGGGCAGATGTGGTGGGGCATGTAGAGCTGGGGCAGATGGAGCAGACATGTTTATTGGATGAGTCTGATGCTTCAAGCTAGTTCGCTACTTTTGTGTGTCTCCATGTTCCATGTAGATGTGTGAAACTGAATTCCACGCAGGCCCATCGACGTTACGGAGCAGACAAGACGAACTGAGCATGGTTAGCACAGGGTTAGCACCATAGAGATCTAGTACAGGCAGTTAACACAGGGTTAGCACCATAGAGATCTAGTACAGGCAGTTAACACAGGGTTAGCACCATAGAGATCTAGTACAGGCAGTTAACACAGGGTTACCACCATAGAGATCTAGTACAGGCAGTTAACACAGGGTTAGCACCATAGAGATCTAGTACAGGCAGTTAACACAGGGAGTCACCATAGAGATCTAGTACAGGCAGTTAGCACAGGGAGTCACCATAGAGATCTAGTACAGGCAGTTAGCACAGGGAGTCACCATAGAGATCTAGTACAGGCAGTTAGCACAGGGAGTCACCATAGAGATCTAGTACAGGCAGTTAACACAGGGTTAGCACCATAGAGATCTAGTACAGGCAGTTAACACAGGGAGTCACCATAGAGATCTAGAACAGGCAGTTAGCACAGGGAGTCACCATAGAGATCTAGTACAGGCAGTTAGCACAGGGAGTCACCATAGAGATCTAGTACAGGCAGTTAACACAGGTAGTCACCATAGAGATCTAGTACAGGCAGTTAGCACAGGGAGTCACCATAGAGATCTAGTACAGGCAGTTAATACAGGGAGTCACCATAGAGATCTAGTACAGGCAGTTAACACAGGGAGTCACCATAGAGATCTAGTACAGGCAGTTAACACAGGGAGTCACCATAGAGATCTAGTACAGGCAGTTAGCACAGGGAGTCACCATAGAGATCTAGTACAGGCAGTTAGCACAGGGAGTCACCATAGAGATCTAGTACAGGCAGTTAACACAGGGAGTCACCATAGAGATCTAGTACAGGCAGTTAACACAGGGAGTCACCATAGAGATCTAGTACAGGCAGTTAGCACAGGGAGTTTGCATTGTTTGCATTGATTTACTTGTGCCAAGTATAGAGAATTTTAATTGAAAAAAAACATGACAAATGTGGTCCACATTTGAGAATTATAAATGGTTATATAGGGAAAACATTTTGACTACACACAAGGTAAAATAATCCAGGGCTGATCTAACAGAAATGACATGATCTCAGTCATGATGCTGCTGAAGTTTGTGCAAAGTTCTTTGCTAAGTTCATGATGCAGCACATCCGGCAGCCTTCAACGCTGGTTTGACTGCCGTATTTCTAAGCAGTTCCAGAGAAATGCCGGCACGTCTTCATTTCCAGTGGCTAAGAGGACGTATGGCCCAGTTCTATTAATACGCCATCAGTGCAACACATTGTAAAATGCACTCTATCAGTTAGATTTCTCCGTGCATCAGTGAACCACATATTTCACAGGATACATTCATTTGCTGTCTGGGTCCATTAGTGGAATGATCAGAAGTTTAGATACACTCTGGGTTGGTGCAGGTCCAGTGAGACGGAGCTGCACCACAAACTGGGAGCGTGCCAGGCCATCCAGATGAAGCTCAGCCCATAAGCACACGCGAAGCGAAGTGCTCCTCAGCAGAGTCGGACATTAGCCTCCCCAACCATGGCCACACGCTGGAAACATTAACACTTAATACACCCTCCATTGCACACTGTCATGACGAAAAGGGATCTAGTCATGAGAGTATGACTATGAAGGAGAGGGGGAGAGGGAGAGAGGAATCATAAACAACCCTGAAGCATAATATCTGTGCAATTTATCTTTACTAAATTGCAGCAGTGGGCCATAATTAAATATGAAAACCTAAATTTATCTCTAAGAATTCCGCCCTCATTAATTTAACCCAGCAACAACACAAAGTCCTAATTCAGCCACAATGTTTTCTCTTTCTTTCTTGTGTCCTTTTCTTTGGTTCTGTTTATTTCCTTTACTTTCGTTCCACTTCTTCCTTCCTTCTTTCCTTGTCCTCTCTTGTATATTATAGAGCATTAAAGTATGTGTTAGACTGCAGGGATGATGAGGACACATGGAGATACCAGAGAGGGATGGTGTTGCACAAATCAGACTGTGAACACGGTGCAGAATGAGGAAGGTCGACTCTGAATCAGACACCAGTGCAGAGTGAAGAAGGTCGACTCTGAATCAGACACCAGTGCAGAGTGAAGAAGGTCGATTCTGAATCAGACACCAGTGCAGAGAGAAGAAGGTCGACTCTGAATCAGACACCAGTGCAGAGTGAAGGTCGACTCTGAATCAGACACCAGTGCAGAGTAAAGAAGGTCGACTCTGAATCAGACACCAGTGCAGAGTAAAGAAGGTCGACTCTGAATCAGACACCAGTGCAGAGTGAAGAAGGTCGATTCTGAATCAGACACCAGTGCAGAGTGAAGAAGGTCCATTCTGAATCAGACACCAGTGCAGAGTGAAGAAGGTCCATTCTGAATCAGACACCAGTGCAGAGTGAAGAAGGTCCATTCTGAATCAGACACCAGTGCAGAGTGAAGAAGGTCGACTATGAATCAGACACCAGTGCAGAGTGAAGAAGGTCCATTCTGAATCAGACACCAGTGCAAAGAAGCCACTCACTTAGACTCATTAAGAGCATGCTGTCTCTGTGTGCTGTCTCTGTGTGCTGTCTCTCTGTTCTGTCTCTGTGTGCTGTCTCTGTGTGCTGTCTCTGTGTGCTGTCTCTGTGTGCTGTCTCTGTGTGCTGTCTCTGTGTGCTGTCTCTGTGTGCTGTGTTCTGTCTCTGTGTGCTGTCTCTCTGTTCTGTCTCTGTGTGCTGTCTCTGTGTGCTGTCTCTGTGTGCTGTCTCTCTGTTCTGTCTCTGTGTGCTGTCTCTCTGTTCTGTCTCTGTGTGCTGTCTCTGTGTGCTGTCTCTGTGTGCTGTCTCTGTGTGCTGTTTCTGTGTGCTGTCTCTGTGTGCTGTCTCTGTGGTCTGTCTCTGTGTGCTGTCTCTCTGTGTGCTGTCTCTGTGTGTGCTGTCTCTGTGTGTGCTGTCTCTCTGTTGTGCTCTCTGTGTGCTGTCTCTCTGTCTGTGTTCTGTCTCTGTGTGCTGTCTCTGTGTGCTGTCTCTGTGTGCTGTCTCTGTGTGCTGTCTCTGTGTGCTGTCTCTGTGTGCTGTTTCTGTGTGCTGTCTCTCTGTTCTGTCTCTGTGTCTCTGTGTGCTGTCTCTGTGTTCTGTCTCTGTGTGCTGTCTCTGTTCTGTCTCTGTGTGCTGTCTCTGTGTGCTGTGTGCTGTCTCTCTGTTCTGTCTCTGTGTGCTGTCTCTCTGTTCTGTCTCTGTGTGCTGTCTCTGTGTGCTGTCTCTGTGTGCTGTCTCTGTGTGCTGTCTCTGTGTGCTGTTTCTGTGTGCTGTCTCTGTGTGCTGTCTCTGTTCTGTCTCTGTGTGCTGTCTCTCTGTGCTGTCTCTGTGTGCTGTTTCTGTGTGCTGTCTCTGTGTGCTGTCTCTGTGTGCTGTCTCTGTGTTCTGTCTCTGTGTGCTGTCTGTGGTGTCTCTGTGTGCTGTCTCTGTGTGCTGTCTCTGTGTGCTGTCTCTGTGTGCTGTGTCTCTGTGCTGTGTGTGCTGTCTCTGTGTTCTGTCTCTGTGTGCTGTCTCTGTGTGCTGTCTCTGTGTGCTGTCTCTGTGTGCTGTCTCTGTGTGCTGTCTCTCTGTTCTGTCTCTGTGTGCTGTCTCTCTGTTCTGTCTCTGTGTGCTGTTTCTGTGTGCTGTCTCTGTGTGCTGTCTCTCTGTTCTGTCTCTGTGTGCTGTCTTTTATCTTTAGGAACACTTGATAAGTATTGCACTATACTGCATGTAGTCTTGTAGGTATTTCAGTCTTGATAGGTATTGTCTAATCTTATATTTTGTTGTCTTCTTTTTCTAGGCATCAGCACTAGCAACGGTTTATGGCAGTGCTTGACCTCAAGTAGTTTGGACTTAAACCTGTTTATACTAGATAGAAATGCATATTCTGACTGAACACATAGTACTTTTTGTAAGTCGCTCTGGATAAGAGCGTCCTGCGAAATGCCGTAAATGTAAATGTAAATGCTGTCTCTGTTCTGTCTCTGTGTGCTGTCTCTGTGTTCTGTCTCTGTGTTCTGTCTCTGTGTTCTGTCTCTGTGTGCTGTCTCTCTGTTCTGTCTCTGTGTGCTGTTTCTGTGTGCTGTCTCTGTGTGCTGTCTCTCTGTTCTGTTCTGTCTCTGTGTGCTGTCTCTGTTCTGTCTCTGTGTGCTGTCTCTGTGTGCTGTCTCTGTGTGCTGTTTCTGTGTGCTGTCTCTGTGTGCTGTTTCTGTGTGCTGTCTCTGTGTGCTGTCTCTCTGTTCTGTCTCTGTGTGCTGTCTCTGTGTGCTGTCTCTGTGTGCTGTTTCTGTGTGCTGTCTCTGTGTGCTGTCTCTGTGTGCTGTCTCTCTGTTCTGTCTCTGTGTGCTGTCTCTGTGTGCTGTCTCTGTGTGCTGTCTCTGTGTGCTGTTTCTGTGTGCTGTCTCTCTGTTCTGTCTCTGTGTGCTGTCTCTGTGTGCTGTCTCTCTGTTCTGTCTCTGTGTGCTGTCTCTGTGTTCTGTCTCTGTGTGCTGTCTCTCTGTGTGCTGTCTCTGTGTGCTGTTTCTGTGTGCTGTCTCTGTGTGCTGTCTCTGTGTGCTGTCTCTGTGTGCTGTCTCTCTGTTCTGTCTCTGTGTGCTGTCTCTGTGTGCTGTCTCTCTGTTCTGTCTCTGTGTGCTGTCTCTCTGTTCTGTCTCTGTGTGCTGTCTCTCTGTTCTGTCTCTGTGTGCTGTTTCTGTGTGCTGTCTCTGTGTGCTGTCTCTCTGTTCTGTCTCTGTGTGCTGTCTTTTATCTTTAGGAACACTTGATAAGTATTGCACTATACTGCATGTAGTCTTGTAGGTATTTCAGTCTTGATAGGTATTGTCTAATCTTATATTTTGTTGTCTTCTTTCTAGGCATCAGCACTAGCAACGGTTTATGGCAGTGCTTGACCTCAAGTAGTTTGGACTTAAACCTGTTTATACTAGATAGAAATGCATATTCTGACTGAACACATAGTACTTTTGTAAGTCGCTCTGGATAAGAGCGTCTGCGAAATGCCGTAAATGTAAATGTAAATGTAAATGCTGTCTCTCTGTTCTGTCTCTGTGTGCTGTCTCTCGCGCGTTCTGCACGATAGCCACTCATTTGTTGTGTAATAATTCAGCAGCCCTCTTTTTAAAAGTTAGCTGAGGCGTTGAGCTGTGTCTGCTTTAATGAAAGCTACTGGGCGGGACTCTGCTCCCTGCCTGTCCAGACCTTGTCTTCAGCACCAGACTAACTCCCCTAATTGGATGCAATGTTTTCCCCAACAAACAAATGTATACACACACACAGACACACACAGACACACACACGCACATACACACTCTACACACACTACTCACAGGACAAAATGTCATCAGTTGGAATTTGTCTCATCTCAAAAGCAAAGTTGTAAATCTTCAGGTAGTGAAGACAACAAACAACCATTTGGTGCATCTGCAGTAATAAATAAGGGAGGAATAAAGAGAGGTGTGTTGCTTTTCCCAACTCAGTATCGAGGACCAATCAGGATACAGGAAACCGGAAGAGAGGAGGGGCAACCAGACTCAACTCCCAACATACACCAGTCCAATGAAGGCAGTCAACAATATCTTATCAATCTCCACCAGTAGTTATCTTCTGTAGCCCTTAGACCTCAAACATCTAACAGAAACCGTCAGTCGCATCTTAGCGGCGTTAGCTTCCAGCAACTTACATCATAACTACTCAGAACAAAACTGCTCGCGTGCAGACGATCCGTTGGCGGTCCAGTTCCCCCGGCTACGGTCCTGAGGCGGCGTGTCTGTCTCATGCATCTCCTCCGCACGAGCTGCTCCCGCAGAGCTGGTCCATGCCGCTAACAATAACCGTACGTCTTCGCCCGGGCCGGGCTAATGGGACACTGGCTTGCAGACTGCTCTCTCATCTAATATGCACTAAAGCAATTCTCTAAACACTTCTCTAAAGGCCTGGCCTGCCTGCTCACAGCTGCATGAAATAATCATTCCATATGTCACATAAAATAAACATGATCTTAATTGGGCCGTTGGATTAAAAGATGGGAGGCTGGATTATGGGTTCGAACGTCGTCTCACAGCTTCTCGGCCCATTCTGACACAACTAACGCGTCCCCCTTCGGGCTAAAGAGAAGCCGCTATCGAAGGCATCTGTCATGCACACGGTGACCAAATACGGTCCTACTCATTGTTACGAGGGGATTTATGGGAAATTTCATTTTTGTAGTAATTCATCTCTTTGTACTGTATATCTTCAAACAGTTTTGCCAGTCGGCCTGCTGCGCTTGGTCACAAAACGCATCGGAAGTCTAGTCACGTAAGCGCTGTTATTGTGCAGAGTAACGGGGCCATGGGCAGGAGCTGAGGTGGTATTCCCGCGCTACGCACTCAGCGCTTACCATACAAAACACCTTTTGATTTGTATTCTTTAGGAGTAAAAAGAGTCTAGCCTTCTTCCATCCAAAGTGCATCAGGGAGGCGCGGTAAGTCACCCAGCTTCTCAGGTTGCCCGGGATGGCAGATGCTGAGATTCCCTTCACTACCTACGGCTTGGGCAGCACACACACACACACACACACACACACACGGCAGAATCTGCTGCCTGGAAATAACAAATCTAGTGAAATCATACATTAGAAAAGGCAGAAACAAGCAAAACTTTAATACTTACACAAAACGGGAAGTACACTACCTCTGAAATACACTGAAGCTTACCAACAGTGTAGCGCTGTTAGCCTTAACTGAGGGCCACTGTCCCATACAGTGAAATACAGTGAATAAACATGTATACGCAGTGTTACTGCTGGGAAAGGCCACCCTAAACTGGATTAAGAGCTTTCGAAGATGAATAAATGAGTATTCCTGTGCATAAAAGCAGAAGGTTTCTTTTGAGTTTCAGAGACAACAGCTCCATTGCTTTACACGCACACACAGAAAAAAAGCACACACGTACCAGCACACACACACACACCCGCACGCTCATACACAATATGCACACGCGTGCACACACTCCATCTGCTCTAGCCCCTCCCCCGCTACCCAGTCGCGGCCGCTGACCGACGCTGGTGAGGCAGGCGGGCTGAATGCTTCATTACCGCTGCAGGCCTGCTAGGCTGCCAGCCCCACCGCTGCTTAACAGCCTCCGCCCTGCCGGCCCTTCCCTCCTGAGCCGCTCGGTCGGGGGGGGCGGCCGGGTCGGGGGCGGGGCAGCTGTGGGAGGGCTCTCCGAACATACCTCCCCCACCCCCCCCCCCCCCCCGATCCTCCCACACGTCGCCGCTCCTGGTTATTTTTTCTCTTTCTTTTTCATGCCTCCCTGCAGTCTGGCCCCTGCGGAGCCGCGTAGGGTCAGGACCACGGTCAGCGCCCTCCCTGTCCACGGGGCCAGGGCGGGAAACCGTTCCCTGAACGCGAAACACAATCAGCTCAAACACGGCACGTTCTAGCGGACACGCTGCGTTACTGCAGGAGGTGCAGACAAAAAAAGCCCCAAAACATAACATCATTCTCAGTGCACAACCGAAAGAAGGAGCACTTTGGAAATGGTGCAGACACCCCCCCTCCCCAAAAGGCACAGCGCACTTAGGCATCAAAGACTCGCCGCTCCTCCCCTGAGATCACGCCGCTCACCGCCGCCGTCTGAGAAGGCGCTCCGCCCGACTATGTTAAACAAAGAGAGAAAATATGTCTTTAGTTGAGCACGGCTTCCGGCTTCCCCTTTATCAACTGCCATTCCTGTGAATTGCTGTGACAGTGACTTCTGTGCACTCAACCTCTCCCTCCCTCTCGTCCCATCTCCTGAGTTATAGAGCTATCAAACTGCCTTTCCGGCTAGCCTGCCTCATATTCCGCTCACTCATTCTCCGGCTCCTCTCCTCCCTGCCGTGCACTTAAAGCCGGAATGCCCTTCCCTCCCTCTCAGCTACACTCTTCTGTCTGACACAGTCAATCTCCGCCCGTTGACTGCGGCGCCGTAGATGAAGCACGTCTGTACGGACGCTCTCCGTCGTCACTGGCCCCGCCCCCAGCAAACTCCCGCCCAGGTGAGCTGTCAATCATGGGCTTCGGTGCAGGTTGAGCCTGGGCCAGACCCATATCGGCTCTGACAGGTAACGTCTCCAGTCCCTCTCTCCAGGTGACCTGCTGCATATCCCGCAACACGCTATATGAGCTGAACTTGAATGCCACAAGTGTGTGTGCATGTGTGTGTGCGTGTGTGTGTGCGTGTGTGTGTGTGTGTCCCTGTCCTGCGCTAGAGCAAGTGAGCAGAATAATGGACAACTCCGCATCTGAAAGGACTACAGGGATCTCAGGACTACATCTCCCACGTGCAATTCCAGCCCCGGCACTTCTGCCGCAGGAGTAAAGCTCGGTGGCCGTGGAAACTCATCGCCATCATTCCCCGGTGACGCGGTGCGGTCAGGGGGCCTCACGGGCGGAGGCCGAGGGGGGAGGATCACTGCTGACGCCGCGCCGATGACTCCGGCAATAACGCCCCGTTGGCATGGAAATGGCTTACGCTTCTCACCCCTCTGATGCCTCCAGAGTCCCACTCGGTTGCTTCGCAGTTCTCTCCGCCGCTCACTCAGCATTAGCATTTAAACCGTCGGCCCGGGAGTCCTGCCGTCAGAACCCAGGCCGACCCAACGCCACGTTTGAACCGGAACGCGGGCTTCAAAGCCGCCAGGGCCGGCAGGCCGGCAGGAGCGGCGCGAGGCGATAAAGGCCTTTAACGCGCAGCTTTCTGAAGAGTTCACTGCCGCTTTCCTCATTTACATACCGCCTAATATTTCTTGGGCACAAATAAGGCGGCTTAGGAAAGGCAGAGTGCACACGGCGAGCGCCGGCCGCTGAATGCGCAAGCGGCTTCTTTTGTCCAATCTCGCTCTGTCAGTCGCTGCTATTGTGGCGCGGCTGTTATGTAAATGTCGTGTACAACGGGGGGGAAAAAAAGGGCGGAAAAATGTACAACATTAAAGTAAACCAATTATTTTTTTTCCCCTCCTCACGCAACTCAAACAAAGTCTTTCGCATTTCAGGTTTGAGACGAGATCTAACGGCGATGCCACTTCCCGCGGCTCGCCTGACATTTGTGGTTCTTTGCTGCAATTATTGCTTTCATTAGCGGACAAGCTGTGACCTGCCCTTCGTTAGGTTAAGATTATGGTCATTCCCCCCCCCCTCCCCCCAAAAGGCAGGTCCTCTTTTCTCCTTACAGATGCACTGTAATACAGCACCATAAAGCCTGACCTCTGACCCCCCATCAGTTCACCAACTCTGCTGCTATAGGAAATTGCTTTACCATACAAGTGGGCACTTTATGCTTTGGACAGCAGTAATTATGTGAATTCCAGCCGTGTAATAACAACGTAACACAAATGGAGATATACACAGCTATATTGCCAGTGCTGTATTAATGAGTAGCAGCTCTGCCAGCTCTGCTATTACAGTGCGTACGGCTAATGTTCAGTGGGAGACCTGACAGAAAGGGTCTAACGCAGGAGGAGGAGCTACGGCGGGCGTCCGTCACTCACCCTGCCCACCAGCGCGGCCGGACTGGCCACAGGTTTGCCCTTCTGGTGCGGGGCGGTGGGCGGGGACTGGCCATCCCAGTCCTGCAGATCCTCCATGTTCTTCAGATACAGCAGTGCTTTAAGCCCCACACAGTAGTCCTCAATCACTGTGAAGTCCTGGTTCTGCACCGCACTGCACACCTGCCCACACACACACACACACACACACACACGCACGCAGTGAGGAACACAGTGCGAAGGTACAGGATTGATTAAACGCGCGGCATTACATCAGAAAGACTGACGCGAGCAGGGTACACATCCTGAGATAATATGGGTGACCTTTAAAGAAATCTAATAAATACTCCTCTCACACACAGAGCCAAGATGAGTCTGATAAACCGAAGGCTTGAGCCACTAATCAACTGAACCAAACCTCATGCTGAAGCCCTTTCGATTGGCTCTTACACTGTGGGCTTAGCCAGTGCGATTTGCATGGAGCGGAGGGACCTGTGCTTTTGTGCACGCGTCTCCGGCACTTCAGACGGCAGTCACGGCGAGTCCTAAAGCAACAGATAAGACGCCCCTTATCTGCCAGCCCTCATCGCTGATCTGAGATCAGCTGGCGACAGCTATGCGCTACCTTTCACAGGATTAACTCCGAGCCACACCGCAGCCGTTCGCAGACGACTCCAGCCCCGCGCACGTGACCCGGCTCTCCGCTGACGTGACTTATCAGAGGCTTCCACCACCCTTCCCTCAGTCACGCCGGCGGCCTCCAGGAAAACGCGCGCACGCCCGGCCCACGTTAGTGGTGTGTTTAAAAATTACATCCAAGTCAGAGCGCCACATGCTGAGAAAATGGAGCCATTTATTGGAGCTGCCCATGTCTGGCTTACAGATGCAGTATGTTTTTCATTAGGATTCTCATTTGCATAAAACTTGTTACTCTGCTGCGAATTCACCAGCCGTCTGCCTTTCAACACACCTAAAAAAAACAAAAAAAAAAACAAAAACAAAAACAAAACAAAACAAAAAAATCAAACCAACATAAAGTAGCCAATTAAATTTTATAACATTTCACCTTAATTTTGACAAACATGATGCAGGGAGATGTAATTTAGCAATGGCTGTAATGTGCGTGAGCATGCATGCATTCTGAGCGTGTAGCCCATGACGGGGACGATGCTTCTGAAAGCAGTTCTGACAAAGACAAACCGACTAAACAAATGATTGGGCTTGGATTAAAAATACAGTGAAATGAGGTTAAATTCATGAAGTTAAATTCAGACTGAAAGGATCTACTGTCTCAACCATAAGAAACAGAGATACAGGATTTAGAAATGACCCCAAACCCCGATATTCATATCCTGAAAAGCAAATGACTACTCTAGAACTGCAAGCTCACTTAAAGAACTATTCATGAAAAATGTATGAATGAGAGTGAATGAATTCATTAATTATGATAGAACAGACCAATTTGTGATCTTCCCACGGCTGTAGTTATAAAATCTGAGCCCTGTTGCACTGAGTGAGGGAATATGTCCATTAGCGCCTCTCATTTGGTTGGGAACATCAAAGATGTGATGCCCTGCTTCACAGCATTTAGTCCTAATGTGGCTGTGACTCCTGAAATAAATCGAAGTGAGAATTTCTAAGTAGTTTCCAGGCGATTGAGGCAGCAGGTCCCTTTTATCTACTCTGAAAACTGTGGCTGTGCATTGATTTCGACTCCTTCTGAGATCTCAAATGCTTTTAGATCCCCCCTCCACACACACACACACACACACACACACACTCTCTCTCTCCCTCTGTCAGCTCTTTTATTTCCAGTGATAAAATTCTGGCATTTAGCAGAACAGCACCTTCCCAAAAGAGAGGAAGATTAATTCAGTTTGGTATCCAAATGTTACAATGACTATGCATGAAGCTCTTGTCCTTTTGATTGGAGCATTATGCTCAATATGCCAAAGGATATTAGCCACTGATGTTTTGGACTGTTTTCCAGGTAAGAGATGCCGGCTGTGTTGAACAGCGACTGGACGTCAGCAGCGAGTGGAGGTGAATGCATTTCAAAAAGTCACCGAATACAGAACTTTACTTTCCTTTGTCAATAAAATCTAGCAAGATCCCAATATGTGTACTGGGGTCCGTGAGCTGAAGGGCAGACGTAACCTTTTCCCTTTGTTTCTGTCTATAGAAATACTGTATGCAGCGCGTCTTCAATCGATATCTTAACATGCGGCTTGTTAAAAGCTCGCTATCTGCTGCCTGATCTTTTCTTCCCTACTGAGACACTCGGTTGTTTCAAACTGAATTACAAATTCCTGATGTCTTCTGAGCCACATGTCATTTTTTGCAACCTGGTGATGGCTTCTTTACTGCAGCTACAGCTGTTTACATACACCCAAACGGACAGAAATCACAGCGTGGACCATTAAGATCGAACAGGCTTGGCCATTAGTGAAATACTGCTCCAATGCCCTAAAAGACCTGTCAACGACAACACGGGGACAACAAGCTTCCGCTAGTCATAAGTGCCGCCTTTTAATTATCTCATTAGGGCAGGAGATTAAAACAAAATCCACCAACTAGGTGAGTGTTACTAAAGACGAGGCAAGGCTCCACCTGAGCTCCGGCGTACGGTGAAGGCTTGGCGGACTACACCTTTCGCCAAAGGTGAACGGCACTGTAAACTTTAGGTAAGCAGAGTGCAAAAGCAGGCTCTCTACGTCCGCGTGAACGGCAGCAGGCGATGAAAGTGGGCAGGCCGATCTCACACACACGTGTGTAGAAGTCAATAGGCGCCATAAGGAGCAAAATCCCCAGCAGGGCGATTGCAAAGCAATGTTTGTTGGTAATGAATCAACTAAGGCGTATTGATTGCTGAGTGGATCGCATTAGTCCCTCCCGCATACGAGCTTGGCTAGCCGCGGATATCTGCGGTTGCGGAGACGCCTGGTTCGCCGGCGTTGAGACGCATCCAGGAAAGCACTCGCGGCAAAGACGCAGGACTCGGGCTGAAGAGGAGAGGGAGAAGACCTTAGGTTTAGCTGTGAGGAACTCAGTGCTCTTTCCTTTTGGAGTACAGGGTAATGAAAAGGAGGCTTTGTGCCCAGCTGTGTTCAACGTACGACTTCAGAGAGTTTGGTCTTCAATAACCAGAGAGTGACAAAAACTCCCTGGTCGATGTGGGGAGGAATCGATAAAAGATATGAATGGACTTCATTATATTGTTTGTTCTAGGAGAATATGTTTGATGTGCCATGGAGTCAATCACTACTTAGAGACAACGGCACAAGTGTCTTCAACACTGGGATGGACGGCAGTGGCCTGCTGGCCCCGAAGCTTGATTTCCCCATTCAGGTCTTCTGTGTTCCTTCAGTTTAGACTACAAGACTCCTTGATTGTATGAGCAAGAATTTGTTCTTTTTTTTTTTTTTTGCTAAGTCTGTCCTAGGATAAAACACTGAGGAGAGACTCGTGAGTACGGTATTATCATCAGACACGTTAGTCTGTGGCTATGATAGGAGCTGACTGCTAACAGCGCCTAGCTACTCTGCAGAAGTCATTTCCCAAAGCTTTGAGCCTTTGATGCATCTTTCTCTGTTGTCTTCTAAACAAACCACAAACTTCACATTTCTATCTTAATCCAGAATTCACAGAGCTAATCCATACCAAAAAACCTAAACAACAAAAATTTATTTTCTTTCATCACTGAGAACAAAAGGAGGAAAAGAGCTTTACAAACAGTGATTATATTTTGCAAGATGAAATACAAATTAAGGCTATTCAAGGCAAAGAATCTGTAATTGAAGGCATTATGATTCGATCAAGAACTAATTTTTATTCTGTAATTAAATTTTCATATTAATTCTGCGGATGAGTCTCTGGATGCATTGCAAAAAAAAGTGCCTCAGATCACAAATGTTGAGCCATAACAGGTGGGTGAGAGAAAGGCATTACTCAAACATTAAATCATATTTTAAAAACAGTGTATGCAGTTATTCACAGACTGTGATTACATTTGCAAGAAGATTCTCTGACTGATTAGTCGCCACACAATTCACCGAGTATATGGAGTTTAAAAAAACAAAAAACTTTCCAATCTTACATTTTTTCAATTCTTTCAGGTTTTCCAATTACAACTTTACATTTTCAGCACATTTTCAGATGTATTTAGCTGGCTAACAATGTCACCAACTGCAACTTAAGCAGGATTGGACATGCAACATTATTTTACTGCAAGCGGGATTTGAGCAAATGTACGAGTTTCAGTTTCCACAGTACCTGCAGTAAAGACGCCCCAGCATGGAGGAACTGCAGGCCAGACTCAGCCGAGTCGATGCCCCCAGTGGCCAAAATAGGAAACCCAGGCAGGGCTCTTGCTATGGCACTCACTGCTCGCAGAGCAATTGGACGAATGGCATTACCTGTGTACATAGACATAAAAACAAACAAAAGCCACAAGATAAACATGTCCAGATTTAATGACACTGGATCATTTAATTAGTAAACGAATATCTGTGAAAAGGCCCTCCAGTAGTAACTCATCTAACAAACTGATCATCAGCATTGATAATCCTCATATTCACATCTTTTTATTCTTTCACACACACACACACACACACACACACACACACACACACACACACACACACACACAAAGATACACACTTTTGGGTTCAGACTGGCATCTCTGGGGAGCGCTGTATCTCCTAATGTTACAACCTTTATTTATTTACCTGGGTCTCAGTGTCCCGAATGAATTAAAACCTCCAGTCCGATCCCGGTGACAGATGGAGCCGTTTATCACATTAGATTTAACCACAGCTAGCTGGCAGGCTTCTCCTGCATTGATCAGTGGGAGACATTGTCTCCCTTCATTTAGCTCCAGTGTCACTAGCGTCTAGCGCGGAGCCTCTGACACACACGCCAGCAGCCGCATTCTCCTTCATGTTAAATGACCCTTATTAATGACATAAAGAAGGCAAGATGGGTGTCTGCAGCGTATATTCCATCTTACGCCTTTGTTGTTTTTTTTTTTTTTCTCAATCAGCGTCTGTGCCACATGGTGCATCGTGGGACATTACGGACAAAAGCGGCGCAACTCGGAGGCAAACGAGCTCCGACACAAGGACGGTACCCGCTCCTCATTCTGCTCTTCTTCTGCAAAAATGAAGAAAAAAAAAAAAAAAAAAAAGGATTTGGAGGAAGAGGAGGGTGAGTAGCCGCACGCTGATGGAGCTGGTTTCACGGGTCACACGCGCGTTATGTCGGAGGTGACAGCCAGTGGCGTGGCCACGGTGATCCTCTTACCTTCATGGAGTGATGGGTTTATCTCCCTCAATGGCGTCCTACACCCTTCTCCAACAAAACATGCAACCCTTGACGTCTAGAGCCATGTAATCTACTGACACGAATTACAGTCAACTTAGTCAGGGGACGTTTAGCAATTCTGATGGCTGGCACTCAGACGTAAGGCTGGGGACTGGAGTGTGGGCGAGGGTCACACTCACTGCCTACAGAGAACCGCAGAGAAGCTACTGAGGCTTCTAATTGCATTTAAAATGGATGAGCAACACTCAAAAGTCTCCAGTACCTCACACACTACCTCAATGACACTGTTTTTATACGAATAATCATCTCTAAAATGCAAAGAAATCTTGAGACCGTGCTTGGCAGACGAGGAGAAAAAAAAGGGGGGTGAAATCATACAGACTTGAGTGACAGTGGACCTCCAGTCCGGCCATGTTGCCTTCGTGTTACACCGAACTGCTTGTCCTTCACGCGCTCGTTTCTGGCGCCGTGGGAAACCGCAGCGCCTGTTGTTTCTGGACAATGCAGCTGAACGCAGGGCCGGCGTCTGCAGCGAGCAGAGCAGCGGAGTCTGACCCCAGGTCAGCAGTCGAACCGTGACTGGGTAATGGCATCAGGAGCCGCGGCCGCCTCTTCGGCTCTGGGAGGAGGCGGTCAGACGCAGGACGCCCCTGAGCCGGCCAGCGCCTCCTCAATCTCTCCTCGGGTGGAGCAGCGTGAGGGACTGGCTCAAGCCGAGCGTGTCACGCCAGGCCGTTTTGATGAATAATTCCAAGCACAGCGAGATGTACAAAGGAATCAGGTTGGACACTGGGGCCTGGAATTTGGAGTCATCAGACGAGTAGGAGAACCTAGAAAAGCACATCCAGGGGACGGTAATTAGGGGAATCCACCCAGACCTGACCTACAGGATCGTAACGAACACCGGCCCCAATCAGCCTCTGCCCCCCCACCCCTCCCCCCCTCCCCACCCAGGAGCCCTGGGTCTGCGTGGTGGTGTTGGGAATGACAATCACAGCAAAGGGAGCACAAAGCAGCAGCACACTGCAACGGCTCATGCATTTAACAAATCTGCGCTTTAGTGACTGATCCTACTACACGGCTCCACGTGTGAGGGGAATAAGAAAGGGCAGGAAAAAAAAGATGGGGGGTGATAAAGATGAAAGGATGGACTCTGGGGCAAGAAAGACTTGTCAGACATGCAGGGCTATCATTACCGCACTGTGGTAACAACGCATGTCTACTGCACTCTGGACAGGGGGATAAGTCTTGGCACCGTGCACATTAGCAATAAATAAGATCATGGCTTTTATTCAGCGGTTCGCTATAGAGGGCGTCGCTGCCTTTGTGTCTTTCATCTGGCCAGCGTGTAGGTGGACGCGCACCACCACACTCACCTGATACTGCTATTAGCTTCCTGTCTGACAGCTGCATTAATATAATAAACAGTTCGTTTGAATAACCCAGTCTGAGCTAAAATCATTCTGCTGAAATGCGGCGGATGCATTTGCTCATTTTAATGTGATGTAATAAAAGTGTAAAGATAATTCTGGCATTTTGGGAAATGTCATCGGTTCACCTTTTCCCTTTGATGGTGTGATGGCATTACATTTAAACAATTATTTGATGCAACAAAGCATCATAATAGGATTTGAATAAAAAAAGCAACAATGGCTGCATTGTCACTACAGGATGATCAAACCTCCACGAGATGTTCACGCATACTGTATTAACGCAAAGAAAAAGGTATTTTTCAATTCTTTATTTCAGTTTGTGACCAGGTACACTACTGACCCTTTAATCCCCTTCAAGGGGAAAATTATAGCAAATGCCCTAATTAGTTAAAAAGTAAAAATCGTTTGAATGAGGAACTTCGTTTTAGTGAACATACTCTATGGTAGGAATGATCATTTCAATTATTTTTTCCTTTAATTGCTAATAATTGACAGTATGCACTATTTAGAATGGTGAGTGTCCCCCATATGAATGGACAGTGTCCAGCATAACAACTTTCCCCCTTAACAGTGTATCATTTGCCCTCTTGCACATAGGTTCTCAAATCAGAGTTCTCAAATCATTTCCCATGAAATGTCCATTTTTCCATGAAATGCAAGAAAGTGTGTGACGGGGCATTTCCTGCAGCGGGACAGGCAGGGCGGGGCATTTCCTGCAGCGGAACAGGCAGGGCGGGGCATTTCCTGCAGCGGGACAGGCAGGGCGGGGCATTTCCTGCAGCGGGACAGGCTGGGCGTGGCACCACAGTGTAGACGATCACTACAATGCATACACCTGACCCGCACTGCTTAAAAACTGGGCTGATAATCAGCGGTCTAGCATGCTGAAGGAACTGGCACATGGGGAGGAGGCGGAGTTTAACGGCAGTGGGAGTGACAAGATTTAAGCTTCGCCTCTGATTGGCAGAATGGCTGAAGACTGAAGGAACTGGCACATGGGGAGGAGGCGGAGTTTAACGGCAGTGGGAGTGACAAGATTTAAGCTTCGCCTCTGATTGGCAGAATGGCTGAAGACCATGCTGAAGCACTACCATACCCTTGGAGAAAATTGGCGAAGTTGATTTCTGAGCCTTTCAGCGCAGACTCTCAAAAGAGCCTTTAATTTCCGGAGCACGCGAACAGTCGGCAAGACTATATTGCCTCAATAACTTATGGCCCTTGCGCTTAGAACAGTGTGCACTGCATTGTAAAAGACACGTAATAGTAGAATAAGCATGAACCATAAAATGGGTGATAGCGATGAATATGCTGGATTCTTGAATGGGCCCTTAATCTCTCATCACGTTTACCAACTGCATTCATTTATTATCATTACAATTTTGGCAATTTGCTGAAAATTAAAAAGACCCCAAGAACAGCTTTTGTAGAGAAGTGTAGTGTTTACATTCACCAGTATAAAGAAATGCGACATCTTTCAAACTCAATAGTTCTCCATTTAATAGTTATTGATTGATAACTTAAAATATTTATACTGTGAAGTTTGCTGGGAACAAGGTAACACAAAACATTTTAAGTAGTCTTGAGTAACTCTTGAGTAACCTGAATAGTCACAGGGTGTTTTGAGGGAGCTTATTGCTGGTGCATGTTTCAGCTCATTACTGCAATTTCAACGAGTCACTCAAGCTAATGCATGATAGAATCACACCACTAGCTCACCGAAATTGCTAAAAAATCACTCCAACCACAGAAAGATAACTACAACACAACATAATTAATGCCCATATTACTCCATAATCACTTTTTTTTTTTACCAAAGTGCCCTGAAAAGTGTTTTACATTTTCGCCCACATTTAATATTAATCTAATTATAATGCAGATGATTAAGTCATTTACACAGCTCCATAGACTAATTAACTCTCACGAGCACACGTTTCTGTGATTTCAGCACAGAGAGCAGAGTGTAGAGCGATGTGGTCGCAGGATAACATTGGGAGAAAAGTCAGGATGTGAGTTTGGGGGTCGACAGATGGTGTCTGTGGCGTGAAGGAATACTGCACTTCTGTTGGGGTTTTAAAAATAAATGCACCATTTTGAGTTTTGTTTCTATAAAATGGTCCCATGACCGCTACTAACACAAGAGCTACACCAGCGTTCACAATCACGCTACGGACACAACAATTACGTGTTTGGCCATGACAGTAGTGTGAATAATATTATCGAGTATTGTTCCTGGAATGTGTGTTTAACTTTTGTGACTGTTCTTGGTGAGATTTCGCTTGTGTACCTTAAACTCTTTACCCATCTGTTTTTGGACACTGGTCAGTTAAGGTGGCTCATTTTGTAAAATCTCACAGGTTTTACCCATGGACGGTTTTGTATTGTTCAACATGCCTCCTACCACCATGTCAGTCCTGCTTGGTGCACTGGTGATGTCTGTGTAGCTGAGCATTACCACTACACCTTAGAACACTACCACTACTACTGCTGGATAGCACTGATGAGCTAGCCATGTTCACACTGCTAATGGTCCTAGCAATGACAAAGCAAATGAATGAACTGAAACGGAAGCACGTCTGTACGCAGCCATACGAACAACTCCTCTCTTCACACAGCGTACATGTCTATACAGACCCTAGGAAACACGGTCAGTTTTGAGCTGGACTGGTAAAAAAAATGCTGTGGTGCTAAAATGTTCCACTTAGTTTTCAAGACAGCTTGAATTGGTCATACTGCAGAATTTTTGTGCAAAGTTGAGATTGTCCATGGAGGCCAGAACACATGACAAGTGGACAGGGACTTGCGTGAGACACTTTGGAGACTCCCTGTCGGAGACACATGCATTTTTTCCAGTGTGTGGGGAAATGATCTCAGTGCCCACATATACCAGCATAAAAAAAGAAGAGAGAGAGAAGAAAACACAGAGAGAGAGAGAGAGAGAGAGAGAGCAACACAAATTCCAGTAATGTTTTCCTCCTAATTTTTCCCTCAGTGTTTTGTCTTCTCCGTTGCTCCCCCGGGGACTGCAGTGATTGATGGCCTAATCCAGCCACTGTACTCCAGACACCTCATCACAGCCTGTGTTCTTATCATTAGCAGTTAGCCTATGCCTGCTTCCACAGCCCACTGCCTGCTACCAGCCCATGAGATTTAAGGGGCTGGCCTTTAGAAAATATTTAACATGAAATTGAAATCTTGACAGGGCTGAGAAGTGCGTCCTCAGCGAGGCAGTTTTAATTAATCAGGCCTACCGCGCCATGCTGCCGCGCTGATTACTCAGACACGTAGCCCTAAACGAAAGAGGCCGAGTCTGGCGTCCTGCAGTCCCGCCACACATCAGCCTGAGCAGGACTCACAGGGCAGCGAGGTGGGGGAGGGGCACTAGATAAAAATGCAAATGTGAAAAAGACCCGATGCAAAACACACCGGCTACCCGTAAGGGAGAGAGGAGAGGGTGGAGGAGGAGGATCCCCTCCCGCTTTTCTTCCCTATGAAGCAGCAGGCGGGTGGGGGGAGGTGTCAGTGCAGATGCATGCAGATGGAGCCAGATTAATCCCAAGGGTGGAGTCAGGGTGGGCTTAGATGGTGGAGTCAGGCTGGGTTTGGGGGGTGGAGTCAGGCTGGGTTTGGGGGGTGGAGTCAGGCTAGGTTTGGGGGTGGAGCAAGGCAGGGTTTGGGGGTGGAGCCAGGCATGGTTTGGGGGTGGAGCCAGGCAGGGTTTGGGGGTGGAGTCAGGCAGGGTTTGGGGGTGGAGCCAGGCTGGGCTGGCAGATGATTGCTTCTTGCAGGTGCGTGTCCGTGTGAGGACCACAGCTGATGTCCATGACCCACTCTAGAAGAGAGTGAAGAAGCTGCCTAGCACAGGCGCCGGGCTGCTGCCCCGAGATGGTGCCCCCATCAATAAGCAAAGGAATAACAACGAAAGAAAGAAAAGTAATGGAGGAAGCGATAGTGTCAGGATCGGTCCTGAGCATGTTCACAGGAACACTTGAGTGGAGCATTTTTGCTGTTCCCCCATTTTTCTCTCTCTCTCTCTCATTCTCTCTCCCTCTTTCTTTCTCTCTCTTATCCTCTTTTGTCCTCTATCTTGGACTCTCTTGTGCTCTCTCTCTTCCTTCCCTCTCTCTCCTTCCTTCCCTCTCTCTCTCCTTCCCTCTCTCTCTCCTTCCCTCTCTCTCTCTCCTTCCCTCTCTCTCCTTCCCTCTCTCTCTCCTTCCCTCTCTCTCTCCTTCCCTCTCTCTCTGCCATTATGCGGTTACATACATACCCACGTTCTGCAGCTCTCACAGGGGCTCTGACACCAGCCAGGCCATGGCAATGCACTCTAATGAAGGCCAGCACACTCACACACACACACACACACACACACACACACACACACACACACACACACACACACACACACACACACACACACACATACACACACACACACACACACACACACACACACACACACACACACACACACACACACACACACACACACACACACACACACACACACACACACACACACACACACACACACACACACACACACACACACACACACACACACACAGTACAGTGCAACATAATCATTAGTCTTAGTTGGAGTCGACAAATACAACCAGTATTAGAAGATGCCTTCATGTGGAGAGCGTGCTATTAAGCACCCTGTTAGTACAATCAACCCCCCCGCCAGCTACACACACACTATGGTCACCCATACACAGGCTATCTGCAGCTACACACACACTATGGTCACCCATACACAGGCTATCTGCAGCTACACACACACTATGGTCACCCATACACAGGCTATCTGTAGCTACACACACACTATGGTCACCCATACACAGGCTATCTGCAGCTACACACACACTATGGTCACCCATACACAGGCTATCTGTAGCTACACACACACTATGGTCACCCATACACAGGCTATCTGTAGCTACACACACACTATGGTCACCCATACACAGGATATCTGCAGCTACACACACACACTATGGTCACCCATACACAGGATATCTGCAGCTACACACACACACTATGGTCACCCATACACAGCCTATGTGCACTGGAGCTTGCACGGCGATGGTATTAAATATAAAACACACACACAGTTTGTGGCATCTACAGTGTGGTCCTAAAAGTTTTCTAGAATTTATCAAGCAGTCTGTTAGTCTCTGCTGGTCACTGTGGCAGTAACAATGTGGCAGGAGGTGAGTTCACTACAGAAGTCCGTTCAAACTGTTTTACAGCGAAATTCTGCTATTTGAAGCCCCAGTCTCAGCTGGGCTTTGTCACATCTTTGTTCCTTTTTCAAGGCATCTTTTGTTGTTGTTGTTGTGTCAAGGCTCACAGAAGTACAAACACACCACGCTTATTTTTAAGGTGAAAGGCAAAGAGGACGTGGCCATTATAACTTCTGATCAGACATTCACAGGCCACGTGATTAGCGGGTTGAAATAAGGACACTGACACAAAAGGTCTGGAGTCAAGATGGCCGGACCTCCCTGCACCTCATGCTCAGACGAGCATGGACCTCTGAGGTAAATAATTCACACAGTAGTTAGTGGATACAATTCTAGCCACACGCTACAAACATGCCAGGCAAGCGGAAAGTGTTGCGACTGTGCGGATGAACACAAACACTAGCATGTCTTGTGGGTGTCTATTTTAACAGCTCTGCCTGTTTCAACGCTACCTGCCAACTAGCTTAACAGTGTGTGCCAAACATTCCACATTTGGGGCATTTAGCCGACACTTTTATCCAAAGAGACTTACAATTACATGTGAATACAGTGGTAACTTGGCAGTGGTGGACCTGACAACCTGCTGATTACTAGCTGAGTGCCTTAACCACTGAGCTACCTCTGCCCCTGTGCTTAAACCACCCCTAAAGACAGACCAAACCCTGAATTTGTGAATTCTGCTTCGCGTCAGGCCCTGTACGAGATCAGACAAAACTAAATGTAAGATTAATGTGAGTAAATGTATGATTAATGTATGATACATTTATTTGCATATGAGGTTTGTCAAATCAGGCCTCTTGTGGCCTTGAGGCATAAAATGTGTCTCAATCATGAGTGCACAACCAAAAGCACACACACACACACACACACACACACACACACACACACACCCGCGGGTGAAGGAAAGACAAGCAGCTATACAGAAGCACACACACACACACACACGTGCACATGAGCAGGTGTGAGCTGGGCTGGGGAGTGCTGCTCCACCCACCCTCCTCACCACCTCAGGCCCAGCTCCAGCTCAGAGGAGGCAGGAGGCCAGAACTACACCCAGAACTAAACCCAGAACTACACCCAGAACTACACCCAGCCTGTCGGCACCCAGGCGACAACATTCGAGGAGATGACGATGCTCTTCAAGAGCGACGGGTCCTGAGAAATCAGACGGACGTGCCGCACCACTCAGCCTGGCATTCACAGCTCTCCAGCTGAGGAGAGGAGCAGGCCAGCAGCACCCTACCCTACCCTAACCTACCCTACCCTACCCTACCCCCAGCCTACCCTACCCTACCCTAACCCTACCTACCCTACCCTACCCTACCCTACCCTACCCTACCCTACCCTACCCTACCCTACCCTACCCTACCTACCCTACCCTACCCTACCCTACCCTACCCTAACCTACCCTCCCCCACCCTACCCTACCCTAACCTACCCTAACCTACCCTACCCCTAACCTACCCCTACCCTACCCTAACCCTACCCTAACCTACCCTACCCTACCCTAACCTACCCTACCCCAGCCCTACCCTACCCTACCCTACCCCACCCCTACCCCTACCCTGCCCTACCCCTACCCTACCCTACCCTACCCCTACCCTACCCTACCTACCCTGCCCTGCCCTACCCTACCCTACCCCTACCCTGCCCTACCCTAACCCTACCCTAACCTACCCTACCCCACCCTACCCTACCCCCCTACCCCTACCCTACCCTACCCTACCCTACCCTACCCTGCCCCACCCTACCCTACCCTGCTACCCTACCCTACCCCTACCCTACCCCACCCCCTCCCCCACCCCCACTACCCTACCCTACCCCTACCCTACCCTACCCTACCCCCTAACCTACCCTACCCCAGCCTACCCTACCCCTACCCCAGCCTACCCTACCCTAACCTACCCTACCCTACCCTACCCTACCCTACCCTACCCTACCCCACCCTACCCTACCCTACCCTACCCTACCCTACCCTACCCTACCCTACCCTACCCTACCCTACCCTACCCTACCCTACCCTACCCTACCCTACCCTACCCTACCCTACCCTACCCCTACCCTACCCTACCCTACCCTACCCTACCCCACCCTACCCTACACTAACCTACCCATACCATACCCTAACCTACCCCTACCCTACACTAACCCTACCCTAAACCTACCCTACTGTACCCTAACCCTATCCCTACCCTACCCTAATAGAGCCACTGACCAGTGCTGCTCCACCACACACACACACATTAGAGTGGAGATGTTTATCCCACAGCAAGCACCCTAAACCATTCACACACACACACGCAGACATCCACACATACAAACACACATATACATGCACAGACATGCACACACACACACACACACTCACGCAGACATCCACACACACAAACACACATATACATGCACACACACACATTCGCACAGACATGCACACACACAAACACTCACACACACACACATGCACAGACACGCACACACACACACACACACACATACATGCGCACACACTTTTACAAGTGGGATGTGAACAAGCAGTGAACCCACATACACCAGCACATGCACACACACACACACACACCCCCCCACAAACACAAAGAGGCAAATAATAGATTACCACACACTTGCACACGCACACAATCTGGCTGTGCCGCCCCTAAGCAGGAGGGAACGGATCCAGCGCGTTGGGTGACACTTACCAGACACGCCGCCATATGTGGTACGCTTGTCCCAGCCGACGGCAGGCCAGGGAGAGCCGTCTGCCTTCAGTCCCATCAGGCCTGAGACCGTGTTGGTGGCGGTGACGCCATCTGCACCACCTACACCCACGGGGATCAGACATTAGCCATGGTGAAAGGGGGGGGGGGGGGTTGGGGTGGAGGGAAGTGGAGCGCGGGGCCATTTCTGGCCCGTGAAGAGCTGCAGGATGTGGGCTAACGCAAGGCACGGCTGAGCTAGCGATCCCTGCACACGCTGCCAAGCCATTCCACCACAGCGCACGCATGCCAGCTCTGCTCTGACCACGCAAACACTGCTCACAACACATAAACACTGCACTGACCACGCAAACACTGCTCACAACACGTAAACGCTGCTCTGACCACGCAAACACTGCTCACAACACATAAACACTGCACTGACCACGCAAACACTGCTCACAACACAAAACACTGCACTGACCACGCAAAACACTGCTCACAACACGTAAACACTGCACTGACCACGCAAACACTGCTCACAACACAAACACTGCACTGACCACGCAAACACTGCTCACAACACGTAAACACTGCTCTGACCAAGTAAACACTGCTCACAACACGTAAACACTGCTCTGACCACGCAAACACTGCTCACAACACAAACACTGCACTCACCACGCAAACACTGCTCACAACACGTAAACACTGCTCTGAGCACGCAAACACTGCGCACAACACGTAAACACTGCACTGACCAAACACTGCAAACACTGCTCTGACAACAAACACTGCTCAAACACTGCACTGACCACGCAAACACTGCTCACAACACATAAACACTGCACTGACCACCAAACACTGCTCACAACACTGCTCACAACACTGCTTTCACAAAACACTGCTCTGACCACGCAAACACTGCTCACAACACATAAACACTGCTCTGACCACGCAAACACTGCTCACAACACATAAACACTGCACTGACCACGCAAACACTGCTCACAACACATAAACCACGCAAACACTGCTCACAACACTGACCACGCAAACACTGCTCACAACACGCTCAAACAAAAATCCTGACCACGCAAACACTGCTCACAACACGCACTGACCACGCAAACACTGCTCACAACACGTAAACACTGCACTGACCACGCAAACACTGCTCACAACACATAAACACCACGCAAACACTGCTCTGAACACGTAAACACTGCACTGACCACGCAAACACTGCTCACAACACATAAACACTGCTCTGACCACGCAAACACTGCTCACAACACAAACACTGCTCTGACCACGCAAACACTGCTCACAACACATAAACACTGCTCTGACCACGCAAACACTGCTCACAACACAAACACTGCACTGACCACGCAAACACTGCTCACAACACAAACACTGCTCTGACCACGCAAACACTGCTCACAACACGTAAACACTGCTCTGACCACGCAAACACTGCTCACAACACATAAACACTGCACTGACCACGCAAACACTGCTCACAACACGTAAACACTGCTCTGACCACGCAAACACTGCTCACAACACGTAAACACTGCACTGACCACGCAAACACTGCTCACAACACGTAAACACTGCACTGACCAAGTAAACACTGCTCACAACGCAAACACTGCTCACAACACATAAACACTGCACTGACCACGCAAACACTGCTCACAACACGTAAACGCTGCTCTGACCACGCAAACACTGCTCACAACACATAAACACTGCACTGACCACACAAACACTGCTCACAACACGTAAACGCTGCTCTGACCACGCAAACACTGCTCACAACACATAAACACTGCACTGACCACGCAAACACTGCTCACAACACGTAAACGCTGCTCTGACCACGCAAACACTGCTCACAACACGTAAACACTGCTCTGACCACGCAAACACTGCTCACAACACAAACACTGCACTGACCACGCAAACACTGCTCACAACACGTAAACACTGCTCTGACCACGCAAACACTGCTCACAACACATAAACACTGCACTGACCACGCAAACACTGCTCACAACACGTAAACGCTGCTCTGACCACGCAAACACTGCTCACAACACATAAACACTGCACTGACCACGCAAACACTGCTCACAACACATAAACACTGCACTGACCACACAAACACTGCTCACAACACGTAAACGCTGCTCTGACCACGCAAACACTGCTCACAACACAAACACTGCTCTGACCATGCAAACACTGCTCACAACACAAACTCTGCTCTGACCACGCAAACACTGCTCACAACACATAAACACTGCTCTGGCAAATGCTGCTCAGTATGCATAAACACTGCTCTAGGTGTGCCAAGCACTGCTTTGTGGATGCAAACACTGCTCAGAACAAAAAAAAGTGAACATGCAAAATGACTCCAAACGGTGCTCTGAATGGACCAATGCTGCACCAATCCCACTCTGAACATGCAAATGTCACTCTGAACATGCAAATGTCACTCTGAACATGTAAACGCTGCTCTAAATGTGCCAACATGGCTCTGAACACACAAATGCCACTCTGAATAGGTAGTGACAAACGCCACTCGGAACATGGCAACTCTACTGTGAATACGCATACATGCATCCTGAATGTGCAAACGCCACTCTGAATGTGAAAATTGGCTATGCTTTATGCCTAGAGCACGTTGTCAATGACATCTGACCTTTGTGAGTTAATCGTGACATGCGTTGAAGCTCGTTACAGTTAGTGATGAGTCAAGGTGGAGAGATGAGAGATGAGAGAGCCAGCTACCTTCCCGAGCAGCCTTGGCAATGTCCACGATGTTGGTGACATTGGGGGTCAGCTTGGCGAAGAAGGGGATCTTGACAGCTTGTCGAACCCAGCGGCAGATGTTCCGCACCAACTCTGGATCCTTTTCAAATGGGGTTGGGAATCAAACAAATAAACAAAAACAACCACAAAAAGAGATTCACATTCACACAGCTGAGCTAAATGGACAAAACACAGAACAGGGCACCTTAATGCTGGCAATCTGTTATGGATGAGAGAGAGAATGAGAGAGAGGAGATGGATAGAAAGAAAGAGGGAGGGAGAGAACAAGGGATAGTGAGAGAGAAAGTGAAAAACAGTGAGAGGGCCAGAGATAGAGAGGAAGACAGGGAGAGGAGAGAGAGAGAGAGAGAGAGAGAGAGAGACAGGGAGTGAAGAGAGAGAGAATGAGAGAGAGATGGAGAGAGACAGGGAGAGGAGAGAGGGAGAGAGAAGGAGAGAGAGAGAGGGAGGAGAGAGAATGAGAGAAGGAGAGACAGAGAGAGGGAGAAGGAGATAGAGAGACAGGAGAGAGAGAGAGAGAGAGAGAGACAGGGAGAGGAGAGAGAGAGAGACAGGGAGAGGAGAGAGAGAGAGACAGGGAGTGAAGAGAGAGAGAGGGAGAGAAGGAGAGAGGGACAGGGAGAGGAGAGAGAGAATGAGAGAAGGAGAGACAGAGAGAGGGAGAAGGAGATAGAGAGACAGGGAGAAGAGAGAGAGTGAGAGAGAGAGGGAGAGGAGAGAGAGAGGGAGAGAGAGAGAGGGAGAGGAGAGAGAGAGAGGCTCGGGGCAGAGACAGTGGGATCATATAAGTGTGAACTGCTACTCCAGGAGGATTCATGCTTTATTAGACATCTTGTGGCCTGTCAGCGGGGCTGTTTAGAGAGGAGAGAGGCCCTCAGCATCTGCCCTGCTCCCTGCCTGGGTGTAGCTCTCACGTCTGCTCAAGCACAACCACATCTAAATCCACCCCATCCACAGCAGCGGCACGGCCCACACGGAGGAACCGCTCCAACCCATAGAACATATGTCCAGGAAACAAGACCTGATTAGCTTCCCAATGTGGCCTAATCAGACTGAGGAGAGACACACCGCACAAAACGTTCTTTGAGGCAAATAACTTCTTAATAATATAGTATCGTGCAGATTTTGTCCCGAAAGCCCTTGGCAAGCTTTACGGTCCACATCTATCCAGATGGCTGATATTAGCAGTGCACATGGGTTAGAATGAAATAAACTAATATAACACCTGGTTATATATTACACCCCAAGGTTTACATTACACATCAAGGTATAATTTACAGTTTGGACTCCACATATAGAAATGCTATAACTTGATGATATGCAGTAACACTACGTATATCATTTGTGACCATGGTAATCCTTTTAATTAACAATAATATATGCCTTCCAAGCTAATTATGTAACTCTAATGGTCAAACCTGACCGCCAATCAGACACAATGACACGTGACAGAAAAATACAGTTTCCACAGTATTTTACTGAAATTACCTCCCATATTGATACATTACTGTTTTCACACCAGTCACATGAGACACACGCCTCCACAGTAGCCTTGCACATTTAAAGCAAGCAACTCGTCTATGGCTGTTGACATGATTCCAGTACTGCGTGCACTGCAGGGATCCTCCTGGCCTAACATGATCACCGGCAACTGAAGCTATTTGTCCTTGTATCCTTAGCACTTACTGCTAAGATACTGATATTATGTACAGAACTGACAATATACTGCTGACCTATTTGGAACTGAAAAAGATAAAGTGGTTTGTCTTTCTGTCGCTGACAAAAGGTTTGTTTTATATTTGTTACATTCTGTCTCTCTCTCTCTCTCTCTCTCTCTCTCTCTCTCTCTCTCTCTCTATATATATATATATATATATATATATATATATATATATATATATTCCATATATTTTATAGTGCTCTCATGACATAACTGATGTGTTCAGCTGGCTACATTTATCACCCTGTGTAGGGAGGGAGTCAATATACATAGACCACTAGTATTATAAAACGCTAATCATATTTTGTAAATATTGTATGCAACGCCTCTGTTTTGACATTTGGTCTAAGAACTAATGATTTATTCATTCACTATTCATTTATTATGCTGAGATTTTTTTTTTTCCACCATAACAGTTTTTTATCATAGTCACTGTGGACTCTGAATCTTGTCTCATCCTCCCTGGAAAGGTTAACTCAATGCAAGCTCTGCCGCTGTCTTTTATGTCTGCCTTCACGGCTGGACGTCCCCGCTAGCCTGCTTCACGCGCCTGAACCCACGCGTACAGGACACACTCTTCCTCATCCTCATCCTCATCCTCGCTCTGATTCTCACGTCTTCCGCCGTAAAACAGGCCTCTGTTCTGACATATCCAGTAACTGTTAGAATACATCCCCCTGAGTGACGATCTCGCTCCTATGTACACACACACACACATACACACACACACAATAGTGTAGTTTACAAAGTCTCTGTGCCAAACAGAACTATGAGGTCAGTTTCCTGCACATGGGAAAGGTTAGCGTTTGATTTTTTAAAACCATTAGCCTGAATTGATTTGTCAGAATAGGGAGTCCAAAAGAATTTTCCGGGCATGCTGAGTGATTCAGCGCTACACACAAAACAGAGAGAGAGAAAAAAATCATTTTCTGGCCATTTTCTGCGATGAGATTTGAATGTTGTGGATATGTGTTCTGCTTTGGAAACATGCAGGGTGGGGACGATATTTGCACCTAAAAATATGCCAAACACATTCTAAAGGCTCTAGATGGGGGACAGAAAAGGTTACTCCATTGGAGATAACATTCATTCCTAGCTTTTTCATAAGATATTGGATTTATGCACTCGTGTCTCCAGCAAGTGCCATCCATAGCAATTTGCCTTGATTTATTCAAGATTTAAACAGGGCATAAACAAGGCTGGAGTGTTGGGTTCAACCAGTCTACCTGCAGCTGTCTTGACAGAGAAGGAGCCGTAATATCGGAGCTCCTGAGAGATGTCTGATAGTGCTCCTGGCTTCCTCGGGAGATTCATCGGTTGATATAGCAGATCCTGAACTCCAGGCAACAAAAGCCAATGTCACCAGTGTTACAGGCGGCAAGGCACGGCAGCGCAAATCACACGCCTCCTGTTCCCTGATGAACCTGGAGGAAAACGTCCCCAAAAAATGGATCCTGATCAACGTATCTAATACCAGTGAGGAGATATTAACGGGGGCGACTTGGAAATAACGCAGACGCTGAGAAATTACGGCAGTCTAGACATATCGGTGGATGTAATGACATCACAACAGTTACACAGGAGTTATTTCTCTTTAATACAAGGTTATAGCAGCTTGACAAGGTTTGTGGAGTGACCACCAAGCTCCAGGCCTCTGAGCAGAGGCAGGCTTGCATCCTGAGGGCACGGCTTTGTTATGAGCAAAATGGTGTTAGTCTTTAAAAAGAACAACAAGAACACAGCCGCACAGGAAGCAAGGCTGGCCTTCCTCCCAGAGGGTCATGGGAAATTGCATTATGCCCACTCCAGCAAGAGCGACGGGGTCGTGGCCCGGAGCCAGACGCCAGCCACGGAACAGATGCTGCTTGTAGGAACTCTGCTCTTGCAGTGGTCGCGTGACAGCTTATTATGGGCCGGCCGGGGGGGTGGTGGTCTTACCAGTCCACTCCACACGGCATTACACGCTCGGCTGCGACGCCCGAGCACCTGAGCGGCTGGTCGGCCTTTTTTCGGAGGAACGGCCGCAACCCGGCGTGGCGGGGGAGGGGCCGGCGTGGCGGGGGAGGGGCCGGCGTGGCGGGGGAGGCCCCTGCGGAACGCGTGTGCAGTGGGCTGGAAGGGCAGAGCCCCGCCCTCGGGAGCAGGCCGAAGGACCAGCATGCCTGGCGGCTGCGTGGATGCACCCATACGACAAGGAGCGCGGCGGCAGGGGGGGCGTTGAGCGGGCGGAGGACGGAGCGGCGAACTGCAGTAAGGGCTGAGAGAGTCGGGCCACGACTCTGGTGCGCAGGAGGGCTGGCGTGGCGGGGGAGGGGAGGTGTAGTATGAAGCTAAAGGAGGACCACGCTAGCTCCGCAGAGCATTCCTTATTTATTTTTCCGTTTTCCTGCGCGCTGTCACCGCAGGGCAGGTGGAGCCCGCCGAGGGAGGGGGGGTGGTGGGTGGGGGGGGTCTGGTGTGCTGAAAGGAAGATGGGGAAGAGAGAGGGAGAGCAGAGCGGGGGTCTTTAGCACCCTCAGGCAGGGGGGGGGGTGGGGGACGAGGGGGGGCAGGGCGATGGAGAGAGACGGGCGGGGGCGATTCTGGGGGTGGGCGGGTCTAGGGGTGGAGGGGGAGTGTTCCGAGGGACAGTGGTTTTCCACCTGAGATTTTAATTTGACCACGCAAGGTCGCGGCAGGCGGGTGCGCTTGTTAAGAGGCGCCAGGTCTCGTAGGAGGGATGATGGAAGCACAGAGCCACCAGGCCCCGTCTGCTGGGCTGGGAATAGCTGTGGGAGCCTGCGACGCTTTTAATTTGTGGATCCGAGGTGCCGGTATTGAAGGCTGGGGAAAATATAAGATCCCAGTGGCTGCTGAGTCAAACCTGAGTAAGAGCTATGAAATAAAGGCCCTTGGTACACCGGGGGAGACCTCTATCTGTCACAAGTACTGAGCCGTTATAAGTACCTCCTCAACCTGCGATAATAACAACTGTGCTAATGTCAAATGAGAAATTTACATTCAAAGCTCCAATCAGACTGTGCTGTACGAACCGGGCATGGATGTGTGTAGTTTTCTGCAAAAGATAAACACGCCTGGCACATTCTGCTACATTTCAGAGAGACACCTTCATTTTCAAAGGCCTCTGCTACAAAAATGTCTTTTGACGATGGGTGAAGAGTCAAGTCTCGTAGTTTAAGAGTAAACAATATAATGAAATCATTACACACACTTACGCTTATCAGAAGTAAACAAAAATAGCAATGTGAAGCCAGTTAAAGTTTGAACGGCTCTGAGGAAACACACAGCAGAGTTAAGCAGAGTGAGGTTGCAGAACTGCATATTAATACTCCATTAAAATCAAATTCTCCTTCAATATAGTCAGAAATAATGTTTTTCCCCAGCTCGAAGAGGAGGTGCCAACCAGTGTGATTAAATGATATTGCCTATCTTTAGTTCATGCAGAGGTTACCTGCCTGTGGCCCAAAGCCTTTGATTAAAACCAACAGCAAACGGAAATAGCTGATTGAATTTATGAGCACTGTAGTGTAAAACAGCTCCGTCTCTGTTTGAATGGAAAGGGCCTTTTATTTCCTGTAGTCTAGCACCTAATCAGAGGGACAGGAAGGATTAGCATGTGTCCAGTTCATGCCAGACACGGGCGGTGAGGAGCCATAGCTACAACGGGCCACCATGATTACTTACGCAACCTGTACAGCTCGTTTAGCTTGGTGCACCATCCCCCATCTCGATAAAATACCCATGAGAACATGGGAAGTTGTGGACACCAGCTCTTAACCTAAACGAACATGGCATGACCTCTCAAACAAACCTCTGGGCAAGTGGTCCGAGCCACATCCTGGACGTAGAGCTGCGTGACGGAGCCGCGCGATTGGTGCTTCTCTTCCTAGAGTGATGAGGCAACACTCTGTGATTGGACCTTTAAAGAAGATGATGGAAGCGTGTGCAACCTGTGTCCTGTCTGCCTGCCAGTACTGTGAAGAGGACAGTGTGTGAGTTGGAGAGGAGCACACAGAACGCGTGGAGCCCTCAGCGTGGGTTTAAAGGTTTCTGCGCAGCAGACACACACAGGGACCTTCTCCAGATGGAGAAGATGGGGAGATGGAGAGCATCGCCGGAACCTCCACCCCACGTCCTGTCGCTGCCTCCCGACGGATGCCGGGGCTTCAGACGGCCATCCCGTCCTGCGGGATGTTCCGCTCTGCATTTAACGGCTTTGATGTTATAGCGATCTGACGTGGTGTGTGTACGCCAGGAGCGATTTTCATGTCATTCGGTTGACCACTACAGATGTGGCGGCGAGCTGTGTCAAAGGCGTTTAGAGGGAGAGAGAGAGAAATTTCCACAGCACGCGCGGACGAATAACCGAGCGGCTCAAACGTACAGCGGCTAAGACTGGGCCCAGGCAACGGAAGCAAAGCACGGACTCTTCTAACCGCGTATAACGTCCATCGGGGAAGAAAAGGCTTGAGCTGATCTTATTATTAGACCTGTCGTCTTTACCTTTAAACAGCAACTAAGGATCTATCTGAAGCCCTAAACAGTGCATATTGATTCTGTGTAATATACATTATACACTTGCAAAAGAAAAAGGAAAAAAATATATGCTCTGAAGTCTCTGCTAATCCTCCACAGACAAACGCTACATTAATCCTGCAGAGTGGCATTTGAAAAAAACTCATTACAAGATGCAAAAAAGGCGTGTAACGATTTATGTATTATTAAATTCCCTTAATGCTTCTATTAAAAGTGTTGTTAGGTAAAAAGATCATCAAGGTCCACATACAAAATCTGAGTCGACACTCGCATTCATAACCGGTGCATAAATATTGACACTGGTGACAGTCGCTCTCCTTACAGAATACCTGTATTGTCCATTCACAGCACAGACACGTTTCATTTCATTCTGAGCAGCACACACACACAGGGAGGCGTTTCATCCCAGGTCTGCACCTCCTGCACCTCCTGCACCTGCTCCTCACGACAGAGAAGCGCGACATGCCACTCACATTCAGCATTTCTACAAAATCCAAAGTCTGAAACACTCTCTTCTCATATTTGATGAATGGAACGACGTCCCTAATCTACGCTCAGTCTCTGCATGTACATTTCATCCACTCTGATGATAGACCTGTACGTGGGCATGTGTCACAGAAGCGCGTGTTCAGAGGCTGCCTTCCTTCCGCGTAACAGTTATAGTAATGGCGGGCTAATAGTTAGGCTCAGTGTAAAAGCAGCCCATGCAGACAGACCCCCTCCTGCTCCCTGGGAGGGAGCGTCTGCCTCTCACTATGCAGGAGGTGTAGGAGTGTGGAACATCCGTACCTGCCCACAGGCGAGGCCCATGCCCCGCTCGCCCATCCCGTGAGGGCAGGACAGATTCAGCTCCAGGGCATCAGCTCCAGACGCCTGTACAAGGGGGACATTTATGCAAACATTATTTCAATATAGTCAACGCACTCGTGTTTTTATGCTCCCCCCCCCCCCCCGGCACTCTGTGTGAAGGTTTGGCAATCAGAGGACGTTCATCAAGATCCGCTCGCCACCGCTCGTCGAATCAAGAGAGGCACTTGATTTTTGCTTTTCTTTTAAATATTGCGATTCGGATAATTAATCATGCGGCGGGCGGAGAACGGCGGCGGCGCGAGAGATGCTCGGGAAGGCAGGAGCATAGCGCCCCCCCCGATCCAAGCGGACGCAGACGGCGCCGAGAGACGCACAGCACAGCGGCGAGTGAAACATTAGGCCTAAAATAGATCAGACAAACGATAACTGTTCCACACGGATGCGCCGTGGACGCGGCGCTGCGCGCGGACCAGTGGAGTGGGGCGTCGGACGCGGATGTGCAGGAAAGGCGTTTGACAGGCAATTACACATCCGCAGGGGCTTTAAACCACATCACATGGGGGATTTAAACAATTACAAAAAGCTCCACCAACCTGCCAGAGTGAGTCCAGCTGCAGATTTATGATTCGCCACAGACTGACAGCCATTAAAGAGAGAACAGAAGAAGAAGTATTTTAGCCTCACAAAGCACGAAGGAGCGAGCGGCAGGATGAAGCCATTTATCATAGTCAGTCGGGGAAGCTGCTGCATGGATTAGGCACCAGATTTCATGGTCAATTAGGGCCAAACGCAGGTACAAAATGGACACAATACGCCATGATCCCAAAGCCAATTATCAATAATGTTTAATTTCACCCGGCTTCCTTTAAGCCCATTATATACAGGGTGAGGGGCGGGAGGGGTCCGTGTGGCTCCGCCCCCCCCCCCCCCCCCCCCCTCTACAACAAAGGGCAGCACGTGCGATGAGTTAAGCGCTATCATCGCACGTCCCAATAAGCAGCTTTGAGAGGGAGAGCAGGACACGTGTGATTTCGCAGGCTTAGAGAGCCAGTCCAGAACGTGGCAGCGCGGAGCAGAGGAGGTGGGTGATCTTGGACTCAGCCCGAAAACAGAGGAGTCTCCCACCCACAGTTCATCCTTTAAAGCACTCCTGGGGGAGGGCAGGGGAGAAGAGAGCGGAGAACAGAAAGAGACACAGATAGAGGAAGGAAAAAGGGAGAAGGAGATGAAGGAACATACAGAGAGCAGAAAAAAGAACAAGAGGCTTAGTGCCACAGACACACTCCTCTTATCCTAATGCCCACAGACACACTGCTCTTATCCTAATGCCTAACAGACATAGATATACACACACACACTTACACCCGCACGCACACACACACATGGACACACCCACACACCTACACCCACACACACTTACACCCGCATGCACACACACACACACACACACACACACTTACACCCGCATGCACACACACACACACACACACCCACACCCACACACTTACACCCGCACACACACACACACACACACACACACACACACACACACACACACACACACACACACACACACACACACACACACACACACACACACACACACACACACACACACACACACACCCACACACACACACACACACACATGTGCACACGCTCTTGTTTTCAGTAGTTTTCATCTGAACTGTTCTTCACTTCACTTGTTTCTCAGCTCTTCAAACTCGTTCATTAAACACAATGTATATGCAAACCTGTTTGGCTATTAAAGAACACAAAGCCACAGTGGAGTCCCAATGGAGTGGGATTCATGTGTTTAGATGTTAGAGTCAGGGTTAAATGTGGAGTTAGGATTAGGATTAGGGTCAGGGTGAGGGTTATGGTCAAAGTTACAGCTGTGGTTAGGATTAGGGTTAGGGCCAGGGTTAGAACTGAGATTATGGTTAGGGTCAGGGTTATAGCTGGGATAAGGGTTATAGCTGGGATTACGGTTAGGGTCAGGGTTATAGCTGGGATTAGGGTTAGGGTTATAGCTGGAATTAGGGTTAGGGTTATATCTGGGATTAGGGTTAGGGTTATAGCTGGGATTAGGGTTAGGGTCAGGGGTATAGTTGGGATTAGGGTTAAGGTTAGGGTTATAGCTGGGATTAGGGTTAGGATTATAGCTGGGATTAGGGTTAAGGTTAGGGTTGTGAAAGTCTTGCTTCCTATTCCTTCAAGCAGAAGGACACGCTTCACAAAAGAGTCACGGGCCCCATCCGGATCTTTATCAGCTCTGGCACTGCCGTTGACGTGAGCTAACACTGCAGACGGAAGGCTGGCTTGATGGGAGGTCCAGTTACTGGCAGCATGTCAATGAACTGGTGAAACAAACCGAGCAGAAACCCTGCAGGACAGACACCAGGCACAAGGGTCCAGGGGCTGAGAGAGACGGGGACACGCGGTGCGGGCGGAGAAGGGGACACGAGGAGACGGGGCTCGGAGGTGCATGCTGGAGCCGTGTGACCCCGGGGGAGAGAGGCGGAGGGCTGCAGTCTGAAGGCTTGAGTGACAGTGCTGAGCCTTTCATTAGCTCAGCCTCCCATACTGATGGGTGTGCAGGAGCTAGGCCTTCCACAAACACCTCATATCCACCCGGTGATTATCAGCTTCAGTTCAGGTGCCCACCTGGAACCCTGCGTTACCTCTTCCCAACTTTAAATGGAATAAAGCAGGAATAGATCATGGAGAGACTTTGACATTTATGAATTACAGCCCCTGGCTCATAGTTATGATGCAATATTTCTCTCCAAGGCATAGGGGTGTGTATGTGTGTGTGTGTGTGTGTGTGTGTAAGGTAGCACTTGAACACTGAAAATGGTAAAATGGTTTACTTCAGGCTGCCACTTTGGTGAAGGGAGCGAGACGAGCAGAGAGAAAACTTTTAAGTAGTATCCTTAGGCAAAAAACAGTGTTAAGTGTACCCCTTACAGATTTCAAAGTGAAAATGAATGGTTGATTCTCCTGAAAACGGAGTTGCCATGGAAACCGGGCTTTTATTGCGTATTTGCCGGCAGACAAACCTAAACAGCGTGCTCGGGATGTGAGGAAGACAAGGAATCCAGACCATGGAGGAGGGTCACCGGGATCCTGTACCATCGGCTGGGCTGGGAGTGCAGACGTGCCCCCCCCCCCCCAGACTCCTCCTCCTGGCCCACCCTGAGCCACGAGGATCGGGTCCCGTTCGGCACCTCTGCCCCGCGGGGCGCTCGCATCCTGAGGCAGGCAGGAGCACAGCAGTGAGCTGGTGAAGGGTGATGGAGTGAAACTTCCAGCCCCCAGTGGACCACTGCCGCCCCCACCTACAGCGTTGCACCCACCCAGGCATGGAGGAGGGCCTCATCTGCTGCACGCCTGTGGTGCACAGGAGGCACCTGGGCCGTGGCTACGCAGGACTGCCAGTCAAACACGGAATGACAGAAGTACAGAGAGGCAGAGAAGGGGGGCGTGAGGCTTCCTAGATGTCCGTGTTTGTGGAGGGGAGGCAGGGGTCTGGCTTACTGAGCTACAGAGGGTCAAAGCATCCATGATATCGATAGCAGAATTAACGCATTGACATGTGGCCCTGTTTGCTTTCTGACATTTTCTGTGCACAATTAAGCACCTGAGATATGTGAGTCAGCTCTGATTAATCCAGGGGCAGCCACAGTGTCTCACTCCTGTTCACAACATCAGCGCCGTGTGTGTGTGTGTGTGTGTGTGTGCTCATTTGTCCATTGTGGATCTGCTGGGGCTAGGTGAATGTGTGGAGTTGGTGAATGTGTGTGTGTGTGTGTAATTGCGTGTGTGTATATGTGTGTACACAAACTGGTTCCTCTTCCTTCTAATTCAGAAGCACTTTACACAGCTCTCTCTCTCTCTCTCTCTCTCTCTCTATATATATATATATATATATATATATATATATATATATATACACACACACACACAAAATATGGGGGTATAAGTATGAGGTGACACAGAGGCCTATGTCTCTTACCCACTCTTCAACATGGAAAGACAAGAGAACACACCACTCAAGGAAGGCAGATGTGTCGGCCTCACAGATGTGCACTCGAGTGAGCGACCTGAGTCGAAGTCGCACTTAAGTCGCCTAGAAAAAGACTTCAGACTTGACTTGAAACTCGTCCCTAATGACTCTCGACTCAACTCGGACTCGTCCAAAATAACTTGTGAACAATAAGAGTCAGTCCGTTATCTAAACGCTGTGTGCAAACATTCTAGAAAGAAATACTTTGTATTGATGTTGCCATCATTCTTTACTTTTGTTTCGGTGATTTGGGATGCAACCCCTTTTCTCCCAATGTATCATCAACATCGGGAGCATGAAATGGTAAAGAAGTGTGGCATGGCTTCATCGGGAGGACTGTACACGGGAGCCTTTGGGTAAAGGGAGCTAAAAATCCTTGGACATAACCGAAGAACGGCAACATGTAAAGAATGAATGAGGAGGGTTTTTCTCCCCACCACACACAGTGAGGAGGGTTTATCTCCCCACCACACACAGTGAGGGGGGTTTATCTCCCCACCACACACAGTGAGGAGGGTTTATCTCCTCACCACACACAGTGAGGGGGGTTTATCTCTTCACCACACACAGTGAGGAGGGTTTATCTCCCCACCACACACAGTGAGGGGGGTTTATCTCCCCACCACAGACAGTGAGGAGGATGTGGGTTTATCTCCCCACCACACACAGTGAGGAGGGTTTATCTCCTCACCACACACAGTGAGGAGGGTTTATCTCCCCACCACACACAGTGAGGAGGGTTTATCTCCCCACCACACACAGTGAGGAGGGTTTATCTCTCCACCACACACAGTGAGGAGGATGTGGGTTTATCTCCCCACCACACACAGTGAGGAGGATGTGGGTTTATCTCCCCACCACACACAGTGAGGAGGGTTTATCTCTCCACCACACACAGTGAGGAGGATGTGGGTTTATCTCCCCACCACACACAGTGAGGAGGATGTGGGTTTATCTCCCCACCACACACAGTGAGGAGGGATTTATCTCCCCACCACACACAGTGAGGAGGATGTGGGTTTATCTCCCCACCACACACAGTGAGGAGGGTTTATCTCCCCACCACACACAGTGAGGAGGGTTTATCTCCCCACCACACACAGTGAGAAGGATGGAAAGAGAAGCACAACGTTCTCCAAAGCTCACTGTTAGAGAACTGCATCAAGGAGTAGCATCTTGGGCTCACAAAGTCTCCATAACAACCATCAGCCGATATCTACATGCCAACAAGCTGTTTGGAAGGCGTGTGTGGAGAAAAGCCTTTTCTCACTTACACACAAACACAAATGTCTGGAGTTTGCTAAGAAGTACTTCAACTGGGACTGTGTGCTTTGGTCAGACGAGACCAGGATGGAGCTTTTTGGCAAAAAAACACTCTAAGTGGGTCTGGTGTAACACAAGATGAGTACGTGGAAAAGCAGCTCATGCCCAGTGTGAAGTATGGTGGTGGATGGTTGATGGTGCTGATGCCCAGTGTGAAGTATGGCGGTGGATGGGTGGTCCTGTGGGGCTGATATGTGGAGGGTGCTGTATATGATATGTAGAGGGTGCTGTATATGATATGTGGAGGGTGCTGTATATGATATGTGGAGGGTGCTGTATATGATATGTGGAGGGTGCTGTATATGATATGTAGAGGGTGCTGTATATGATATGTAGAGGGTGCTGTATATGAGGGTGCTGTATATGATATGTATAGGGTGCTGTATATGATATGTAGAGGGTGCTGTATATGATATGTAGGGGTATATGAGGATTCTGTATATGATATAGAGGTGATATGATATGTAGAGGGTGCTGTATATGATATGTAGAGGGTGCTGTATATGATATGTAGAGGGTGCTGTATATGATATGTAGAGGGTGCTGTATATGATATGTAGAGGGTGCTGTATATGATATGTGGAGGGTGCTGTATATGATATGTAGAGGGTGCTGTATATGATATGTGGAGGGTGCTGTATATGATATGTAGAGGGTGCTGTATATGATATGTAGAGGGTGCTGTATATGATATGTGGAGGGTGCTGTATATGATATGTAGAGGGTGCTGTATATGATATGTGGGGTGCTGTATATGATATGTGGAGGGTGCTGTATATGATATGTGGAGGGTGCTGTATATGATATGTGGAGGGTGCTGTATATGATATGTAGAGGGTGCTGTATATGATATGTGGAGGGTGCTGTATATGATATGTAGAGGGTGCTGTATATGATATGTGGAGGGTGCTGTATATATGTGGAGGGTGCTGTATATGATATGTGGAGGGTGCTGTATATGATGCTGTATATGATATGATATGTGGAGGGTGCTGTATATGATATGTAGAGGGTGCTGTATATGATATGTGGAGGGTGCTGTATATGATATGTAGAGGGTGCTGTATATGATATGTAGAGGGTGCTGTATATGATATGTGGAGGGTGCTGTATATGATATGTGGAGATATGTAGAGGGTGCTGTATATGATATGTGGAGGGTGCTGTATATGATATGTGGAGGGTGCTGTATATGATATGTGCTGTATATGATATGTGGAGGGTGCTGTATATGATATGTGGAGGGTGCTGTATATGATATGTGCTGTATATGATATGTGGAGGGTGCTGTATATGATATGTAGAGGGTGCTGTATATGATATGTAGAGGGTGCTGTATATGATATGTAGAGGGTGCTGTATATGATATGTGGAGGGTGCTGTATATGATATGTGGAGGGTGCTGTATATGATATGTAGAGGGTGCTGTATATGATATGTAGAGGGTGCTGTATATGATATGTAGGATATGTAGAGGGTGCTGTATATGTGGAGGGTGCTGTATATGATATGTAGAGGGTGCTGTATATGATATGTGGAGGGGTGCTGTATATGATATGTGGAGGGTGCTGTATATGATATGTGGAGGGTGCTGTATATGATATGTAGAGGGTGCTGTATATGATATGTAGAGGGTGCTGTATATGATATGTGGAGGGTGCTGTATATGATATGTGGAGGGTGCTGTATATGATATGTGGAGGGTGCTGTATATGATATGTAGAGGGTGCTGTGCTGTATATGATATGTGGAGGGTGCTGTATATGATATGTGGAGGGTGCTGTATATGATATGTAGAGGGTGCTGTATATGATATGATATGTAGAGGGTGCTGTATATGATATGTAGAGGGTGCTGTATATGATATGTAGAGGGTGCTGTATATGATATGTAGAGGGTGCTGTATATGATATGATATGTGGAGGGTGCTGTATATGATATGTAGAGGGTGCTGTATGTATATGATATGTAGAGGGTGCTGTATATGATATGTGGAGGGTGCTGTATATGATATGTAGAGGGTGCTGTATATGATATGTAGAGGGTGCTGTATATGATATGTAGAGGGTGCTGTATATGATATGTGGAGGGCTGTATATGATATGGAGGGTGCTATGTAGAGGGTGCTGTATATGATATGTAGAGGGTGCTGTATATGATATGTAGAGGGTGCTGTATATGATATGTGGAGGGTGCTGTATATGATATGTAGAGGGTGCTGTATATGATATGTGGAGGGTATATGATATGTAGAGGGTGCTGTATATGATATGTAGGGTGCTGTATATGAGGGTGCTGGTAGAGGGTGCTGTATATGATATGTAGAGGGTGCTGTATATGATATGTATGTGGGTGCTGTATATTATATGTATGTAGGGTGCTGTATATGATATGGGTGCTGTATATGATATGTAGAGGGTGCTGTATATGATATGTGGAGGGTGCTGTATATGATATGTAGAGGGTGCTGTATATGATATGTGGAGGGTGCTGTATTAACACATCCCAAATGTGCTCTACTGGATGGCAATCCATGTATTGGCAATAGAAAAATGGGCAAGTTTAAGGATCTGAGGTTTGACGAGGGGCAAACTGTGATAGCTAGACAACTGGGTCAGAACATCACCAATTTGACAGGTCGTGTGGGGAATTCCCCTTATGGCTATACCTACCAAACAGAAGTGATGCAGTCATGGGTGCTCACAAGGCTATCCAATCAGGTTTGACCACATAGAAGAGCTACCGTACTGCACATTTGCTAAAGTTAATGCTGACTATGACAGAAAGGCGTCAGACCACACAGTGCATTACAGACTGCTGTGTATTGGGCTGCATAAGCACAGACCAATCAGAGCGGCCATACTGATCCATGTCCATTGCCAAACGCACCTACAACGGGCATGTGGAGCATCAAAGCTGGACTAGGGAGTGATGTAGGAAGAGCGCCTGCTCTGATGAATCATTTCCTTTTACACTGCCAGGTGCTTGAGTGTCATTTACTTGGGGAAGAGATGGCACCAGGGTGCATTATGGGAAGAAGACAAGCTGGCAGAGAGAGTGTGATGATCTGGGCAGTGTTCTGGGGAAACCAAGTCCATGACAACGGTATTCCCTAACAGGGCAACGGCCCCTTTGGCAGTATGATGCCCCCTGCCACACAGCAACAAGCGTCCTCGCATATTCGTCTGTAGATACTTGTAAAACTCCTCACAGCCAGATGTACCTTTTAAACAGATAGGTGGAGCATTTCTGACAGTCACTTTTAAAGACAACCTCGCTAACGCCCACGTTACCCCAAGCAATCGCAGCAGAGTGCTTGGGCACTCTTCGACCAATCATATCGCTTACATTTTACAAAGGCAACAGTTGCTTGGAGCACCCAGTTGTCACTGAGCCTAGTTGTTCTCAGGACAGTTGGAACAGTGGAACAGTCTCATAAGGGAGACAGACGGGCGGTTAGTTGACTGCAATCCAGCTACGTTAGATTAGACTCTTGATCTTGCCAGCAATACAGCATTAAGGTACAGCTGTACTTAATATACAGCAGCTTAAAATCAATCAAAGGGAACTGGGCAAAGGGTAACAAAACTAAACTAAAAAAATTACAAGATGTAAATACATGCATAAATAATGAACTGGTCCCTGGTTTATTATAAGTATACACTGTGTGTGTGTGTGTGTGTGTGTGTGGACATGTGTGAGCAAATGGCTACTCATGCGTACACACACATTCCATAGTAGCTCGGCTGGGGCTACGTGTGTGTGTGTGTATGTTTCTGTGTGTGTGTGTGCTCATGTGTCCACAGTGGGGCTGCAGGAGCTAGATGTGTTTGTGGATATGTGTGTGTGTGTGTGTGTGTATGTGTGCTCGTGTGTCCACAGTAGGTCTGCTGGGGTTTGACTGACACCAGGAAAGGACAGGGGCTGGAGTGCTCCTGCTCACAGATGGAGGAGTGTGGAGAAGTGTGGCCTGCAGACATCCACCCCTCCTCCACCCTCCTCCACCCTGCTCATCCTCCACCAGTGCCTCTCTCCCTCTCTGGCATCTGTCTCATGCCTCTCAGACTCTTGGCAGCAACAAACCAGTTGGGTCTCATAAACATTTGCCTAAATGTAGCATGCTTCAGATCCAAGATTAATTGCCACTGATTCAATATTTGGGGTGTTTATGCAATAACAGTAAATGTTGCTTTTGCAGTTTGGAAAGGTGTGGTGCATCACACTTTTCTCCTTGTTCCCCAAGCAATGGTTATGCAGACTGTTTTCAAAAGCCAAATAATCAGCGAGAAAGGGGGGTATAATTTCACAACAGTGCACATTGGTAAATTAGCATAACAAAGACTCACCTCTGCCATTTTGGCAAGCTCAGACCAATCAGCTTTGGTGTAGCTGCACATTATGCTGGAAATGATAATCTGAAGCACAGAGAGAGAGAGAGAGAGAGAGAGAGAGAGAAAGAGAGAGAGACAGACAGACCAAAAGAAACAGAGAGAGAGAGACAGAGAAAATTTAAACAATGCAGAGATTCTAACCATGGCAGATTCTGTTTGTCTTATGATGTAGGTGTAAAAACAAGGTCCACTCTTGCACAAATCTTTATCTTTCCCGTCTTATTTCTTACTAGTATAAAACGGGTGTGAAAACCAATAGCTGGTCTTTAAAAACGCGTCTGCCTTGTCGTTCACCTTCCTCAAAGTCACAAAATCAATATGTATAATTTATAAGATAAGAACAAATCCACTCTCGTGCTGGTGTTATTAAAACAATAAAAACATCATGGAGAGGGTATTAGCTGAGCGCCCCTGTGCTGCGCCCCGATCAGAATTGGCCTTTTTCATCCTGCTCCCCCTGACACACTATAATCCAACAATAAAACAGGTTGTGGGAGCCCAGCTTCCTAATATCGCCTCCTGCTTTTAACCAATCACAGACAGGGAAAGCCATTGATATAGCGTATTGACAAACAGCGTGTGATGTTCAGTGCGTACGTCCACACACAGCCTATATCATCTGGCTAAGCAAAGACGCAGGTAAACATCTCCACGTCCTGCCTCCTCTCACTCTCATGTGCTGTTAAACCCTGTTAAACACATACCCGTGTCCCATTATGTGTCCAACACCTGTAGAAATCAGCAGGAAGGCCAGGCGGACGAAGGTCACGAGCGCGTTTGTTTCGTGGCCATGCGGCCTCCTATTTAATTACATCTAAAAGCTCGTCTCATGGAGCGGGCATGGCTTATGTAAGGCTCTGAGGAGGAGGAGACCTCTGGGAGACAGAACGCACCAGCCTAAACAAAAGGTATCTAGGGACACTAAGAGAGAGAAAACTGATTTCATGGGAGGATATTAAACCGGGAGGACGTGCTCTCCCCTAGGACAAATTTCCGCCAGATATAAATCTCTGAGGCATTAGACTTCCCCAAAAGCACCACCCAGTTATGGACTAAGTACAGCCCACCCACACGAGGGCAGAAAATATTGCCAAGTTTTAGAGGGCAAATAAAGTTAAGCGCCTTGACATTTACTGCTCAGATTTGCCAAGCATCTTTGACATATAAGCGATATATGATACACCCTGAAATAGTGTTTGGTAATATTATTGTAAAGCCCGGGCAAGACGAGAGATGCCGCGCTGTCTCCGCACACGCACCAGATACCACCCCCCCGCCGCTGGGGCAGGTTCATTTTGGGTGTCATGGTGGGAGTGAGTGCTCTGTTTTGATTTGAGCTTGACCTTCGACCTTCTTAACATCATATTATGGGGAGGAGGCTGTGTGAAAGGCAGGGATCTCTCCACATCCGCCCGCATGCCGGCCGACCCGGCCCACTCCACCCCCCCCCCCGTGCTCCGTGAGCTGGTTTATTAAAGTCCAGGCCGACAGCGACGTCCAGCATGCGAAGCGTGGGGGTTTGGAGGGCGGGTGCTGTGGCGCGAGATTGCCTCGTTATCAGCCCAATGAGCCCAGCCCCCAGTCCCTGCACACTGCGACAGAGCATCTCCATGGAGATCAGTCACCTAGCACCTGTCACTCGGCCCCAGGGCCCCCCCCCCCCGTCGCACGCCACACACCTGCGCCTGCCCACCAGGACCGAAGAAGCGAGGACACTAGATGTAGCGATGAGCCCACAGCCCTGACCGCTGACATCGTCCAGGGTCGCGACACGACCGCACCCCCCCCCCAGAAAGGCTGCAGGCATCACAGCGCCAGCACCCCTCACGGCGGGCTCCGCCCCATCCTGCTTCGCCCCATCCTGCTCCACCCCATCCTGCTCCACCCGAGGAACGACACATCCTGGTAGGCTCGGCAAGCACCGGCGCGCACGATGTGCAAACCTGGCAGCCGTTGGCAGCGGAGACGTTCCCGACGGAGCGACGAGGAAGGTGGAGGTGTGTGTGCTCCGGTGCGGCCGAGCTCCTCGAGAAGCAGAGGCGGGGGAGGGGCACTCTCCGCTCCCAAACCCCGACTCAGCTCCACGGGTTTCATCTTCCACTCAAAAGCAGGAGGAGCGAATGGCCGACATCACTTACAATAGTGCTCTCACTGATTGCAGCCACAAAGTCTCCGACAAATCAATGAGTCCTTTGATATTTCCCGAGCAGAGGGAAGGAACAGGCGTCTCGGAGGGGAATGAATGAACTGTTGTTTTGTAATTTCAGCCAACATATGCTGCACAAACATGCCACAGAGGGAGGAGTTATGGGGGGTGTCCACACCATAAATATGTGGATTTCATTAACCAACATGAGCACTGCATTAGTGAATATTAAAATGATATTCAAATTTACTGAGGTAAAATTTACTGAGGTAAATTTGAGGATATTAGTGACCAAAGCCTCACGCTGCTCACTGCAGTCACGATGACTCTCTAATACGTCTCTTAGAGTGAAAGCATCAGGAAGTTAATTCTACGATGAACAACAGCTTGTGTTTGGCACAGCTTAGGACAAGTAACGTATGTACTAATCACCTGTAAACAGCACTGGCTTAACCCTTCTAATAACCCCAGCTCTCCTAACCGAACGTACTCTATGCCTGCATATTGCTGAAATGTAGAATACTGGGAATAGCCAATCAAATTTATATACTGCAGCAGAAGAGACATTTTTGCTCAAATTGAGAACTAAACATTTAATGAAAGGCCTTGTCCGTGTAGTCGTGAAAGCACAGACACGGCGTTTGAGCGCGCTGAGCTGAGGTGTGACGGCCCTCCGCCACCACCGCTGCTCACTCTGCACTCCAGACCGTCTCGCTGCTACAGTGCTGAGCTCAGACTGCCACTAACGTATGTAAAGTCATTCCTAGTCCCGGGGTGGCTCTCTACACGGCTCCTGCCTGGGGGTTTACAAGCAACACTGAAATGTTAGCACAACTTTCATGTCAATGCAACAGTTTAAATGGATAATGCCTAAATCTAAATGGTTCTGTTCTTTATTGGGTTATTGACGGCTCTAGGCATTGTGGGAGTGTGTGGGCCTGAATGGAGTTGTATGCTAACGGAAAGATGAAAATTGACATACAAATATTCGCAGAGATGGCTGTGACTTAGCTTGCCTATTTATTTTTATTGCAGGTGCCTCATAGCGAAGGGGGGAGATAGAAGCTGACATTACCACCCATGGTGGTGGCCATATGATCACGGGAAGCCAACAATAACCCTGGCTGTAATTTCTGTGTGTCTGAACTCAGAGATAACAGGAGCCACCATTAATAACACCGTTCATTATGACGTACAAATCAGCAAACCAAAATAGCCCTTCTGGTTCTGCCTGCGCGAACCTGGAACAACACACTGCAGAAAACAAGGAGGTGGTGTGTGTGGGTGTCTCTGCCGTGGACCTCCCCTCTCCCCTCTCCCCTCTCAGGCTGCTCTCCTCCAACTGTGGTCATCTCGGTCTTCATGGCGGTGGTATCAAACGCGTCCCCAAACTGCACACTCCCACAGGCTGGAAACTGCACGCGATCCGTACGCGTGGACGGCAAGCGTACAGGCGCTGGTATACAGGCTTACAGGCGTACAGGCGCTGGCGTACAGGTGTACAGGCGCTGGTGTACAGGCGCTCTGGCGTACAGGTGCTCTGGCGTACAGGTGCTCTGGCGTACAGGCGCTGGTGTACAGCTGCTGGTGTACCGGCGCAGGCGTACAGGTGTACAGGCGCTGGTGTACAGGCGCTGGCGTACAGGCGCTGGCGTACAGGCACTCTGCCGTACAGGCGCTCTGCCGTACAGGCACCCTGGCGTACAGGTACTCTGGCGTACAGGCGCTCTACCGTACAGGTACTCTGGCGTACAGGCACCCTGGCGTACAGGCACTCTGCCGTACAGGCGCTCTGCCGTACAGGCACCCTGGCGTACAGGCACCCTGGCGTACAGGCGCTCTGGCGTACAGGCACTCTGCCATAGAGGTGCTGGCGTACAGGCGCTCTACCGTACAGGTACTCTGGCGTACAGGCGCTGGCGTACAGGCGCTATGGCGTACAGGCGCTCTGGCGTACAGGCACCCTGGCGTACAGGCACCCTGGCGTACAGGCACCCTGCCGTACAGGCGCTCTGGCGTACAGGCGCTCTGCCGTACAGGCACCCTGGCGTACAGGCGCTGGCGTACAGGCGCTCTGCCGTACAGGCACCCTGGCGTACAGGCACTCTGCCGTACAGGCAGGCACCCTGGCGTACAGGCACCCTGGCGTACAGGCACCCTGGCGTACAGGCACCCTGGTGTACAGGCACCCTGGTGTACAGGCACCCTGGCGTACAGGCGCTGGCGTACAGGCGCTCTGCCATACAGGCAGCCTGGCGTACAGGCACCCTGGCGTACAGGTACTCTGCCGTACAGGCGCTGGCGTACAGGCACCCTGGTGTACAGGTACTCTGGCGTACAGGCACCCTGGCGTACAGGCGCTCTGCCGTACAGGCACCCTGGCGTACAGGTACTCTGCCGTACAGGCGCTGGCGTACAGGCACCCTGGCGTACAGGCACCCTGGCGTACAGGCACCCTGGCGTACAGGCACCCTGGCGTACAGGCGCTGGCGTACAGGCGCTCTGCCGTACAGGCACCCTGGCGTACAGGCACCCTGGCGTACAGGTACTCTGCCGTACAGGCGCTGGCGTACAGGCGCTCTGCGTACAGGCACCCTGGCGTACAGGCACCCTGGCGTACAGGTACTCTGGCGTACAGGCACCCTGGCGTACAGGCACCCTGGCGTACAGGCGCTCTGCCGTACAGGTACTCTGCCGTACAGGTACTCTGGCATACAGGCACCCTGGCGTACAGGCACCCTGGCGTACAGGTACTCTGCCGTACAGGCGCTGGCGTACAGGCACCCTGCCGTACAGGCGCTGGCGTACAGGCGCTCTGCCGTACAGGCACCCTGGCGTACAGGCACCCTGGCGTACAGGCACCCTGGCGTACAGGCGCTGGCGTACAGGCACCCTGCCGTACAGGCACCCTGGCGTACAGGCACCCTGGCGTACAGGCACTCTGCCGTTCAGGCGCTCTGCCGTACAGGCACCCCTGGCGTACAGGCACCCTGGCGTACAGGCACCCTACAGTACAGGCGCTGGCGTACAGGCGCTGGCGTACAGGCACCCTGGCTTACAGGCGCTGGCGGACCACCCTGCCGTACAGGCACCCTGGCGTACAGGCACCCTGGCGTACAGGCACCCTGGCGTACAGGCACCCTGGCGTACAGGCACCCTGCCATACAGGCACCCTGGCGTACAGGCACCCTGGCGTACAGGCACCCTGGCGTACAGGCACCCTGCCATACAGGCACCCTGGCGTACAGGCACCCTGCCGTACAGGCACCCTGGCGTACAGGCACCCTGGCGTACAGGCGCTCTGCCGTACAGGCACCCTGGCGTACAGGCACCCTGGCGTACAGGCACCCTGGCGTACAGGCGCTGGCGTACAGGCGCTGGCGTACAGGCGCTGGCGTACAGGCACCCTGGCGTACAGGCGCTCTGGCGTACAGGCACCCTGGCGTACAGGCACCCTGGCGTACAGGCGCTGGCGTACAGGCGCTGGCGTACAGGCGCTGGCGTACAGGCACCCTGGCGTACAGGCGCTGGCGTACAGGCACCCTGCCGTACAGGCACCCTGGCGTACAGGCACCCTGCCATACAGGCACCCTGGCGTACAGGCACCCTGCCGTACAGGCACCCTGGCGTACAGGCACCCTGGCGTACAGGCACCCTGCCGTACAGGCACCCTGGCGTACAGCTGCTGCGGTGGCTTCACGACCCTCTCGCTTTACTACTGCACATAAAAACTCGACGAGCGCTCAAAGCTCCTGCTTGTCCAAGAGCCTTAAGTATATTCAGCAAAATCCAAACCATGTACAGGAGCCGCTTACAAAAAACAATTCACTTCCTGTTTTATTAGGGGGGAAAATTGTCAGTTGTCTATAAAGATGCATGGAAAACAATTTGTCTTAAATTTAAAAACAACCCACCAAATAAGGTTAGTCCCTCATAAACATGAGTGATTGAAATGGCTGTAAATGTAATTTCATACAAAAATGAGTTTCCTGCAAAAATTTAGTGCACAGTAGAATCACCAGCACTGAAATAACTGCAACTGTGTTTACATGAGCCCAACTGCACTGCATCTTACTAGAGATTTTGCTCTATACAAACCCTGTGCTGGGACAATTCTACACAGTATCCTGGTACATGTTCATATAGATATGTGCGCACTGATGCCGTTTGATGGGAAGTTCCTGACAGAGATGCTTACGTTGCGAGGGAAGTCAGCTTTGAGCTCACACACAGCCTGGCACCAGTAGGCCGCGGTCTTCTCGCTGATCAGCTCGATGTTCAGGAAGGAGCCCTGGCCCGGTCCGTACGCAGGGCCCGACGTGGTTCCACGCACGATTCGGGGCGACACGTTGGTGACCAGATCCTGAAAGTCAGCGAGAGTTGAGAGATGGTGAGAAATAGCAGATGGGCATAGACAGTGCGGGGGACGACTGGTCAGTAGCATCTCTGCTAAAGCATGCTAATGAAGCACATCTGTGATAGCGCTACAGAACAGCAAGCACTGAGTGCAGAGCACTCCACGACTACGTAGGGCCATTATTATCTGTAAAACACCATAAAGAAGACAATTACAGTCATATTTCATGAAAATACATGACACAAATTCAATAGTGGTGTTTCCCCCTCTCTCTCTCTCTCTAAAGAACACTTTGAAGCTGAACTAAGTTCATATTTAATCATGAACTGAAGCAAAATGTCTGAAATGCTACCAAGTGGAGAAGAGAAAGACCCCGTAAAAAGGAATAAAGCCGTTCCTCGCGCAGTTGGCTTTTATTAAGCAGCACGGAGCTCCTCGCCCTGGCGCCACGCCCAACACGTTCCTAGGAGAGACGGCCAGAGCGCCTTGCGGTGCGGGCGTCCCTGTCTGCGACCAGCCTCGCGCTACTTCAAACCTGCATCCCAAGATCCTCCAGTTAGAGATGGAGCCAAAAACAGCACCACGTCCAGCTTTAATTGGACGTCGGTGAGGTGGAAAGGCTCGTCCTCCTCAGATGGACTGTAATCAGTCCACTCGCTACATTAGAGCGCTGGTGGAAGTAGCTGGCAGCCACAGAAGGCTAATGCTGCAAGTGACCTGCTAATGGCTTTGGCAGATCACAGGAAGCTGCTGTCCACCACTCCAAACGCAAGGCCACCGTGCAGAGCTAACAGTCCAGCACTGCCAAATGAGTTAGAAAATGGCTCCCATTTGGATTTAGGTTGCACAATACCAGCAGATTTAATAAACTGCGAGAGATGCAACTCCATGTGTATTATCTGGGCTTCCAGCTGGGCGTCATACTGCATGGAAATCGTCGACATAAGGGAGCAGTGTCTTTAAAAACATGATATAGTAGCATTGTTAGTTTGATATGCATGAGAGAAATTATAGATAAATTAACTTCTGTTCAATATTCTAGAATTCTGCAGTGTCAATTGATTTGATAAAGCCAGATTATGTATAGAACTTTCGTTTTAATCCTCCCGCCTCGGATAAACTGTCCATCATTATTTAGCTGTGCAAGAGAACATTCTGCATAGCCCAATTAGCACTTACCCTTACAGAACAATCCAGATAGTAGTGCGCTAACTTAATTTTACAACATTTAGACAGTTTTCCAGCTACAGAGACAAAAAAAAAAAAACTGTAATTGCTGCTAATTAGATCTAATTAGCGTAACTTTTATTTGAAGTAGCTAGATTTTATTCTTTCTAACTTCCTTTATCAGGCAGATAAGTAGCAGTTGGGGTTTTACTACTTTACTAGACTCTTATTTTGTGTACTTACATGTACTTACTAGACCTGTCAAATGGGTCTGAAAGATAACAAATCCGCCACGTTGTTTCGAGCTTGGCCAGAGTGCGTATGCACAAGGGCAGGTGGAAGCTGGGAGGCGTGTTCAGCCTTATTCGACACAAACACATTTCGAATTTAGGGGAGCCGCGTTTCATGTTAAAACGAAATGGAATCGTATTTTGGGCTTCAGACGCAGCTCGCTGTGAATATTCCATCAAGATATGCAAATACGACGGCACTTCTTTCCAAAAGACGCCAATGAGTTGCTGTTTTTGGTGTGACATTTCTGAGGGCTGAGTGACAGTTAATGGGGCCCCGGTGCCCCTCCAGTAGAAGCTCTATGGAGAACTGAGAACGCCATCCCAAGAGCTCGGGGCAAATCTGTAAGTCTGTATTTAATGAAGCTGTGACTGGGGAACATTTGGCTGCCAGCGTTCTGTATTATCAGGCCAGGGCGGAACAAGAGTTTTAATATTAAGCAACTGGAAATCATGAAAATTGCCCAAAGGGAGCAGACTGGCACGCTATAGAAACAGGTGCCACGCACAGCATGAGATAAGACACACACACACACACACACACACAGACCCCCCACCTGAACACAAGCTCCAACTATACAGCCTAAAGCAAATTGGATTCCCAGAGAAGGCTTTGGTTGCATATGTGACATACATGCGTTCCTAAGCACGGCTCTTTTGTGTTCTCCTGTGTGTCTGTCACTAGGGAGTCAAGCGCAGATTAGAACCCGCGTGAAAGGGGCCCAGTGTGCTCCCGTGGCGTCCGGGAAGCGTTTGAAGGGGCTTCTTCTTTAGCAACAGCGCGTGGCTAGCACACGAGCCATTACTGGTCCCCCGGCCGTGAGGTGGGACATGATGTGTACTTTCGATGTGTGAAGCCGCTGAAGGCTTAATGACCAGGCCTGCGGTTTGGAGCGAACCAGGTCTTTATCACAGTAGAACAGGCCCCTAATCCCCCCCACACAGCAAACAGCCTTTCAGACTCAAACACATGCAAGAACTACTAATCACATGCAGCGGACCACACAGCACAGAACCTGTATACTGGTGCATACTGGTGTATACTGGTGTATACTGGCACATACTGGTGCATACTGGTGCATAGTGGTGCAAACTGGCGCATACTGGTGCATACTGGCGCATACTGGTGCACACCGGCTCACATACACACACATGCGCACATGACCGAGGCCTCATTTGTAGCCTCATTTTTATTTAGCTAATGATGATGTACACAGATGTCATTTCTCAGTCTTCATTTGCGTCCCGCGTCACTTACGCCGGTGTGGCGAGAGTTCTCAGCACGCTGGCGACTGCATGTGGCCTTCGCCATAAAACAAGCAGGGAAAATAAACCAAAGTGTCTTCATCTGTACATTCTTCCATTTTTTTTTCTTTGCCCATTAAAAAAAAATGGAGAAATAAAATAATTGCTAGCCGTTCAGATGGTTTTCCTCAGCCGGAGGGAGTGGTGTGTTTTGCTGTCCGCTATTTTCCTTTCCCTCCAACCGTGAGCACGGAGGAGGTCAAGAGCAGAACATACAGCGGAGTAGCAGATAATCCCACACATTAAACCACAGGCTAGAACTAATACCATATCAAATATTTTGCTATGCAGAAGCTGAGTGTTGCATCCAGCCGTGGTTTCAGGGGATTCAATACTGAGTTCTACATAAAACCAGGCAATTCACCCATCATGAGTCTGAATGATAATGAAGGGAGAGAAATGTACCTAGTAAAACATTCAAAAATTAATAAGAAACCAGGAGCTGCTTGTCTGAACTCTGACCTCTGCTCAAAAAGAGAAGATCTGAAGATGTAACGCTATTATACGCATGTGCAACACGTCAGGGAAATTAAAGTCATATATTGGATAAAAAGTGCAGCCCTATGACCACGGTATCAAACATTCCACTGTTTATTTATTTATTTTTATTCCATATGTAAAAAGCGTACACATTAACATAACGTGCCTGTGTGGCGGGACGCCACACACCCTGCAGGCAGCTTTTATCACCTGCAGTCATCTGGCAGATTAGTTTCCTCTCAGTGCTCCCGAAACTCAACTCATACAAACACATCCGGGCTCGGCAGCGAGAGGAAGTGAACACAGACAATTACGACGGCAGCTTCTCCGCGGATTCGTCACACAGTCTGTGGAGCATTTCGAACAGAAACACGAGGGGGGGGGGGGGGGGGCGGGGGGGTATCATCTGTTCAGATGCGTGAAAGGACAATGTCCCATCCTGAGTGAGATCAAAGAGCACTGAGGATCCCAGCAGCGAGCGCCGAGACCCGTACGCTCGCGGCCGGACCAGGGTGCCAGTGGCCCCGGCCGACCCCTGGCTGTTGGCAGGGTGACGTATGGCTGATGGCGTTTGGGGTGGAGTTACTCAGCCCTCCTGCCACTGAATGCAGACAAATATAAGAAAAAAAAATCCGGAAAGGTCATAATTACACTGAGTGGCTCCAAGTTGAGGCATTAATCATTATAGGCAGCCATGACAGGAAAATCAAAGCATGGCTGGTTTAGCTTTCGAATACCTCTTGAACGACCTAGAACTTCCCTAAGAAGGCGAGACAGAAGCAGACAGAGGCAGGGTAGCTCTTCCGACCATCGCTCATCCTTCTGTCTATAAAGAGTGGATGGAACACTTGTAAGCCTACTATTTCACACCGTTGTTTACCGTGGCCGTCTCCGAGGGAGGTCTGAGGTGGCGTTCTCCAGCCAGTGCCTGGGTTAACAGTATCTGACAATGGGAAGGCTGCATCGTAGCGCTGCTCTTAACCTTGACTGCTACCCAGCCGCAGAGCGCACGAAAACACGCTGAGGTAGAGAGCAGGAAAACGAGACGTGACCACAGCCTCTCAGACTCTCCTCTTAGCATTTACGCCTGGAAACATGTAGCAGAGATTTTTAGGGAGATTTTCAACCCCACTGTTACCTTTTAGCATCATATTTTAAGAGCACATTAGAGTCAAATTTGCATGAATTTGTTTAACCCCCTCTCTCTCCTAACACTCTCTCTCTCTTCTAACCCCCTCTATCTCCTAACACTCTCTCTCTCTCCTAACCCCCTCTCTCCTAACCCTCTCTCTCCTAACCCCCTCTCTCTCCTAACCCCCTCTCTCCTGACCCCCCCTCTCTCTCCTAACACTCTCTCTCTCTTCTAACCCCCTCTCTCTCCTAACCCCCTCTCCCCCCTCTCTCTCTCCTAACCCCCCCTCTCTCCTAACCCTCTCTCTCTCCTAACCCCTCTCTCCTAACCCTCTCTCTCTCCTAACCCCCTCTCTCTCCTAACCCCCCCCCCCCCCCAAACTCTCTCTCGTTGGCTGTCACTAATAAATCTGAGTAACCCTGAATGCATGACAGCAACTCAACCCTGTCTCCATGCCAGCGGCCTTGATAAACCATGTGACAACTTTCTAACAGTGAAAGGATTCCAGCACACAAAACAAACCAGTTCCCACTAATGTGTGAACACTTTTCTGTTCTGGAGAGCCAGAAACAGTCTTTATGTTTCAAGGTCTTCAGCTGCTCTCAGGAACAAATGCAAGCAAAGGGCTAAACACAGTCTGTCAATAAGCTGTTCACTAAATAATACAGCACACATCCATAAATGCTAATGTGCACCATGTAATAAACCTGCACTTTTGGAAAAGAAAAAAAAAATTCTTCGAAGCCAGAACATCTGATGCAACTTTCACATTTCCAGAAAATGTTTTTTACAATTAAATAATACAATATAAGAGACTATGACACCTTACACTATTAACACTAGTGGGAAATACACAGATTTTTCTTTTCCCCATTAATTCTTCTGGAATGTGAAGAAGTCTGAACAAGGTAGAAGATCAACTGTCTGCAAAGGGCCTAATAAAGGAGTGTCTGAGGAGGATATGAACGTTGTGTGATGAATGCAGGGGGATATTGGCTGTCAGCCTGGTCATTAGTCCTTCTCACCATTTACCCAACGAGGAAAAACGAGAAGCTTTTACATACTGGCGAGTGGCATCCTACTCTTACAAACAATAACAGACCAAAGCTTCAGCAATCATACAAATGAATGAATTCTTTCATGAATTCACTCTTTTAGTGAGTGTGTTTCTGAAATGCACAGGTCAGAAATGCATGTTTTAATGTCTGCGCTGGTGTCGTTACGACCAGAGATTAAATATGAGCACTTAAGAGTTCATAAAAACAGATGCTTTTATAACTATGTAATAAAGTACAGCGGACCTACTGTACACTTTGTAAATAACTAGACATTCCTCTAAAGGGAACATAGTCCCTCATATATCTCAGCGCTAACATCACAATTTAGTGATGTCAATCTCTGGTGATATATAAATATCCCTAAAACCATCCTGACTTCTATGATGCCACGAAGGTCAGTCACAAAACCAGCCATTCAAAAGGTCTCACCACCAAAGCGGTGTCTCGCCACTAGAGCGGTGTCCCACCACCAGAGCGGTGTCTCACCACCAGAGCGGTGTCCCACCACCAGAGCGGTGTCTCACCACCAGAGCGGTGTCTCACCACCAGAGCAGGGTCCCACCACCACTCGGAGAAGACTTCATAAAAGTGCAGGACGCATTTCAGAAGAGTGAGGTGCTGGTTTAGTGAGACGCCTCCCAAACACGCCAACATACGTTTCTCTTCTTCAGTCCCCGTCTAGGAGCTCAGCGTTGACTCTTCGGTGAGATGCTAAGGAACGTTTATCTGCATCAACGCCATACTTACAGGAAGTGAAGGCACCCCGGGCGGGCTAGGTCTGGGCACACGGGGAGACAGGAGATGTCGAAGAAGCACAACTTAAGTGCCCTTTCAGCCATAAAAGAGGCCGTCACCACTGCTTTGATCTCCCAATTAAACGGGTATATTTATAACTGGTAAACATGCAGTTGAAGCTAATGAGCCTGGGTTATTTGATTTCTTTTCCCTTTTTTCAGGCCTGGATCAGCCTCACTTCTGCTAATTTGCTTGTTAAATAAATACAAAGCGCTGAACTGTGACTGGTGCACCACATGCAAAATCTGTTGTGCTATTGTCCTTTTATCGCCTTGGATTTGCAGATCAAGTGGTAAATAAACAAGACCTGTCAAAACGAATAACGCACGAGGCAGCCGACTGACGGCACAGGCGTTATTAGTAGCTTTAGCGCTTCCCGTTGTTAATATGCAAACCTATCGAACTATTAGATACGCAGTTCCTGATCCATATTCCACATCTCTAGCTTCAAACGCTGTGATTTTTGGCACTGCATCTGTGTGCTGCTTGTGTCACCCTACAAAAACAGTGTGTCTTGACAGAAACGCCTCTCACCTCTCACCTAGGAAATGTTATTCTTTGTCCATTAGCTGTAGGGCTAATGGAGTAGCAGAGGTGTTAAAGAACCCCCAGCCAAGTCTCTTTCTAAAGGTTCAGAATTCACCTTTGACATTTTCTGCATTGATCTCATGGAAGTGTTCACTGCTTCCCTTTCTGTCGCGCTTGGCGTGAAGAGCAGCGTTGTGATTGAGCAGTGCCCATGTCCCTATCTCCCTGCGTATTGATTGGCTGACAGGCCAGATGGAGAGGATCGCCCTGCCGTGTGTCATGTCTCTACGTTTCTGGCAGCTCTTATCACAGTAACCCTCACAAAATGGCAGCAACAATCCAGCCGAGTTTACATTCTATCAGATAGCCGGTTTGTGTTCTTTCATACAGCTCTGCAATGCTGTTTCTTAGGAAACAGAGAATAGCAGGCCTGGTGTTCCACTAGCGTGCTTTTCTTTCATATCGCAGCCCGCACATGATTTCAAAGGTAAACAGAGAACATCAAACTGCAAAATGGCCGTATGAAATAGGGGGGGATAGTTGAAAGAGCGCAATGGCGTGTTTTTCAGCCAGGGACCGCGGCTCGCTAAACGCTGGCACGGCTTCTGAGGGCCCCACACTGGGAGCTACGCTCCCGGCACGGACGCCACACTGCTGCGGGCTACGGCTGCGCCGAACGCCGCAGTGAGCACGTGCATGACAAGCGCCGCCGCTCCGTCAGTCTCTGCCTTCGCTGCCGTACCATGTCATGTTAAGCGCCCGCCAGAGCCCCAATTTCATAGCCTGCTTTACATAGCCTGCTTCACACAGCCTGTTTTACATAGCCTGCTTTACATAGCCTGTTTTACACATCCTGTTTTACACAGCCTGCTTTACACAGCCTGCTTCACACAGCCTGCTTCACACAGCCTGCTTTACACAGCCTGTTTTACACAGCCTGTTTTACACACCCTGCTTTACACACCCTGCTTTACACAGCCTGTTTTACACAGCCTGTTTTACACAGCCTGTTTTACACACCCTGCTTTACACAGCCTGTTTTACACAGCCTGTTTTACACAGCCTGTTTTACACAGCCTGTTTTACATAGCCTGCTTTACATAGCCTGTTTTACACAGCCTGTTTTACATAGCCTGTTTTACATAGCCTGCTTCACACAGCCTGTTTTACATAGTCTGTTTTACATAGCCTGTTTTACACAGCCTGTTTTACATAGCCTGCTTTACATAGCCTGCTTTACATAGCCTGCTTTACACAGCCTGTTTTACACAGCCTGCTTTACATAGCCTGCTATCCGGGCACACAGCTAGGTCTCTCTCTCTCTCTCTCTCTCTTTATTTTATTCTCTCTAGAAAAAGAAAGTGAGAGAGTGAACAAGTGTGAGAGAGACTTCGTCAAGACTGCTGTGCAAGCTTACCCTAATTAACCATCAGCTTAATTAGACAATTTACTGTGTAATTAGCAGGCAATTAGTCAACACCTCTCAGATCTTACTGCCTGCTTTGACAGGCCTGTTTTCCTATGCTGATTCCAGAGTTGAAAAAGCACCTACAGTGTTTATTGTCCCCCCCCCCCCCCTCAGCCTAATGCACAACAACTGCATCTAAGCACGCAGTAATCACCGCTGACGGCCCGGCTGGGGGGGTGGGGGGTTTGGGTGGGGGGGCATTGGTTAATTGGGAGGTGCGAGCCAGGGGCAGGGCAGCCCTTCGGTGGGAGACGCACACGCCCCACGCTGGCACCATCTCCCAGCGCCGTGACTCCTCCAGGGAGACGCTGACAATCTCATCAGCGAACAATGATCAAGAGGTAGGCGTACGGACATTAATGACACATTTTACAGTCCAATTATGAGCAAGTTCTGTGGGAAAAATAAAAGCCTTCCGCAAACAGGTTTTACAGCCGCTCCGGTGCAGCCCGGAGACCGCGGTGCGCAGGGTAACTGTCTTCAGCTCTCAGCGTCTCCATAAAGGCCAGAGTGGATTAGCATGGACACATTACAATGAATTAGAAATGGAGCGATGGGGCTTGCGTGTGTGTGTCGTGAGTGATGGAGGAAACGAGTTGGCTGGCGGGTTCATCTCCCACACTCTCTGGTCCTGCATGTCTCCAGAAGGCCAGCACGCTGCCCCAGGAGCCGGTCCAGACAGCCGCCTCCCCAGGGCCACGCCGGGGCGATGGCTCCTGGCCCCCTGAACACTCAGCAGCTCTTCCCAGAAAGCACCCTGGACATTCTGGGAGACGCTAAGCTCTCATTACTGTACAGACTCAGAGTCGACAGGTTCCTGTGCATTATTATTCATTTATTTTTCATTGATTCCATCATTTAGAAATCAGCTAATGAACCAATAGATCAATGGGCTCCCTGAAATAACATGTTAATGTGCATGAAAAATTAAGATGTGATGAAGAGCCCGTTGTGATTGCTTGTTGTGAGCAGTGGGCAAAGGTCAGCTCGTTGTGGGTGTGTGACAGGCATAACCGTTAGCACATGAACTCATAACTCATTTACCTTCTACTGCAATCTGCTATCAGCTTAAGGCATCAGAGAGAGAGAGAGAGAGAGAGAGAGAGAGAACTGTCTGTGCTGTATTGGAGGTATGTGACCTTTAACCTTTCTGTTCCTAATAAAAACGCAGCTGATTAGTGCTAGTGGGGAATTAGTGTGAGGAGCAGTACAGGCAGCCTGGGGGTGTACTGTGAGTACTGGGAGGGTGTACTGGGAGTACTGGGAGGGTGTACTGGGAGTACTGGGAGGCGTGACAACAGTGTGCAGATGTTAGGCAATAAGATATGTGACACATCGTCTGTGTTACCATGGAGCTTTATTCAACATTTCTCATTAAATCCCCTCCATCTGAGGCATACAGTGTGTGCATATGTGTGTGCGTGTTTGTATGTGTGTGTGTGTGTGTGTGTGTGTGTGTGTGTGTGTGGGTGTGTGTGTGCCTGGGCTAGCTCCACTGTGTGATTTCTTTTGTTTTAATTGCAGTCATGAAGTTGAGGTAGATCAATGGGCCACTGCTGTAGAAATCTTCCAGTTACTACATTAGTTATTGTAAGAAAGTTCATTTAAATTTGCCCAGCAAATCCTCCTACACCAAGACGAGAAGGCAGCTGCAAGAATAAACTAATGTCCTCAGAAGGAAACCGCAGAAGCTAGAAATCTCTAGAGGTGGGCATGTTAAATGCTCAGCTCAAAAGGATCCCTTCCTCTGCTGAAAAGTCATGAATATAGAAAGGCTTGGCCACTTACACCTGCCAGGCAGGCCATGTAGGTAACCTCAACCAAGAACAGACTTCCATAAATCATTAAAGTCCAGAGGCGCATAGCCAAACTGGGGGAGCACGAGCCATTTTAAGAGCTCAGCTACCTAAAGTACGTATATGAAGTTTCATTCAGTGGTTAGTCTGCTTAGCACCAATTACAGGTGTGATTTAGCCTGGTCTGACCAGTCAAAGGGTTAATTGGGCCCGGGCACCTCTGACTGTGCTGCCTCTGTCGTGCTGGTGTGAGCCCATTGGCCGGGCTCTTTCCGTAATTAGGCGGAAACAAAGCACATGCACCAATCACAGAGCAGACAGGGTCTTTGGTTCTGACGCACAAGCCCGAAATGTCCTTGTCTCTCGCAGAGAGGAAAGAAAAAAAGAGGGGGAGCGGTCTGAGAATCAGAAGGAAGACGATCTTCCCCCCCCGCCCCCACAGATCACAGTTCAGGAGAGAGAAAAAGAAAAAAAATGACACATTTTTAATATGGAACTTAGTTCATTAAGCCTAATTAACAGCTCACCTACCACAGGCCTGTTCGCTGCCTTTCTCCCGGTCTGGCCAGCTAATTAGCCATTCTGAGCACGCCCAATGCTTAGGCAAGAGCCGCGAGCGTTTAGACTCTCATATCCATGGACAATCCGCCGAGCATCTCCAACACTATCAATACCGGGGCGGGGCGGGGCTGATCAGCCCGAACGAAAGCACAGGATATTAAAAAAAGAAATCCCCCGTGTTTTAGCAGGACGATAGCCGAGCGCCGGCCGCTCATTCATACTGACATTAAGAACTTCTTTATCTCTTTTCCCCAAAGAAAACCCCCTTACAATCTTTCCCACTGGGCGCACAATAAAGAATAATATGATTCCTGTTTACCCAGATATCAGCTGGTATTTCAGCACACACTGACAGCCAATAGCTGCAACAGTATATTAGAGCCCAATCTGGCATCTACAAATGTCACGGGTAAGGCGGTGTAGGGTGGAGAGGGGGATGGAGGGAGCAGACCATCCCCCAAACATGCGCAAAAGTCCACAACCAATATTAAGTTCACATAAACATATTCGACGCAGAGCGCGTGCACCACGGAGCTCTGGGTTCTGGAGTGGCCCCGTGAGGCTCTCCACGGGGGGGCATGGGGGGCAGGGGGGGGCACAGGGGGGCTGAGGCCCCTGTGCTCAGGGCAGGTGGAGGCACCTGTGGCTGGAGTCCTGCTGTGAGGGCGGTCCAGGCAAAGCGCTGAGCAGTGGGGCGGAAAAGGGCTACAAACGAAACACCACCCGAATCCACCTCCCACTGCTCCACCCACGACAGCAGTCCCTCTCGGAGGTTAAAGAAAACACACACGTACACACAAACCCACAAACCCACAAAAACACACACACAAAAAACAACCATGACCTTTTGTAAGTGACTGGGGAATGTGTGAGAAAAGATTTCCTCACAGGCACAGTACTGTCCCACACACACGCGCGTGAGAGCACACACACACGCACACACACACACACACACAGGGTCAGCATAAGCAATATTTATATTTCAATATGGCCTCCCTCATCGTCAGAAATGAGCTGCACGAAGAGAAAGCAAGGTCAGAGTAAACAAGCCGTCTTGGTACATTTCTTCTACTTTTTCCTGTCAGCACCATATGTAAGTCTTCTGTGTTGCTATAGCGATGTCTGTCATAAGTTTTTTTTTTTCTCATCCACCCTCTCCGTTCTTTTTATATCTTTCATTTCATTTCCATCTCTGGCTCTGCTAATATGGGATAACAGGCACCTACAGCTCCGAGCAGACATATGTTACTGATGGCCACCAGCAACAATCTGGGAAGAAGGTTTAAAGTTTTAAATAGCCCTCACGCTTTATGTTAAGCCTTTATTTGGTATGTTCAGTAAGTTCCATTTTGGTGTTGTTTGAGTGTTCTGAACCAAGCCAGAACTGGGACGCACCGACTGATCAGATCACTGTTGCCTGTTAGTGTTGCCTGTTAGTGTAGGTCTGTGGGAACTGCTGCCTGGAAGCTGTGGACATATGCAAAGTGCTGACTGCTGATTGGAAGCTGTGGACATATGCAAAGTGCTGACTGCTGATTGGAAGCTGTGGACATATGCAAAGTGCTGACTGCTGACTGCAGCAATTTCAGCCAAGTGGCAGCGTGAGGCTCAGGACAACAGTGAGCAGCCTGTTGTGAAACTGCCACCTTGGTGCACGGCACTGTAGCCTTAGTAATGCTTAGTACCAGTGCTGTAGTAATGCTTAGTACCAGTGCTGTAGTAATGCTTAGTACCAGTGCTGTAGTAATGTTTAGTACCAGTGCCGTAGTAATGCTTAGTACCAGTGCTGTAGTAATGCTTAGTACCAGTGCTGTAGTAATGTTTAGTACCAGTGCCATAGTAATGCTTAGCACCAGTGCTGTAGTAATGCTTAGTACCAGTGCTGCAGTAATGCTTAGCACCAGTGCTGTAGTAATGTTTAGTACCAGTGCTGCAGTAATGCTTAGCACCAGTGCTGTAGTAATGCTTAGTACCAGTGCTGTAGTAATGCTTAGTACCAGTGCTGTAGTAATGTTTAGTACCAGTGCTGTAGTAATGTTAGTACCAGTGCCGTAGTAATGCTTAGTACCAGTGCCGTAGTAATGCTTAGTACCAGTGCTGTAGTAATGCTTAGTACCAGTGCTGTAGTAATGTTTAGTACCAGTGCTGTAGTAATGCTTAGTACCAGTGCCGTAGTAATGTTTAGTATCAGCACTTTAGTAATATTTAGTATCAGGAATTACTAGTATGCAGTGCCTATCTATGCACCTAGTGGATCAAAAACATTACAAGTCAGTCTCCACACCAGTCTACACAAGAGTCTCCACACCAGTATCCACACCAGTCTACACACCAGTCTACACACCAGTCTACACACCAGTCTCTACACCAGTCACCACACCAGTCACCACACCAGTCACCACACCAGTCTCTACCAGGCTCTACCAGGCTCTTTCAGTTCTTTGTGGTTCCTTGCTCGTGGTCCCATACACTGTGTCACACTGAAGGGTCTCTCTGAGTGCTGTACCTTATCCAAGGAGAAGGTCTTGGTGAGTGCAAAGGCCCAGCCCTGTTCGAAAGCCCGGCGGATCATGGTGGCGCTGGTGGTGGGGGGGGCGCTGGCCAGGCCGAAGGGGTTAGAAAACTTCATCCCACACACCTCCACGCTGATGTCCACAGCGTCCACGGGAGAGTAGAAGAGGGGGAGCTGTGGTTGGCCGTCGTTGGCCGTGGTTGGCTGTCCATGAAGAGCCTACAGAGAGAGAGAGTGTGTGAGAGAGAGTGTGTGTGTGTGAGAGAGTGTGTGTGAGAGAGAGTGTGTGTGAGAGAGAGAGAGTGTGTGTGTGTGAGAGAGAGTGAGAGGGAGAGAGAGGGAGTGAAAGACAGCAAAGGAGAGAGAGATAGAGAGACAGAGAGAGGGAGTGAGAGGGAGAGAGACTGAGACACAGAGTTAAAGAGAGAGACAGAGTGAGAGAGACAGAGATAGTGAGAGAAAGAGAGAGTGAGAGAGAAAGAAAAGGACAGAGAGAGTGAGGGAAGGAGAGAGGCAGGCACGGATCGGTTTTCGGGGTGAACAAAGCCTCAGGTCCCGCGAGGAGGCTCGCTGTCTGCGCAAATGGAAATTTCCGGAGGTTAGTGCGCTTCACGCTCCAGCACCCAACACACGGCGGCGTTTCCTACAGCGGGCCAGCAGATCGGGCAGGCGAGACTGTGGGACGTGTTTGGGTGAAACCCCAGCGTGTTGTTTATCACGGCCCACTGTGGCACAGAGGCAGCAAACGGCAGTCATACACCAGCTCTCTCTTTAATTAGGCCGCGTTTATCAAGCGCTTAGCATTGCATCCGTAATGATGTCACAGCTGTATAATAAGCGGTGGGGGGGGGGGATGGGTGTCATGCAGAAAGCCGCACACAGACGTGACAGCCCTCCATAGTCCACTGAGGCCGTGTCAGACAGAGACAGAGAGAGAGGGGGAGACAGAGAGAGAAAGAAAGGGTTATACAGAGAGAGAGAGAGAACAGACAAAGAGAGGGAGAGGTAAAGGGAGAGAGAGAAAGAGAGAGAGTCTGTAACACCACATGAGAAAAACAACTACCACCATGGGACGCTCTGAAGCCCACCGAGACCCTGAAGGAGACTGCAGTTGTCAAGTGTGTGTACGCTGACTAGGTCTATGGCAGATGATACCCCTAATTGCAATGATTTGTTTATCGGAGAATTTGCAGTAATTAGTGTCTAACATTTATGTAAAGGAAAGACAGTCTCACAGGCAACAGGAAGACGACAACTGCACCTTCAGCGTTTCACTGTGAGGTGGCAGTGAGGTGAGAGGAGAGAGAGGAGCTGCGAGGGGAGTTGGGAGGAGCTCAGAGGGGAGTTGTGTTGGGGGAGGGGAGTTGGGAGGAGCTCAGAGGGGAGTTGGGTTGGGGGAGGGGAGTTGGGAGGAGCTCAGAGGGGAGTTGTGAGGAGCTCAAAGGGGAGTTGGGTTGGGGGAGGGGAGTTGGGAGGAGCTCAGAGGGGAGTTGGGTTGGGGGAGGGGAGTTGGGAGGAGCTCAGAGGGGAGTTGTGAGGAGCTCAGAGGGGAGTTGGGTTGGGGGAGGGGAGTTGGGAGGAGCTCAGAGGGGAGTTGTGTTGGGGGAGGGGAGTTGGGAGGAGCTCAGAGGGGAGTTGGGTTGGGGGAGGGGAGTTGGGAGGAGCTCAGAGGGGAGTTGTGTTGGGGGGAGGGGAGGTGGGAGGAGCTCAGAGGGGAGTTGTGAGGAGCCCAGAGGGGAGTTGGGTTGGGGAGGGAGTTGGGAGGAGCTCAGAGGGGAGTTGTGTTGGGGGAGGGGAGTTGGGAGGAGCTCAGAGGGGAGTTGGGTTGGGGGAGGGGAGTTGGGAGGAGCTCAGAGGGGAGTTGTGTTGGGGGAGGGGAGTTGGGAGGAGCTCAGAGGGGAGTTGTGAGGAGCTCAGAGGGGCAGAAGGCACATTGCAGCAGCTTCAGCTGATCTAAGTGCATTTCTAACATTAAACCGTGAACCTTCCCACAAAGTGTTCAATTTATTTCCTCCACTGTAGTCCATTACTTTGAAAAAAAAGAAAGGATAGAAAGAAGTAACAGAAAGAAAGAGCCCTCTGCCTGCGCGTCCTTCCCCACTACTACTGGTCATTTCATTCGTAAACAAACGCTTATCTCTGCCTGCCTTTAACTGAAGCAACATCAGAGCAATTAACCCCTGAATGAACCACACTAATGTATCGAGTGGTGCACTTCGGTGGGAGGGTCTGGCCAAACGGCACCTGGGGGAGGGGGCACGGGGACCTGGGGGAGAGGAGGCGTCCGCCGCAGGTGGAGTAGGGCCATGCTCTCTGAGCCGACAGGCCTCCATTGGGAGACGGGCAGACAAGCGCCACCCATCTGCAGCGAGTTCAGCGCGTTTCACCAGGGCCACTGTGAGCATTCCAGGGTCATGTCTTCACTGAGCGGC